>CM053581.1:475783827-475801728 GCA_028627135.1 Pseudochirops cupreus
ACTTAACATATTCCACTTTGCATTATATTTATCTGGGTATATATTCTGATAGATTATAAACTTCTTGAGGAAAGGAGGATGTGTCTTATTTGTCCTTTTATCTGCCAAGCACAGTGCCTTTATTCCAGGAGGTATTTAATAAATGTTTGTTGAGCAAACAAATGAACAAATTAGGTATATATGCAAATGACTATGGTATAAATTAAAACATAGTAAATAAATAGGGAAGGTACAAAGAATTATGAAAGATTAAAGTGGGAAAGATTATTTTCCATTGGTGGAATTAGGGAAAACTTCTTTGTGGTGATAAGTCTGTAACTAGGGTGATGATTGGGGTTCTCCCCAACAATAGATCATTTAGTGCTGCAGCAATCCATAGCTTACATTCAGTGTCCTAGTGTCATGCAAATGGATCTTCTCTTCCCAGCCTTACCTTCATGGGAGTAGTGGCAATTTCTTCCAAAGGATGCTTCAGGTTTTTAAGTGGGCTAACTCTCTTGATTTGCCCCAAATGCAAAAAAAAAAATGCTAATTATGACCCTGTATAAGGGAAGTGACATCTGAGTTTATTTTTGTACAATGGAAAATAATTTCAACAGGTGGAAATGAGTATGAGAGGAGTGTATTGAAAGCATATATTTTGTCTTGTAGCAAGGGAACACTTAGAATTTTGAATCTTTAAATAGAGTAATTGCTAATATTTATATAGCACTTTAAGATTTTCAAAGCACTTGAAAAACATTATCTCATGGTCCTAACAACAACCCTGGGAGGCAGGTGATATTATCCCCATTTTACAGATGAGGAAACTGAGGCAGACAGGTTAAATGACTTGACTAGGGTCACACAACTAGTAAGTATCTGAGGCTGATTTTGAACTGAGATCTGTCTGCTGCCAAATCTAAAACTCTATCCAGTGTGCCACCTAACTGCCTCTACATAGAAATCTAACTGTAAAATTGATATGATGCCACCATAGTGCCATTAATACTATGCAGACACTCCATAAGTATCTGCTGAATGAATACATTTAGCTGAATTTATTAAATATTTATTATGAAAATTATAGCTGATTTCATATACATCCACTAACTGCTTCATACACAGTGTCTCATTGGATCCTAGCAACAGCCCTGTGACATAGGTCCAGACTTGTAATTTAATTGTATAAGGAACTCCCAGTGAGGAAACTCCCTCTACCAATGCATACTTAATCCTATTCTGCTCCTTTTAATTTTAGAGAATCTTCTACAGAATTGATAGTTTAAGTGGCTTGTTCAAGGTCACACAGTCCTGTGGGTCAGATGATGTCAGAGTTCCAATGGAAGTTTTCTTTTAACTACAGTCTGCCTTTTAAGATGTTATCCTACACATTGGGGAAACAAAGAGAGACAAAAACTCCACATTTGATCTAATAGTTTTCAGTCTAATAATGGAAAGATCACGACTAGAGAGGGATAATGATACTGATTGATAACAGGCTTCTGTGAGTCCATTGTCTATTCTGCATTGTCTGTGAAGTGATATAAACACTGGCCTGTATCTGATGGCCATTGTTATCTTGAGTGCTTCCATAGAAACTGGGGAATGAGTGCTACAGTAATACATAGCAGAAACAGGGCTCAATTTGGGGTCAGAGGACCTTAGTTCAAATCCCACTTTGCTGCTTACTAGCTGTGTGACCTAGGAAAAGTCTTTAATACTCTGGGACTCCATTCCCTCATTTGCAAAATTGAGAGCTTGGACTAGATAATTCCTAAAGTCCTTGCTAAATCTAACTCTATGATTCTATAATTAAGTGATCCCTAAAATCCTTTCTAGCTATAAGAGCCTGTAATTCTATTTAAATTTGGATAAATCCCTTATTTCTCTGGCCTCAGTTTTGTCATATATAAAATACAGGATTTAGATGAAGACTTTAAGATCCCTTTCAAGTCTAACATTCAGGAATATTTTGATGTGATAGATGTTCTTACTATCTTTGCAGTTAGCATTAATGCTCATAATAGATGATAAGACCAATGAGGGTAGGGACTGTTTTCATTAATTCATTTTATTTGGCATAAAGTGAAGGACGTTGTGCAGACCAGTACCTAATGAATGCTTTTGATGAAGACAATAATATTAACCTATCTTAGTGTGAACTGTGGGCTAAGATTAGTTCTACTACCAATATGTAGTAAACCTCAATTAGCTAGAATATTTGAGGAAAAGATTATTCTAGTTAATTGCATTTCTTGGTTAACTCTAAGGGTAAGGAAGAAAACTATTGCATTATCGTGTACCAATGCAGATGGAGACATAGATGGAAAATTAGCTTGGTAGAGGGAATTTTTAAAAATAAATTTCTGTTATTTTTATTTGGTTGCCATTTGCCTCTAATCTCCTAGAAGAATAGGACAGCAAAAAAAAAAAAATTGTGGTTGATTAATATTTCCAGGGAGTTAGGTTCCTGTTCATTGGGGTTTTGTGGAATTTATTATCTTATTTTAGTGAACTCTGAAATGATACATCTTTTGTTTACAAGCCACAGTGCCCAATGTTTTGGAAAATATCTCCTGGAGCCCCATGGTGAGAAGGTGAAAGACTGGAGAGTATATTCACATAACCTGCCGAGCAATGCTCAGTATGGTATTCTGTTTGTTTACTCAGTTGGAAAATTAGCTCTCTCTCCTCAACACAAGCACTGCAGATCATCTTGGTTGAATCGTTCGCATAGAATCAGACTCCATGATGATACTAAAGAAGGAGCTGGGGTGGGATGTGTGAGGTCAAGGAAATAAGAGCTGAGTGGGGACCTTCCAGGGAAAGGTCAATCTTTTCCACGCATTCCCTAGATGTATTCTGTGATGAATGCTCATTGACTTGAATTTGAAGCTCAGATTTGTACTCCAGAAAGGGATTTATGAAACCAATGGATGCTCTGACAAAACTCTTCTTTCACCTGTTGCTATGTAACCAAAACAAAGTCACAGGGAGTAGCCACTATCTTCTCTGGTGTGTCTTGGCACAAGAACAAATTCTTTCCCTGAATAGGAAGGATCATGAACATCTTCTTGGGTGGCTGGGGATGAATTGAACTTCTTATATGAACATTATTTGAGAGACTGAAGCTGGCAAAGGAAGGTATCTGTGAGGAAAGCACCCTGTGTCCATGTCTGAAAACAGTTCTGTTTTGTTCAGAATGTTTAGATAGTAAAACTAAAAAAACAAACAAAAACCTGCCCCTTTTTAAGACACAAGTTGGCTTGAACAGGTTGTAGAAGAAGAGAACTTTGGAAAGAATTCACTCAGTGTTGATTTAATATTGATAAAGGAGCAGGGAAGAAAATTAGGGCTTCTTTATAAGAAGGCAAGGCTCTTTATTTCAGCACTATTACTTAAACGTGAGTGCAGAGACTGGTACACACAGCAGTCACTTAATAATTGTTTGATGATAGTAATTCTTTATTTCTACATTCACATTTTCATATCATTTTGAATAACTGTTGACCTATGTATTGACTTTCTTGACTTTGTAAGCCCTCCATAAGCATCCTTTCAACATATTAATTGTACCAATGAAAATATGAGAATGGAAGAAGCAGCCCTTCACAGTTTTTCCACAGCAGAGGAGAGAAAAAAAGATAGAGAAGTAACTACAATTATCAAGGAGATATTTCACATTGCCTTCTATTTTTTCATTTGTTTGGATCTGTTTAATAGCATCTTGATTTCTCATGAAGTCATTTGCTTCCATTTGCTCCACTCCAATTCTGAAGAAATTATTCTCTTCAGAAAGCTTTTGAGATTCTTTTTCCATCTGGCAACTTCGACTTTTTAAGGCATTCTTCTTCTCATTGGCTTTTTGGGCATCTTTTGCCATTCGAGTTAATCTATTTTTTAAGGTGTTATTTTCTTCAGTCAGGTTGTTGACTCTCTTTCCATAATTTTCTTGCATCATTCTCATTTCTCTTCCCAATTTTTCCTCCACTTCTCTTACTTGGTTTTCAAAATCCTTCTTAAGCTGATCTATGGCTTTTAGGAAGTCTTCACATTTCTTGGAAGCTTTTGGTGCGGGAGTTCTGACTGTGTTGTCTTCCTCCCATTCCATGCTTTGATCCTTTTTTGTCCCCCAAGAAGGAATCTAGAGTTTGATTGCTGTTCTTACCTTGCCTGTTGATGTTGCCAGTCATTTACTTGCATTTTTAGCTCTGTGGAACTCTGCTTCCAGAGGGGAAAGCTCTGTCTCAAATCACTGGGGTTTTTGCGGCTGCTAGAGCTATTAGAAGGCTGCTGCAGCCTCCACCATCTTGGCTCACTGAAAATGCACCCCAGGACCAACATCCAAGACCACGATCCAGATCCAGGCCACTCAACGCAAGAGCACTTAGCCTCTGAATGATTGCTTGGCCCCCCTGCAATCTGCAGGCTGGGAGCTGTGAAGCAGCCACGTGGAGGTGGCTATAGGGCCACAGCTTCTGCTGTTTCCTTGCCCTGGAGGCAGTTTGGCCAAACTGCTTTTCTTCCCCAAATTTAGCTGAGTTCCACTGACCTTTTACTTAATCCTTATTTCTTATGGCTTGATAATTCTGGAAACTGCCACAGCTGCTGCTGATCCACTCTCTTGACGGTTCTAGCTGTGGCTTGTCCTGGCCGCCCCGGGGCCAACCCACAGTTTCAGGCTGGGGTGGATAGGCTCCCAGGATGCTGTGATGAGCCTTGCTGAGCTGCCTTCAGCAAGAGGTGTGTTTTTCTGCATTTTTGTGAGTTTGGGAGCCCTAAAATTTGTTTAGAGTCATATTTTATGGGTATTTGAGGTAGCTATGTTGGAGCTGTGGTACCTTGCTGCTTCTACGCAGCCATCTTGGCTCTGCCCACCGAGATAACTATGATTATCAAGAAAACCTCAAGTAATGAAATCAGTTCCTTCTCATTTGAAGGCTATTATTTTTTTTTTACAATAATCATACAGTATTTCCTGAAGAGTGAAATCATAGAAATATCTCTATTCAATAAGTCTTGGAGATGTATAACAGGGAGATGCACGCTCACCAGAGAACTTTTTCACTGAAAAGGATGATGTCCCCCACAGGGATGATATGGGTGAGGGATTCCCAAGAGATAACAAGGTTGTCCAGATACTCCTGTCTGTAGATGATACTACATTGGTCGCATCAAGTTCTTGAATATTACAAGGTCTCCTCAAAGACACACATTGTTACTAAAAGAGATTAATCTAACAACATCTACAGAAAACACTAAGTAGAAGGAAAATGTCTGTTGTCCAGACTGATGCCATGCAGCTGGAAGGCCAAGTCATTTAATATATCATTAAATAGAATCAGAGCAGGCAATGTAGGGGGACAATATGTTGGGCCCAAAATAAACTAGGAGAAGGTGGAATGGATTGCATTTCAGAAATTGCACAGTGTTCCCCAACACATACATAGACAGAAGATTATCAAAGTTGAATTTTCTTTCAGTATTACCTTGTGATTTTGAATTTAAGAAGACCCCGATTTCTAAAGAAACAAAATTTCAGGTGACCCAAAGGATAATGGAGAGAAACATAATGACCTCATATACCCTCTAGAGCATATTCCCAATGATGATATAAACACAAGAAGCATAAGGAATACTTGTAGGAGATACATGATCAGAAAGGAGATGGGCCTGTCATCTAGCCAAGAATAAGGGATAATAGCGAAACAGAGGCAATGACAGAGAAGTATTCATAAAATGTAAAATGAACTGGAGAAGTCCTTTAGCACCTAAAATGAGTCATCTGTAGAGGCTTGACCTACTCAAGAAACATGGACAAAAATCTCACAGAACAAGAAGGCATAGCTGGGTGACAATCTTTACTGAAAGAGGAATGCTCATCAATGAGATTAGAGATCCACTGACACGTTAAAGCATATTTATAATGCTATATCTTGGATGCAGGACCAATATTTTGCACTTCAAAAATAGTGAACCATAGGTGTAAGAAGGAAATCAGGAGAGTCACTGATGAATTTGATGAATTACTCATCAATATAAAGAGATTACAAAGAAGGGCCTTTATATGGAGGTATCTAAGAGGACCTTAGAGATGCAAAGTTAATTTAAGAGATTATATTTTTACAAAGACTCAACTTTTTATATCACTGTGACCATCTTCCCACTATCAGCAATTAATTTGCTACTTAGCATAACCTGGACCTGTAAAAATGACTCATTCAACACATTCTAGCATATACTCCTATCTCTCCCTGCTGTACTCTCTTATCTACATATCAAGGGAGAAGCAGAATTTGATAAACTGGAAAGTGTTCCCGTGTAACTCACTTGTTGTCATTACTGGTTTTTTTAAATAAATATTTCAATCTAATTGATTTCCTTCATACACCTATGCATTTTATTTTATGCATTTAAGTACAATATTTTAAGAAGGAGCTCATAGGCTTCACTAGACTGTCAAAAGGGTTCTTGACACACACACTAAAAAGGTAAAGAACGTCTGGTGTAGAGGTTTTGCAGCATCTATAATTCCTCCCTCCCATTTAGTGATCCTGCCCATCCACAGGTTCCTCTGGAACCAAATGATGAGAGTTACACAAATTTCCTTGGGCTGCTTTGTTAGTATGATTGTGGGATGGTGGAAGCCAAAATCCTTCCTTTAGTGTTGCTACATGTCAGGGAGCAAAGAATTTGCTTGAATACAATCCTCCTTAGTATGCTCCACTAGGGATAGTTTTTCCATGTAGAGATTTTAAGATCACTTAGACACCTTTGCTTAACTGCCATGTTGCTGGTCTCAGAGCTATGATAACCAACACAGTACATTTGTAGGGAACAATGAGACCCATGTTTGGTTGTATATAAGCAGGACTGCAACCACATCAAGGTACCTAGGGACAACAGAACTGAACTGGAACAGGTATCTCTCTTAAGCTACTTACACTTTAAGGTATACAGTAACTACTAGTGATGTCCTTACAATTAGGGATCTAGAAAGAAAGATTTTTTTTTCAGTTGCTCCCCTCCAGAGGCAGTGACCCACAGAGGGAAAATCCCTCATTAAGGGTTTCTACTTTTCTAAAGGGGAAAAACATACTGTCCTGGAGTGATTTTTACTCATATAACACGCTATTTGGAAGCCTACACAAAACATTTCCCCTAACACTTTTTTAATGACCAGACAAATCCACACACCTATGGGATGTACCTCACATAAAGCATGTTTCCCACTTAAAATGATTCCTGTCTTAAGCCTTTTGAAATCATTGAGAGGGGGTTTCGCTGTACATTATTTTGACTATAGCATGGAATTAATTTCATGCATGAAAGGGCTATGCAATATCCCCACGGACCAGGTCATCACTTAAAGGCCTATAACCATGGAGAAAGAAATGGAATTTAGTGGAGCTTTTTTAGTTTGGGGTTTGGATTAAAAAGAAAGAAGGAACAGCTGCTAAAATTAGGAAATGTAACCTTGCTTGTGTAGCTCTTCTCCCCCAAGCTATATTCTTTTTGACTGGAATATTTCATGGAATCTGAGTAAGGGTGGGAGCAAAATTGAGGAATATGGTGCATTTCACACCTATGTGGTATAAATGTCATTGTCTTCTTCTCCTTGGGAAGAAAAAAAACTGGCAGAGCCAGATGGAAGCTTCGCCTTCTTTCTCTGAGGAGGCGAATTAATACAATTAAAATGAGCATTTATGCCTACACTGATTGACTTGCTAAATAGACTAACCATGATGATACCCTAGTATATATTTAAAGGGAAGAGATAAATATTTATAGAATTTTTGCTAGGGTAAAGGGGGCAAGTGGAGTGCAAGGGAGGGAAGTCTGAATCCAGTGGGATGGATTGAATAAGGTGGTGGTAGGGGGAGTATTTAAATATATTTCTGGGCTTAAGACTTTCACTTTGAGAATGCAATTAGATTCACTTAAGAACAAGATGCTAACATTAATTATAATAAAAGAGAAAGAACAAGGCCAAAAAAAAATACTAACCTGATTGAGAAATGAACTGCTTTGCATTAATTGAATGTAAACATGGATTTTTAGTACCTATCTTAAGCATGAAAAATACAGCAGGGTAATTAGTCTAGGGAATGAAAAAAATTCTCTTAATATGAAGAAAACTCATAATTTTAAGAAAGTGGCAAGTGAAATAATTAGTAACAGTTGAGTAACCTAGAGGTTAGGTATAGTATTCTTAAATGGTATATTTAGAGCATATTTTATTACCTACTAAGAATCAGGTATTATCTTACGTCTATAAATTCAAAACATATGGTACAATCTTTAATATTTGCAGAATATGGAAAATTTACACCAAAGGCATGAAATGTTGATATAAACCTCAAGAGTAAGGAATTAATTAACAGCATTAAGTAATGAGAACTTTTGAAAAATGAAGCATTACAACATTTTGACTGTTAGAGAATTAGTCAGTTTTCTGATTGAGACCCTTTTGGGGGCAAATGGTTATTTTTCTACCTTAAATAAGACCGTTGCTTTCCTTTGTTAAATAAGCAAATAAGGGGGAGACTAAGTGGTGTAGTGAATAGAGCACCAGCCCTGGAGTGGCCTCAGACACTTAACATAAAACTAGCCATGTGACCCTGGGCAAGTCACTTAACCCCAATTGCCCTACCTCCCCCCTCCAAAAAAGAAAAATAAATAAGCAAATAAGGCAAGTGGTTCTAAAGTACCATAGTAACCTGGGATTTTCTGTAGTTATTTGTTGAGGAATCTAGTTTATTAATGATAAAATCAATGATGACAGGTTTAGAGCTGAAAGAGACCATAGAGGCAACAGAACCCCGCCTACTCCGTTTTTATAGGTGAGGAAACTGAGTCTGAGAGAGATTAAGTGACTTGCTCATGGTCACACAGTTAATAAATGTCTCAGGCAGGAACTGAACTCAGCTCTTCCCAACTTCAAGTTCAGCCCTCTATACACTGTACCACCTAACACTGAAGTAGAAATCAATGCTTTATTTAGCATGAACACGTTCAAAGAAAGCTTTCCAGGAAAAAAAAAATTCAATTGCTGTTTAAATAAAAACACAGAAGTCACAGTTTATTTTAAAGAAATACATTAGGAAAACATTGTTGTAGTCACGTCCAACTATTCATAACCCCATTTGGGGTCTTCTTGGCAAAGATACTAGAACAGTTTGCCATTTCCTTTTCCAGATCATTTTTACAGATGAGGAAACTGAGGCAAACAGGGTTAAGTAAGTTGTCCGGGGTCACACAGCTCTAAGGCCATATTTGAACTCAGGAAGATGAGTCTTCCCGACTCTGTCCAGTGTGCCATCTACCTGGAAACATTTCAGGGGTGTTTTAAAGGGAATTCTTGTCTGGGTAAGATTGAGACTGAATGTGAAGTGCCCACCAACTCTTGAAATGAAGCAACTCATAAAAATGAACACTTTTCAGTAAAAGTAATTTCTCCATTTTCCATTTAGGAAGTGAATTGTTGGTTCTAGATTAGCTTTTCTATACTGGATAACTAATGGCACCAATGTCAGTGATTAAATAGTCTTAGAACAGAAAAAGCAATTTGTAGGTGTGTCAAGCAAGTAAAATATTGTTTACAAAAGTAATATGGCACTGTGGCAGTGATAAGAGTTTCTTTTAGTAAGCCACCATAATAGCAATTTCTTCAAACCTTATTTTAAACTTAATTTATTATTATTATTTCATTCCATGGATTGAGATACTTTCTTTTCATTATCGTCATTACTTTTTTACAATTTCCCAAATGAAAGAGCAGGGTGATAGGACTCAGTACTCCTATTTTCCTTGTAATAGCTTTCTCTCAAGAAATGGATAGGTCTTAAATTTATGTTGATAATGAAGGTCCACAAATATTCCGGTAAAGGCTTTATATTCTTTCTTTCTTTCTTTCTTTTCCTTCCTTCCTTCCTTCCTTCCTTTCTTCCTTTCTTTTTCTTTCTTTCTCTTTCTTTCTCTTTCTTTCTTTCTTTTTTCTTTCTTTCTTTCTTTCTTTCTTTCTTTCTTTCTTTCTTTCTTTCTTTCTTTCTTTCTTTCTTACTGTCTCTCTCTGTCTCTTTCTTTCTCCTTCCCTCCCTCCCTCCCTCCCTCTCTTTCTGTTTCTCTCTCTCTCTCTCATTATGCAACATGGAACTGTTTGTACTTTCCAGGTCACTGAAAACAAGACAGGATTCTCTGAGCTATGTGCTCTGCTGAGTGGAACTATTCTGTATATATGCACTAACGCACCATTTGCAAGGAAGCAAAAATGCAATTACAGAGCAAGATGCCTACAGGATACATTTATTTTATAGCACTGCTTTAAAAAAAAAATAAAAATGAGACCCTATTTGGAACATCTCACTAGTTTGATCAAGTACTAAATACTCTGTTTGGTCAATGTACTCTATTACTTTTAGTGACCAATAAGGATTGAGTGTGAAACCCTGTTTTATTTGCTCAACAGTTGAATCCAATGTCGTAGCGCTAACCAATAATAAAAAGAAGAACTAGCCAGAAGGGGTTTCTGAGAGTCACCACAAATTTTTAGTTTGTTGGGTTTTTTTAACCTCCTTAAAAAAGATTCTTAAAATATTAAGAAAATATACAACTAAGGATTACAGAATTTTAGATCCAAAAAGGATTTTAGGATTCATCTAATCTAATCCCCTTACTCTTTGGATGGGTAATTTATAGGTCTTAGAATTCTTTACTGTAGAGTCATGTCTAGGGGTTAAAGCTTTATCTCTATAGTGCTACAGTTATGCAAATGTTTTTGTTTACAGGAAATAAAATGAAGTACTAGGAACCTGGAAAAATCTAGGAAAGGGGACTTACAGATTCTTTTAGGTACAGATTTCTGGAGTATTTAAATCTAGACCTTACTTTTAACCTGAAAACTCTCTGCTATATCTTAGTATGGTGTCCCTTACTATATACTGAAGAGTAAATTTATAGACTAGAATCTTCAGATTACCTGTCAAGGAACAATAGTCAGATCCCCTACCTCCATTGCCCCCTTGTTCTTACTAACTCTGTCTCCCAAATACAGCATTTGAGGCTCACATATGCTTCAATATGTGAAATTGTATATATCATATATATAATATATATATTTTTATTTGATAGATTTATGTTATATATAAAATGTATGTAGTATAAATGATACTTGTTTTATATGCACAACAATTGGCTTATTACACGAGGAAGTAATTTTAGGTGATAAATCAGGGCAATTATTCCTATTTTAAATTTTAAATCATTTGGTGCTTTATATAGAATGGTTTTCAATACACATTTGTTGAGCTGAATCAAATTGGATTGAAACATGGAAATAATAGTTTGCCAGGAACTTAAAAGAGATCTAGCTATGTACCCCAAAGACACTGAATTAATTCTCCATAGCATCTTGAATTGCCTGTTGTCCAGATTCTGATGTCAGTGTGGTGGACAACCCACAAAGTTGGTCTGTTAAAACAAATACTTTCAAAAGATACAGAGGCTGGACAATGAACTGAGCCCAGGATCAAACTGGAGAAGAATATAGCAGGTTGTATTCATATTGGGAAATTGTAAAGTGGTTCTAATGGCCCCAAGCTTTTCACCTGAAAGAAAGGCTTTTCATCTTTTAAACATCAATATTCTTCTAACTGCTATACAGCTATATCACGAGTTACTGCAGACTGCTATATAAAGGGCTCTTAACCTAAGGATTCACAGATTCCCAAAGGTTCTGTGGATAGATTTCAAGGGGTCTATGAAAGTGGATGGGAAAAAAAAAACAACACCTTTATATGCATTAACTGAAAATTAGCACTTTAATTATGAATGTGGCACCAAATTATAAGAAGTATATAGGCTTTTGAATTGCCAAAGGGTCCATGACACAAGAAAAATTAAGAGCCTGTCTGATATGGCTCTAATATTAACATTTTCTTAGTTCATGTTCAGTTTTTAGGAAAAAACGAAGTATTCACAAGCTACTGAGCAGTTAAGAAAAGGCTCTCTCTCTCTCCTTATAGAACAAGGATATGAAACAAGAGTATAGTGACATTTAGGTTTTCTGGAGGTACCCCCACCCACCTCTTCACCATATGGTTGTCTGCTAATGGGAATAGGATATGGGCAAGGACGTGTGACCCATGTGGATCTTTCTAATTCCACGAAGCCTGAGAATTTTTATGTCTTTAGGTGACCAGGACTTTGCAGCTTTGATTCTTTTAGGAAAATTCTCCCTCTGTTATGGATAATTAGGAAAGAAATATCAAGGGAAAGTTCTCCCTGTCACAGAACTCCTGTTCTCAGTGAAGACTGAGCTCATGATCTCAACTGTTAATGTCCTTCCTACAAACTACCTTGTCTTTACCTACTTTGCATGAATTTGTATGCATCCTTCTAATATTTAGTCAACATATAATCATATTTTTGCTTCTTATCTCCCTTATTAGAATATAAGCTCCTTGTGGTGTCTTTGGTGCCTAGTACAACGCTTGGCAAAAAGTACACATTTAATTAATGCTAGTTAAATTAATACTGATAAATGCTAATAAATACTGATTAATGCACGAATAGGCTTAAACAGCTGCAGAGTCAGGAACACCTGAGCCTCAGACACTAGCCAGCTGTATCCTGGGCAAGTCACTTAACCCTATTTGTCTCAGTTTCCTCATCTGTAAAATAAACTGGAGAAGGAAATGACAAACCACTACAGTATTTTTGCAAGAAAAGCCCAAATGGGGTCACAAAGAGTTGGACACAAGAACAATAACAATTTAGACATATTGCCAAAAAAGGCATTTCACTGGAGAAATGATATAATTGACATCATCGGAGAGATTTATAGTCAAAAAAGGACATGAGCCAGTGATACAGTCAGAATGAAGAACATCCCATTATTCTCCGATGCCTGCCTGAAGCATTGTGATTCATGCAATAGCTCCCACTTACTAGAAGATATTTCCCAAAATGTTAGGTGGACTCCATAGATAATTTATAAAAGGACATCTCCAAAGGCAGCATACAGTAGAAAGCTATGGTTGTACCACAGTGTGTACCACCGGAGGGAGGGAACACCCACATTAACAAGATCACATATTCTTTGAGTACCATTGAAGTAATTTATTTCAATAGACATTTGCTAATTATTTATTAATATTGCCTACTTCATGCTGGCACTGAGAATACTGAGGATACAAAGAAAAAAATACTTTTTGCCCTCAGAGAGCTGACATTCTACTGGTGGAGAGAGAGGACAAGGACATAATGTGTTTATACATAAGTAAATACAAAATATATGCAGAATAAATGTAATTCCCATTGGGCATGAATGAGAGTAAATAAGCACCTACCCCAGGGGGAATCAGGAAAAGTTTCTGAAGGTAGCATATCAGTAGAACTTTGAATAGAGCTAAGAGTCCTAAGATTTTGAGGCAAGGAGGGAAAGAAATCCAAAAATGGGGGACAGCCTATACAAAGGTATGGAGAGGGGAGATGCAGTATTGTGTACATTGAATATCATCAAGAGGGTTATTTTCAATGTGTATGTAAGAAAGTAATGTGAATTTTCTGTATGCATGATGTTTGGGGGGGTTAATACTGAACAAATTTGGCTGGACATTCCCAGGGAGGACAGTAAGAATTTGAACAATGAGTTTTTTTAAATTAACATTGAAATGATGCTCTAAATTCCTTGATAAATAAAATGCTGCTTTAAGAATAATCATAGTTAGGATACATTGATTTGCTGCATTTATAGAAAAGGACTTTTTACTGGACATTTATATCTAACTTCATTCAACCCAGAGTCACATGAAAAAGTCTTACCTGGTATTAAATTAGCAACTTTCACTTTTTATAGTATATTAATTTCTGTTGAGTTTTTCCTGACTTTCATATTTACCAGGCTTGACCCATTGAAATTTATAGATTGAGTAAATTATACTTTAAGAGAATGTGGCTCATATTTTCAAATTTGAAATGTGTGATTTTTTTCAGGTCACAAAAGAAATCTGTATAGTTGTCAGGGTAACAAACAGCTGGTCGCTAGAGCAGTGAATCCAGACAAAACCTGAACACTGATGTCTAATAAAATAATCAAATTTTATTACTTGACATACTGTTTCTTCTGCAGGAGGAGAAAACACTCTATCATATGCCTGGAAATCCTTGATGTTCAGCTTAGGTCAATGGATTTAACGGAGGTTTTTATTCCAGGCAGGCATTAGATACTTAAAGTTTCCCTAGGCACTCTTAAGTAGAATGTGTTTGACGCTCCACCAAACTGAGTTTGACAGAGCCGATTATGAATAACTACATCTCATTTTTATTATTTAATAAAAAAAAAGTGCAGAGTTGTTGAAGAATATAAGACTGAACACTGCCCAATTCAGTTAAGACTGAGCTTGTAGCAGATCCATAAATGAAACAGACCAAAACGAAGTTATCTTTTCTTTCAGCTATCCAATTGGTAGAGAGTTTCCAGGAAGATGTTAAGGGAGAACAACCCAAGTGTTCATATGGCAAAAAAAAAAAAATGCTAATTTTAATTTGCAAATTAGTGTCTTAGTTGTTGCTGATGTGTGGCAGTGACACCAATCCACTTGGATGAGATGTGGAAAGGACAGGTACAGGCAGTCAGTCAACTAGCATTTATTAAGCACCAACTGTATTCCAGGGGCTATGCTAAGCAAGACAAAAGAAGAATCTGTTCTCAAGATGCTCAGTCCAGTGGGGGAGACAAGATGAAAATAACTACATCCCAATAAGATATATGTAGGATAAATTGGAGATAGACATGATGTTTATAAATGTGTAGATAAAGACAGTGTGAATATCTTTAATAATTGGTAGTTCACATTTAATAATTGGTATGATTAAGTATTTAATTGGTATATAAAGTATTTACTAATTAGTATTAATAATTAGTAGGACGAATGTCTTCATAATGTCTCTCCTGACTCTCAGCCTACTTGTGCAATAGGCTATTAATTGGTGTCCCCTCTCCTCCATCAGTCCCTCCCTGCTCCAATCAAATCCAGATTTTCAGTGGTTCCAAGTTGCCTACAGAAAAAGTCCCAAACTCCTCAGTCTGGCATTCCAACCCCTCAACAACAGTGTCCCAATCTATCTTTTTAGTCTCATCTATGTGGCTATTCACTAATCCTTGCATGTCCTTGGTGCCTTCTTGCTTCTACTGATACCATTCCCTTTGTCTGTAACTCCTATTCTCTCAACATTCTATCTGTTCTTCAAATTCCAGTCCAAATAAGGTAGTGGCTTCTTCCCTTTTTAGAATTAATTAATTGGCAGAGCCAGGATGGCCACTTCTCAGGTATGTTATGGGAGCTCCTTTCATACATAGGTTGCACTTGATGGCTGCTCAGTTCTCTTCCTTTTCCAGAAAGGTGCCACTCCTCCCCCCAACCATAGCTGTCTCTCCCTCTGCTGAACTCCAATTGCATTTTGTTTATATTTCTCTTTTAACAGATGGAATATTAAAAAAAAACTCAACAAACATTTATTATGCATCTACTGCATGTAGAGCACTATGTTAGACTTGAGGAAAATATGAAACTGATAGGCAATATGGAAGCATTAATAAGAAGGCTAGTCTTTGTATTCAAGAAGACCTATATTAAAATGGCATCTCAGATCCTTACTAGCTGTGTGACTCTGAGCAAACCACTTGATCTCTCTTAGGCTTAGTTCCTAATCTGTCAAATAGGGATAATAATAACTATAGCACTTATTTATTGCCATGAGATTCAAATGAGATTGTGTTTGTAAAGTACTTTATAGACCTTAAATATAGTGAATGGGTGAAAAGGATTTTGAAGCCCTTACAATGTACAAATTACCTACAAGTTTTTCAAAAATACTGATGATCACTGCTTTCAAGGACTTCACATCCTAGTAAGTGGAGGGAGACAAAACTTCTGTTCAGGGGGTGTTTCTGTTGAGAGTCAGATGGAAAGATCTCACTGTGCTTCAGGTACAGTGGCTAAGCATCTTTTATATTATTTACGGTTACAGACTCACATTGGTTTCTAGTGTTGAGCCCTTTGACAGTGTCAAGGACTTTAATGAGGAGAACTTTGCTTTCTGGGTCTTCAGCTCCTGAGGAGATGGGAGCTATAGAACCTGCAGAGGCAGCTGACAAGTTCCATTTCCACAAGGGCTGATTCTCTGGATTGTGGCTTTGGAAGCTTGAGTAGAAGGACCAGGAATGAGGAGAAGTGCACTGCTGTCACCAGAACTCTAGGACTTACTTGCCCATTGATGGCAGTTAATAGTGATGGTGATAGTGATCAGGGTACCCTTCTCCACAAGAGCCACTCCCCTCAATGATGTCTATAAGAACCAAGCTAGAAGCAAAGCTAGTACCGCTTCAACATAAAGGCCGGGGGGAGTGTTGTTCCTGGGGCTCTTGAGCTTAGCATACTGAGAAGAGGTCACTGAACCTGAATTTAGGAAGAGCTGGTTTCAAATCCCCCCTCAGATCTCTTCTAGTTATTTCCTCAACCGTAAGATGCAGGAGTTGGACTTCATGGCTTCTGAAGTCACTTCCAGCTCTAAATCTGTAATCCTATTAGTGCCAAATGAAGAAAAATACATTAAGCATTTACAAAAGTTAAAGTACTATATAAATGCTGGGTACTGTTGTTATTATTACATGAATGTCAGTTATCATAACACATCATTGCCAATATTATAGAATTTAAAAATATAATAAGAGGATATATCACTATATAAATATACACATTACAAAATAATACTTGCTAAATGCATTAGACAGATGCCAACTGTTAGTGAGGTTAGGGGAGGGATCTGGGGAAAAGGTCATGACTAACACTACTGGGGAAGATTCATTGAAGTGGTAGCTTTTGAGCTTGACTTGAAAGGATGGTGTACTGATATCACCATTACGATTAAGGCTCAGGAGAGCAATTGTCAGGTTCAAACCCATGTCACTTGCAAGACCTTTGGATATAACCACAAATGCAAACCCTCTTATGGGAAAACTCCATGAAAAGAAAGTATATATAAAGTATAAAGTAAAACATACTATAAAAACCTCTGCTTGTCTGATATATGTTTGAACTTAAGGAGAATCCTCAGTATACAAAGCTCTTCCCATGGAGCTGTATATGTGTGTGAGAGAGACAGGGGAGAGATAAATGGCTCTTCCTACAGAGCTATGTGTATGAGAGAGAGAGGAAGGCACTTGAAGGGAAGAGATATATGTGTTGTACACAACAAATGTAAAAATCATCAAAGAATGAACCACCATTTCCCAATCAACTGAAACATGAGAGTATTTTAAAGTATAGAATAAAAATTGTGGAACAGAGATAGTACATCAAATGAAAAGTATAAAATGACAGATTGGGGCATTCTTATTCAGCTGACTCTGGGCATAAGAGTTTGTGTTTTGCCCTGGGGAGAAATTACCCAGACTCAAGAGATTTGCCTCCTGAAGAACACGAATAAGCATGAATTGAAGTTGCAATGGCAGACATTCATAGGTGAGCCCGGCATGTTGTATTAGAGTGTACATACAGGGAATTTTTTAAAATTAAGCCCTTCTTATTTCCTTATAATACAAAATAACCTCATATACCTTAGCTTTTTGATTAAAATATCTGTCAAACTGAACTCTGCTCCCCACATCCTGCTCCTTCCCATGAAGGTCTGAGATTGGAGGCTATGAGCTGTTGACCAGAGGCTGTTATGGGAATCTGAAGATCTTCCCTGCCCCTAGGCCCTTTGTTAAAGTGGCTACGTGACCCTGAGGACCCTTGGATATTTGAAAGTATACTCTGTTCCCTAATAGGCTGAATGTGGTCATGTGGAGCCTGTGGCGCCAGGCTTGTTTTCCAGGAATGCCCGTGCCTTGTAGCTTTGTGATTGGGCAGTGGG
>CM053581.1:475807782-475822762 GCA_028627135.1 Pseudochirops cupreus
ATGAAGATCATATGACCATACAGCCAGAGTTGGAAACTCAGAACTCAATAGTTCATCACCCCCGTTTTACAGATGAGAAAACTGAGGCCCAGTGAGGATGATGTTTTTCATATATATATATATATATATGTATATATATATATATATATATATATATATATATATATATATAATAAAACTTTATTTAGAAATGTCCACAAAAACAAGGAAGGGGGGTTGGGTTAAGCAAATTTGGTCTATACAACATAGTTCACATCTCCTTGCTCTAGTCTAGGACACAGTTGCAAGGCCCTTTCAGGATGGTCTAAAACTCAGAAGAGGATTCTTATAAGAAGGGGCTCCCATAAGTCCACTGGCCTGTACTGAGAGATAATACTGAAAAGTTGATTTTATGTTCTGAGTAACCTAACAGCCAAATTGAATCTACCTGAGCTAGAAATTCAGTTCGATACAATAAACATTTATTATACAAATTCTATGTGCAAGTGCTATGCTTAAGAGCTGGACAAAGACAAATTTTTAGAAACCCCAACAATAACACAACTCATTCCATCCAAGAACTTCTATTCTGTTGAGGGAGGTACAGCGTATGCACAGATAAGTACAAGATAATTGGAGGAGAGAGAACACTCACAACAGGGGAATTGGGAAAGTGTTTTCTTAGGCAGTGGTGCTTGAGTTGAGTCTTGAAGGATGCTGAAGATCCTAAGAGTCTGGGCTAAGAAGGGAGGTACACTGGAGACGTGCCGTGCAACCCATGCAAGAGTCTTGATGGCAGGACACAGAGTGTTGTCTTCAGGGAACAGCTAGAAACATTCCTAGAAAACCTAGAATGTGACCCAGCAACCGATTGGGGCCAGGTGGTATGGAGAATGAGCAATGGAAAGGGGAGTTCAGACAGGATTAAAAAGTGGTTCTAAGCAAATGCCAAGGATGAACTCTTGGTACAGTTGCCTGGATGACCAGAGTACTAGAGGCAGCTAGGTATGGCTAGAGCACCAGACCTGGAGTCAAAAACACCTGAGTTCAAATCCAGCTTCAGACACTTGCTGGCTGTGGGACTCTGGGCAAGTCACTTAACCTCTGTGTGCCTCAGTTTCCTCCTCTGTATAATGATAGCAGTACTTACCTCACCAGGTTATTGTAAGGATCAAATGAGATATTATTTGTAAATAGCTTAGCACAAAGTAGGTGTTTAATAAGCAGTTATTTTCTTCTTACTCATTCCAAAACTTTGTAAATTTTCCCTGTGTTATTTTCAACCCCAATTTCCCTTCTAATATTAGCCCTCAAAACCCCTTAAAAGTCCTGAAGGATGGAAATGTGCTCATTTCAAGACCAGCAGGGCAGGGGGCTAATTGAAATGCTCCATCTCTTCCTGCGGTGAATGAGATGCTTGTTTATACCTCTACATCTGAGTTGAGTTGCCAGCCTGAAGTAGTTGCTCAGTAAGTCTCTGGACTAACAGCTAGTTATTACTTCTGTGACCTAGGGTTAATCGCTCCATCTTTATGTGCCTTCTTTTCCCAGTGGTGTAAAATGATGGGGTTGAACTCTATGGCTTTTCAGACTTCTTTCAAATCTTAATTCAATGATGATGATGATGGAATAAAAAGCTTTAAACAATGGAGAAGGTAGAATTAATTAACAAGAAATTTATTCAGTTCGTTGTATGTGCCTAGCACTGTGCTAAGCGATAAAACTGCAAATGCAAAAAAAAAATGTGAAAATAATAAGTATTAGCTAATATTTCTATGTGCTTCTAATGGGCCAGCCACTGTGATAAGCACTTAACATTTATTTCACTGCTCTCAAAGAACTTAGATTTTACTGAGGAAATAGAGCCCATTCACAGGTAAGTAAAAACAGTATATATGCAAAACAGCTTAATTTTGTGAATGGGAGACTAACAGCTTGGGGCTGCAGACTAGGCCTCTTGAAGGAGCTGGAACTTGATCTGACTCTTAAAAGAGCTAGGGATTTTAAGAGTGGGAGGCTAAGGAGGGAGTGCATTGCAGGCATGGGTGATGCCTTTGCTGAGGTATGGAGAGGAGGTAAAATGACACATATGAGGAACAGCATGTTTGGCTGGAGTGCATGAAGGAGAATATTGGGTCATCAGCCTGGAAAAATAAGATGGAACCAGATGGCAAAGACCTTTAAATGTCAAAGACAGACGTTTGTACTGTATCCTAAAGGTTAGTGGGAAGCCACTAAAATTTTCTGAGCAGGAGAGCAGCGTGGTCAAACCTGTACTTTAAGAATATCAGTGTGTCAACTGTGGGAAGGTTGGGTTAAAGGAAGGAAAGACTTGAGCAAATGAGATCATTTGGAGCCTTTTGCAGCAGTACATGCCAGAGGTAATGAAGGACTGGTCTAGGGTGACTGGGGCTCGAGCACAGAGAAGAGAGGGCAACTTCATGACACAGAGAATAGACTGCTGGGGCTAGAATCAGGAAGACTTTTTCAAATCAGGTCTCAGATACTTACTAGCTGCATGACCCTGGATGAGTCACTTAATGCTGTTTGCCTCAGGCTCCTCATTTATAAAATGAGCTAGAGGAGGAAATGACCAACTACTTCAATATTTCTGCCAAGAAAATGCCACATGGGGTCACAGTGTCAGACACTCCTGAAAAGCAACTGAACAACAACACAGAGAAGACAACAGAAGGAAGACATAGTAGATAGGTGAAATCAATGACATCTGGCAGCTTATTAGAATCCAGGGATGTTCTGCTGTCAGCTGTAACTGGCTTAAGAGAGCAGATTGTTAAATCTGCCATGTGAGCATTTATACCCCACAAATCAGCAATCATTTCAAATCAGGGCTTGATTTCTTGCTTTATTGATTATTTTGACTTTAAAATGGGTTAATAATGCAAATAAAACTTGTAAGAGTGTGCGTATATTCTCCCAGAGTCTGGCTGTTGAACATTTAGCAGCATACCTTTGTATGAACTCTAGGAACATTTTTTTTCCCTTTATCTCAGCAGCAATGCAGTGGAAAGTACAAGGGATGAAATCATCATCAAACTGTAGGCCCAGTGTCTGGATCCTAATAGCAAAAATAATAAGAATAATTAGCATTTATATGATGCTTTAAGCTTGGCAAAGTGTCTAAATATCCATTGTCTTGGACCTCATCCATGTTGAGGTCCAATTAGGCCGCTCAGCATCCATCCTTACAACACCATGGAATGTGGAGTTGAAGATGATACATCTAAGTGATACATCTGTGTTATTGGAAGAATTGGTGCCATCCTCAAAAAAGGATAGAAGTTTGAGGGAGAAAACGGCTTATAAGTTCTGTAAGGTCAGGGTCTTTGATTTATCAATGATATTTCAACACCAACTGTAGTGGACCTTGCATAACTAGGCATACAATATATTTGGGGGTGGGGAGGAGGAAGGAAGGGAAGGAAAAGAGGGGGAAGGAAGAAGGAAACAAGGAAGGAAAGAAAAGATGCCATTTGTTGTTTACTCTTACTGAGATCTGCTAGGCTATTTCTAAATAGAATTAATGAATTAGCCATTTTGATTGTCTTTTAACAATGAACCTAAATACATTTTGTCCCCCCTTTTTTTTAGTAGTTATTTGAATTGAGCTATCATTTTGATGAAAATGGTTGAACTTTTTATGCATGTAGCTATATCCTTAAGGTCATAAAATTTCTCTATTTCTCTCTTGCATGCCAGCTGACAATGCAGTGCCCACTCCCTTCTCCTTGCTTTCCCTAAGGAACATTCCTTTTCTTTCATTTTAAGGTATCTAATGTGAAATACTGTGGACCTGTGCCAAATCTAATCCTTGCCTGTGGTTTAGATTACTTTAGGTTTGTTTTTTCTACTTTACTATTTTCTCTCTTCTACTTCTGCATCCTCACACTTTGTGATATTTTATGGTTATATAATGACTGGATACTAAGCAGCCTAATTATACCTTAGTATGGATGAGGTCCAAGAGATGAAGAGTGAAAAAAGTAAGAGAGAGAGAGATCTGTGTGGTCTAAAAGCCTACTCATAACAGTGTTTCCCTTGTCTCTGGGGAGCCATTGAAAGATAGTATGATTTCATAAAGTGCTGTGTAATTGCTAAATAATAATAATAAAAAAAAACTGACTTTAAATTTTTGAGTGGCTGAAATAAATCTTCCATCCACATCAGTGTTATTAGGATTATAATGTTTTGTGTCTATCCAGTTCCCTTGGTTTCCTTTTCCTGTGTTTCCCAATAGCAATGGGAACAAATCCTATGATGTCAGGAGGCTCCAAAAGGCCAGTTATCTGCTTCTTTTGAAAGCTCTGAGCCTTCCTAGAAGCTTGTGACTATCCACAGTTCAAAAGATTCATTGCTCAGTGATTCAACTCTAATATTAGTGCACGTCAATATGATTGCTTCTTGGATTCAATGGTGCTAGTGAGCTCTCAGTAAATCAGTTGGCTTTCATGAGCTATTTTAATTAATCAGTTGAGAAAGGCAATATGTCATGGCACAAATCATAGAAGAATTCATTCTTAAACCATTTGATCAGCACAATAAGATGACCCTCATTAAGGTTAAAGATCCCTGAGGATATAGCAGAGAGACTATTGCGTGGGGAGAGAAACAAAGAGAGAGAGAAAAAGAACAGAGAGATGAGACAAAGACAAAGAGAGAGGGGAGATGGGCAGTGGTAGACTGCTCCCATGGTTTGATTTTATATATTGTGATGAGATATTGCACCTCAAATAAGAGTCTACACTCCCTAAATCCCTGTTATTCAATGGTCTTGAGTTTCTTTTGTCTTATCAACAGGGTACCAGTGGTCCTGCTCACATACCCTGGGAAAGTGCCTCTTAGATTTCTCCAAACAATGGCCCATGCCTGGCTTGATCAACTGTCCTTACAAGTACATCATAGTAAAACAAAGCAAAGAGTTAAGGAAGGTCTCTTATTACATTTTGCTTTGTTCATACTTATACATATACATATTATACATCCCAATATTATGCTGTAAATTCCTTGTGCACGTGTACTGGGTTAATTCTCATCTTTGTATTTGTAGCATCTTGCATGGTGCTTTGCACATACTAGGGGTTTAATAAATTCATATTGAATTACTGAATTAAAGTCATATTGCCCTTTAAATCAGATTGTTAGGATTCAGTCAGCTAAAGCCCTGGAGCCAATATCTATGTGGACAAATGATTTCTGTTTTATTTTCATAGTCACAGACTATACACCCTTAACCCAGACCAGTCATCTAACAAATGTTTGCTGTTGTCCCTATGGTGGTCTGAATGAAAAAAATATGAAAGAAACATTACAAATCCATCATCACTATGGAGAAAACAAATTCAAATTTTGGCTCTGACATGGAAGGTTGCTAGCATCATCTCTTCTGAAATGAAAGACAGCATTAAATGAAAGAATTCAGAAATAAAGCTGAAAGGATATGAAATCTATATTTTGGCTTCCGCTAGCAATAGAACTATTCCTCCTGCTAAAACTTTGTGGTGACTAAACATACAAGGTATGTAAAAAAATCCCAGGATCCATGTATTTCTGGCCACCATCTTGCAGAATCAACATGTTGCTATAGAAAATGGCCTCTGAAGATTGGGATTCCAATCCCAGTTTTGGGTTTTCTACCTTAGATAAATTACTTTGCCTCTAAGGCCCCACTCTGTTCATCTATATAGGAAGAGGGCTATGGGCTAGATCACCAGATGACTGATAAGATCTTTTCTATAAAAGTTTATGTACAAGTGCAGACAATAATTTGCATGTCTTATTTATTCTTTATTTCATTTTTAAAAATTAATTTGTTTTAATTTAAATATAAAAACTTAAATACACAATAAGGAAAGAAAAAGAAACATAAACTTAAATATTAAAACAAACACGAAACAGGAACAGAAAAAACCAAAGTATTGCCATGTGCACAGCAGAACGTGAGGGAGGATTCAAAATATATAGCAATAAATTTCCACTGCAAGAAAGCCACTGTAATAAATGCTACATATTGTGTTCAGAACTGTCCATCTTTTGTTTTCTTCCTTGTAAGTTTTCTCTTGTTCTCTGCTGTGCACTTTTTACTTTGTACTTTCCCTCTCTCTTGCCCCAAGAAGGTACAATTAGGCACAGATATGTGTGTATGTGTGTATGTATGTATGTACATGTGTTCACACATATACACACATACACATATCTACATGCACACACATACAGCCAAATATGTATGCATGCATATACAAATGTACACTTACATATACACACATATACTTAGATATCTATAATTACACTCATATATAGATATATACATTTATATGCATCTATGTAAGACATACTTATTTGTCCCAATTTCATTTGTTTTTAATAAATAAAATAAAATTTTAATAAATAAATAAAATTTATTTAATAAATAAATTTTCTCCCCACTCCATCCCTTCTAATTGAGAAAAAGAACAAAGAGGAAAAAAGGAAAAAGAAAATAAAGGAAAAAGAACCCCATTACAAACATGCATAGTCAAGTGAAATAACTTCCCACACTGGCTGTGTCTAAAAAAACAAAAAGTCCCATTCTGCACTCTGTGTCCATCACTTCTTTGTCATTGCCATAGGTAGCAAGCATGTTTCATCATGAGGTTTCCAGAACTGTAGCTAGCCTTTGCATCCATCAGTGTTTGCAGATCTTTTCGAGTCATTTACCTTTGCATCATTGTTATTATGATATAAATCATTCTCCTAATTCTGCATCAGTTCATCCAGTTCTTCCCATATTTTTATGAAACCATCTCTTTCATTTCTTACAGCATAATAGCATTGTATTATGTTCACATAATTTGTTTATCCATTCTGCAACTACTATGTACCTTTTAGTTTCCATTTCTTTGTCATCACAAAAAGAATTGCCATAAATATTTCCATACATATGGATCCCTTCCCCATACTTTGATGTCTTTAGGATACAGCTTAGTAGTGGTATTTCTGGGTCAAAGAGTATTTTAATAATATGGGAGGCATAGTTCCAAATTGCTTTCTAGAATGGCAATTCATAGCTGTACCAACAGTACATTAGTTTGCCTGTTTCCTTGTGCAGCCCCTCCAACTTGTCATGTTACTTTTTTGGGGGGAGTGTCAACTTTGCCAATCTAGTGGGTGTGAAGTAGAACCTCAATTTGCTTTAATTTGTGTTTCTCTGATCAATTAAAATGATAAGAAGCATTCTTTCATGTGCTTATTGATAGCTTTGAAATCTTCCCCTGAAAATAGCCTTGTCATACCCCTAAACCATTTATCATTTGGGGAATGGTTCTTATTCTTACCAGCATCTTATTTATTGATGAAAGTACAATAAGTGATGTGTCTATCTATGATTAATTCTAACAATGGCACCAAGGCAAAAGTCCCTCTCTCTTTCCCCATGACATTTGTATACTAGCTAAGCACATCAAGCAGCAGGATGGATTTGTTGTTGTCGTTATTATTCTTGAGTCATTTCAAATGTGTCTGACTCTTCGTGACCCTATTTGGGGTTTTCTTGGCAGAGATACAGGATTGGTTTGTCATTTCCTTCTCAGGCTCATTTTATAGATGAGGAATTGAGGCAAATAGAGTTCAGTGACTTACCCAGGACCACACAGCTTGTAAGTGTCTATAGAAGGCCAGATTTCATCTCAGGTCTTCTTGACTCCAGATCTGATGCTCTATCCACTGTACCACCCAGCTGCCTCAGGATAGATTTATAATCTCATTTTAAACTACAGCTATTACATATTTGTAATTCCATTAAAACCTTTTCCATAAATAATTTACCACGTGCTTATGATTTTCTCCCTACCCCGACTTGGATTTTTGTATACTTTAATAAATTTACATGAGACTTGGATTCAAATTTTGATTACCACTCACTAACCATGTGACCTTGACCAATGCAAATCTCTTAACCTCTCCAGGCCTCAAGGGATTTTCTTCAACAATAAAATAAAGGTGGGATATATAATCTTAGAAAGCCCCTTCAGCTCTAAATCTATGATCCCATGACTTCCCTCCAAAAAGTTCCCCCAGAATAGGATTGTCTCAATCCAGGGTTATCCAATGAAATTGGTTGGGTTTTTTTTCCATCATCTGGTTCAAATAATACTGTGTCTCTATGTAGTAACACATTGCCTATTCTGCGGGACTTATTTGGACAGGTAACTTTTGTCTTCTCTTTCTAAAACACAACCAACGGCCATATCTAATACTTATTGTTAGATGTGAATGCTTCATTTAAAAAAATTGGTTTTAAATAAGAAAAACTTTTGTAATTAAAAGAAGTCAAAGAATTTATGAAACTCTAGGAAAACAAAGTGAAGGTGGGGGAAATGTGTATTACTTTTCTCAGTAAAGGCACTTTTAACCCAAAGGCAGAGTAGTGTAATGGAAAGAACCTTAGACCTGGAATCAGTAGAATTGGGTTCTTGGTCCAGTTCTCCCACTATTTACACAACTGGGGCAATGCATTTAACTTGTCTTGGCTATGCTTTCCTCATTTGCAAAATAAGGTGATTGGGTGACCTGTAAAATCCCTTTTCTTTCTACAAAAACAAGAACTGGGTAATTAGATGGGCCTAAAGTTTTAAAATGCCCTTTGTCCACAATCCTGTAGGGTAAATAATAGAAATATTATTATCCTCATTTTTAAGATGAGGAATTTGAGACTCAGAGAGTTTAAGTGACTTGCCCAAAGAATTGCAAATTTATAAACATAGAGATCATTTAGTCTAACTTCCTCAGTTTATACATGAGCAAAGTGAGGCCTAGAGGTAATTGATTTATCCAAGTTCCCACAGCTAGTAAGAAGTATAGCTAGAGTACAAACACAGGTCTTCCAACTTTAGCTATAGGGCTCTTTCAGCTATACTACAGTCAAAGCATACAAAATGTGAAATCAGGAACACAGAACCAAGGACACTATGGGATTGGCATAGATCAATGAGAATGGTGGCAACAGAACTAATTGCACTCCATCACCCTACTCCATAAGAGCTTGTAAAAAAAAAGCCAAGTTCAAAAAACAGGTTTTTGTTTTGTCTTATTTTGATTTTTTGTTTTAATGTATCTGTGTTTGGGACCAAAAGAACAAGAAATAGATACATACCTTGAGGTGGATGGTATAATGTTAATACATGATAGAGAGAAATACACTTCCATTTGCTTGTCATAGAGAATGCTCTTCAGAGAGAAAAAAAACATAATTAAAAGGAATTTGCTATCAGTCATTGGTGTCAGACCTGAAGTCTTTACTAATAGGGGATGCTGAGTCTGTTCAATTCCTTAAGTCCAGGAGCTCTGAATTATATTGGGCTTTGATGATCAAGTGTTTCATTATGTTTATTATCAATACAGTAAGCCCCAATTGGGGTGGGTGGTGGGATATGGGGGGTAGAACACCAGTCTGCCAAAGGAGGAGCAAACTGTTCCAGGTGAGAGAGAGTGAAGACTAGCAATGGGATCAGGTCCTAAGTGGCTGCTGCCCTTTGAACCTAGGAAATATGGGGAGATCTTGAATCAGGAAAGAGGAAGAAAGAAAGGGAAGGGAAGGGAAAGGAAGGGAAGGGAAGGGAAGGGAAGGGGAGGGGAGGAAAGGGAAGGGGAAGGAAGAGAAGGGAAGGGGAGGGGAGGGGAGGGGAAGGAAGGGGAGGGGAGGGGAAGGAAGGGGAGGGGAGGGGAGTTCTGCAAACTATGAAGCAATAGTCTTGATGCTCATTGCCCCAGATTGCATAATGGACTAAAGGGGTTGATTTGAGAATCATTTACAGAAGTAGTAACCACCTTGAGCCAGGATAGTTTCACTAAGAATAAATGCTTTCTAGCCAAATGAAGTCCAATCCAATGAGTATTTATTAAACACTCACTCTGTACAAGGCACTATGTACTAAGTGTTAGAGATTCAAAGACAAAAAAAACCCAAACAAACCAGACAACCCAACAAAACTATCCTTTCTGTTAATAAATACCTTCTGCTGGGAGATATATTTACCAAAAAATGTTACATCATTCAAAACACCTTAATATTTGCCTCCAATATACTTTTCTAGGCTTATATTCTGTTACCTTTTTTTCATTCCATGATCCACTAACAATAGCCTCACTGATCCTCATACATGACATTTCATCTCCACCTCTAGAAGGCACTGCCTCATTATGCATTGCATTAGGAGAAGGAACCCTTCATTTTCTTCAAAACTCAGCTCAGGTGCCCTTTCTACAGAAGGTCTTTTTCAATCTCCCTCAGTTACTGGTGCCTCCCCCTCCTAGATTACCTTGTACTTATTTTGATTATACTTATTTTATCCATACTTAGTGTGTATACAAATGGTCTCCCCCAATAGAATGTAAAGTACCTTGAAAACAGGGACTATTTCATTTTTTTCCTTTGTGCCCCCAATGCCAAGCACTGTGCCTAAAACATACTAGGTGCTTAATAAATGCTTACCAATTGATTGATGTACTATAATATCATTTGAGGAGAGACAGAGACAGACAGAAAGGGAGAGAACAGAGAGACACAGAGGAAAGAGAGAGAGAGAAAGAGAGAGAACACTGGAGGACTAGAGAAACCAGGAAGTCTTGTAGGATGTGGGCCATGAACTGAACCTTGAAGGAAAATTTGAATTCTAAAACTTAGAGTTGATGATAAATTATATTACAAGCATTGGGGAAAACACATAGAAAGGCACAAGTATTTGGGAAATGGAATGCTGAGTTTGGGGAACAGAAAGTAGGCCAATTTGACTGGAATGTCACGTCTATGAAGGAGAGTCATGCAAAATTAGCCTAGCAAGTGAGGAAGGAACTGGGATATAAAGAACTTTAAATATTAAAGAGAGGAGTTTGAATGTTATCCCAGAGGCAATAAGGAAATCCTGAAGTTTCTTGAGCAAGAGATTGATATGGCCTTATTTGTGCCTTGGAAAGATTATTTTGGCAGCTATGTAGAGGATTGATTGGAAAAGGGGAAAGTTTGGAAGCAGGGAGTCCAAACAGGAAGTTATTGAAATAGTCCAGGGTAGAGGTCATAAGAACCTGAGCTTTATAACTCAGTGGCTGGGTTTATTTGTTTGCTTTTTTGAATGGAGAGAAGGGAATGGATTCATGATATTTTGGATATAGACTTGACAAGACTTGCCGACTGATGGGATGTAGGGAACGGGGGAGGGAGAAAAGATGAAGATGACCCCACAATTGCAAACCAAGATAACTTGAAGGATTGAGTATCATCAACACAACAAGTAGGGAAGTTTAGAAAAGAGGCAGATTAGGAGTTTCAAATGCTGCATACATGCTGAATTTCAGATAACTAGAGATGTATACTAAGCAGTTGCCCTTTTTGTACTGAAGTTCAGGATACAGACATATTAGATACAAAGAATTTGGATTCATCTGTGCAGAGATGATAATTGAACTTAAGGAAACTGATAAGATCACTAAGAGAGCATAAAGAGAGAAAAATTCCCAGGACAAACATCTACAGTCAAGAGGCTGAACCTGAGGTGAGCAAAAATAAACTGAGAAGGCGTCAGACAGGTTAGAAGAAGCTGAAAGAGAGAAATGTCATGTAAAAAAAAATAGAAGAGAGAGTACCCTGAGGACAGGAGAGTATTGAGAAAAACGGACCAGATTTAGTCATTAAGAGATCATTGGTACCTCCAAACTAGCTTTCTTTTCTTTTTTCTTTTCTTTTTAGCAGGGTTCCTAAACTAATAGATCAGAGGAATGTCATAAGCATAATATTCATGGATCTTGGCAAGACACTTGACAAATTCTTTCATGATGTCCCTGTGGACAAGATGGATAAATATCTGTAAGATGATAGTACAGTTAGGTGGATTAGTAATTGGCTGAACAACCACACCAAGAGTGTTGAATAATGGATTAATGTCAGCCTGAAATATTTCTAGCGGGATGCTATGGGGATCTGTTCCTGGCAATCTTCTTTTCATTTTCTATCAGCAACTTGGATGAAGGCATAGATGACATGTTGATCAAGGCTGAATAAAACAAGAAGCTGGGAGGGATAGCTAATATGTTGGATAACATAATTAGAGTTCAGAAAGAGCTCACAGGCTCAAATAATAAGCCCAATAAAATAAGTTAAAATAAGTATTACTCCAAAGTTTGGAACTTGCATTAAAAAACAATCCCACCATTATAGAATGAAAGAAACTTTGCTAATGCACAGTACATGGGAAAAAGATGGAAGTTTTATGTTAATGCAACCTCATCATCAATCAGTCAGCAGGCATTTATTAATCACCAACTGTGTACCAGATACTTCTAGATTCTCAAATTAACCAGGTGATATGGCATCACAAAAATCTAATGTGACCTGAAGTTGTTAAAAGAACATTATAGGAGTGGCTAGGTGATGCAGTAAATAGAGCACCAGCCCTCGAGTCAGGAGGACCTGAGTTCAAATATGGCGTCAGACACTTAACCCTTACTAGCTGGTGACCTTGGGCAAGTCACTTAACTCCAATTGCCCTGCCCTCCCCCCTCCAGAAAGAAAGAAAAAAAATGAAGAACATCATACTGAAAATGTATAGGGAGGAAACATTTCTGCTATGCGCTGTTGATCAGATCACATCTATATTAGTATGCTAATTTCCTTGCCATCATATTTTAAGAGTGATAGTGATAAGTAGCAATACAAAGTAGGGAAACTAATTTGTTGCGCATGTGAATTTGTACGTGTTGGAGGAGAGGGATGGGATGGAATGTGACATCACTCCAAAGAAGAATAGAATGAATGAAATAAGGATATTCATTATAAAAATTAAAAGATTCATGGAATTGGAGAATTTCACAGCTGAAAGGGACAAGAATCCCCAGAGCAATATACCCAATATATCATTCAACATTTGCTGGAAGAGCTCCCCTTGCTTCACAAGGCAGCCCAGTCTACTTTGGAGTTATCTCTAATTGTTAGGAAAGATTTCCTGACATCAAACCTAAATTTATCTTTTTGCACCTTTTACCCATTTCTCCTTTTGCCCTCTGAGTCAAAAAAGAACAAGTCTAATCCATTGTCCTTGTATAAGCCTTCAGATATTTGAATGCAGCTCAAATCTCTCAAGTCTCTTTCTCAGTCTAAACATTGCCAGATACTTCGACCAATGCTCATCTTGCACTGTGAAAACTTTCACTGTTCTGGTTGCCCTGTGGAAATTTTCAGGCTTGTCAAAGTTCTTCCTAAACTGGTATGGGAATCTGAAGATCTTCCCTGCCCCTAGGCCCTTTGATAGGCTTAAGTGACCCTGAGAAACTTCCCTGATTTGAAAATAGACTCTGCCCCCTAATAGGCTGAATGTGGTCACATGGAGCCTATGGAGGAAGTCTTGTTCTTCAGGAATGCCCACACCTTATTACTTTGTGATTGGGCAGTGGGTCAAGAGGGCTGTGACATTCTCTGATCCAGGAGAAGGCCATATATATCCTGATGTGAGTTTTTGCTTTGGGGTTCACTTTGGAAAAAGTTGTGCGATTTGGCCAGAGGAGACTCTGGGAAGCCGTTGAGCCTCCAGCTTTGAAAACTCAGATGTTGGTGCTTCCCTGTCTGGTAAGTAACTAGGTATGGATGTAATGGTCAGACAGCTAGAAGCCTGTCTGCTGATCTGTTTCTTTGTCTGCTTGTCACTTCTGTTTGTATTCTCTGAAGTTCAGGGTGTCGACATTTTCCCCTGAACTAAGTAAATGATATATGTTTGATTGATTAAAGTAAGACTGTTAACCCATTTTGAGTTGCTTTCCTTTAGAAAAGCAGATCTAAGAACCTGTGCTAGCAGCCATCCTGGGCATGCTAGGGTGCTTGCTGATACAACCGGGGACCAGAAATGAACATAGTATTCCAGTTTTGGTCTGACCAGTGAACTATTCCTGGAAGCTACGCCTTTCACTGCAAGTCAAGACCCCATTAACTTTATATTCTAAACCAATATTCCACTTTTCATTTATATTACATTTTTAGTTCACTAGATTTTTTTCCCCTAAAAATGCCTCTCCTATCTTATACCTGTGAAGTCTTTTGTTTTTTGAATGACTTGTTTATTTACTTTTAGTTTACAAGATTCAGTTCCACAATCACTTCAGTTTCAGATTTTCTTCCCTCCCTTCCCCCCCCACCCCCTGCCCCATGGTGGCGTGCAATCATGTATAGGATCTGTAGATACTTTCACATTGTACAATAGTTTGGTTATATAGAAGGGTTGTAACCTATGAGTGATCACTGGGAAAAAAAAGCAAAACCAAACATGAAAAAGAATGATAGCATGTTATGCTTCAGTCTCCATTTAAACTATAGTCTTTCTATATCTTTCTCTGAATTTAGATTTCTCCTTCCATCCTGAGGATTGTAGAGTTGTCTTTTAGCTGTGCATTGTTGAGGATAGTCCAGTTTATCAAGGTTGGTCATCATATGTATGATGTGTCTGTGATTGTGTACAAGTTTTTCCTGGTTCTGCTCTTCTCACTTAGCATCAATTTGTATAAGCCTCTCCAGGTAATTATGAACTACATCTCCTTCCCATTTCTTATAGCACAATAGTATTCCATTACATTCGTATACCATAGCTTGTTCAGCTATTCCCCAGTTGATGGGCATTCCCTGCCTATATTTCCAGTTTTTTGCAACCACAAAGAGAGCTGCAATAAATATTTTTATACATATGAGTCCTTTTCCCACTTCTGTGATCTCTTTGGGATATAATCCCAACAGTGGTATTGCTAGGTCTAAGGGTATGCAATTATTTATCGCCCTTTGGGCATAGTTCCAGATTGTTCTCCAGAATGGTTGTATCAATTCACAACTCCACCAACAATGCATTAGTGTTCAATTTTTCCACATCCTCTCCAGCATTTGTCAGTTTCCTGTTTTGTCATCTGAGCCAATCTGGCTGGTGAGATGTGGTACCTCAAAGTTGTTTTGATTTGCATTTCTCAAATCAATAGTGAT
>CM053581.1:475823262-475838324 GCA_028627135.1 Pseudochirops cupreus
ATTATTCCTTTTTGCTCCTCAAAACAACCCTGAGAGACCGATGGTATCATTATCCCCATTTTACAGATAGGAAACTGAGGCAAACAGGTGAAATGACTTGCCCAGGGTCACAAGCTAACATCTCAGGTCTTCCTGACTCCAGGTCTTGCTCTCTATACATCTCAACACTTACTAAGAATCTAAAAGGGTACTTGTTTCTTCTCCTCCTATGAGGATGTTAACATTACATCATCGTCATCTGACCTCCATCCAATTACTCAGATAACTTTACCTTTTTAGGTTCCTCCGGACTCTTATGTATGTATTTCAAAGTTTTTTTCTTAGCTCTGATCTTTTCATGAGAAATGTTTGAAAGTCCTCTGTTACATTAAAGGTGTATTTCCTCCCTCCCCTCCACCCTGAGCAGAATTACACTCAGATTTTCCGGGTAAGTTATTCTTGGTTTTAAGCTTGTGTATTTTATCTTTTGGAATATTCCAAGATCTCCTCCCATTTAAAGAGGAAGGAAAAGGGAACTAAGGGAAGGGCATTTATATAGCATCTTCTATTTGCCAGGCACTGTGTCTACATACTTTAAGCTGCCCAGTCTTATGTGATCGTGAGTGTAATTATTTGGTAACTGAGTTGCAACTTTCCGGATCTTTATTTTTTCTCTGACTTGTCAAAGCTCTGGATTTTGGCTGGGACATTTGGAGTTTCTTTTAAAAGGTGTTAGACAGGCTAGTTCTATCTTTACTTTGGTAGCTACTCGATAACTCGGTGGAGTGTAGTAGGTCGAGTACGGAATTTAGAATCATACAGCCTGGAGTGTGAATCCTGCCTCAGACCATTGCTAGTTGTATGACCCCGAACAATTTACTTAACCCCTTTCTGCTTCATTTTCCTCAAATGTAGAATTAGGATAATAATAGCACCTACCTCTCAGGGTTGTTGTGAGGAATCACATGTAATAATGTTTTTAAAGTAAATAAAATATAAATAGAATATAGATGATATTGATGATGAAGAGGAAAAGAAGAAGAATCTTTCTGTTTCTGTTTCCTCAGTGTAAAGGGAGAATAATGATAAAGGCTAACCCTAACTCACAGCTGTGAGGATCAGACGAGGTAACACTTGTAAGGTGCTTCGTACACTGTCTGTCACATTGTAGGGGTGTAATAATGCTTGTTCCCTTCCCCGTCTTTACTTTGCCTTCTATTTCTAATGAATCTAGGCAGTTCTTGGTTATGATTTTTTAAAAATATAGCGTACAGCCTTTTTATTAATTGTGGGTTTTCAGGAAGACAATGATTCTCATATTATTTCTCCTTGACCCATTTCTAGAAGCAACTATTTTGATATTGCATATCTTTTTCTCCCATGTTTTCAATATTTTGATTATACTTCAGTTTCTTTTTTTTTAACCATCTTATAAAGTCATTGAATTTTTTTTGGTTTATTTTGACTTTCAGGGACTCCATTTCTTAGGGAAAGTTACAACTTCCTTTTCCTTCCATTTCTTCCCATAAGAGCTTTTATTCAATTTATTAAATCCTTTCCAGGTATTCAGGTAGTACTTACAGAAAATCCATTTTTCCCTTTGATTGCAGTTGTCAATGAGTTAGCTTTGCAATTTTTAAATTTTTAAAAATATTACGTGAAGTTGGTTTGTTTTTTAATTTACTTGTCTCAGTAGCTTTTGTTCCTAAACTGAGGCTTTGTGTCAGGGCCAAACTCAGCCATGTTCTATGTTCTTAGTTGGGTAGTTGGAATGCAGCCTGGATCTCCAAATTGGCCTCCACCGTCCAATATTCACTCCTCCCCTTTTCCTTTTCCCTCTATATCACTACATAGTCCATGGGAAGGGTGACCATACTTTAGATTTTCTGTGACAGTGCTAATTTAAGATATTTTGTCCTGTACAAATCCGAGAAAGAAAAAAAATGTACTTTTCATATAATTTGTCCTGATTTTTGGCTAGAAAATATGAAGACCATACCCATGGGAATTCTTTATATGGATTGGGGAGGGATTCAATCAATTTCCAAGCATTTATTCATCATCTACTATAGGCCAGACATAGTCACAGGCACAGGGAATACAGAAACAGAATGGTCTCTGCACTCAAGGAACTTGTTCACCTATTAGTGTATATGAAGTAAATACTCTAGAAGAATCTTTTTCAAATCTCCTCACTGTATTTTTAGCTTTTCTCTCCTCCTTTTATTGGGTTTCAGAAAAATCAGGAGTGTATTATCGTTGGATCATAGATTCAAAGCTGAAAGAAACCTTAGAGGTCACATAGTTATATCTCTACAATTTAAAAAATGGAGGATTCAACTAACATGCCCCAACAGGTACAGTTTGTGACATGCCCAACATCACTCATATAATGAGAAGCAGAAGTGGAATTTAAGCCAAGGCTCTGTATTACAAAGTCCAGGTCTCTTCCCTCTGTATTATTTAGTTCCTTTCTTCTCTTTGCTTCAACACTGAGACAGGGAGGATAACCACAAGCAAAGGGGAGCAAAAGCAAATATTTGTCCATGTCACTTAGTTTCCCTTCTAGGAATAAAATAATTTCAAATTGAAATTTCTGTTTCCTGCAAGAATTTAATGTACATAAAGATTTTTTCTTTGATACTTTTTTTCCAAAGAAAGAAGATGAAAGACAGAGAGAAAGAGAGAGAGAGAGACAGAGAGAGAGAAAGAGAGGAAGAGAGAGAGAGAGAAAGAGAGAGAGAGACAGAGACAGAGAGGGAGAGAGAGAGATTGAGGGAGAGATTAAAGCTGTTTTATTTCACAACCTCCCACTCTGTTTTTTTAAAGAGCATTTTGAAATTCATTTATAGAAAGAAGCAATTTATCTATTTCCCCTGCTGGGGTCGGCCAGGAAATACTTTTAAACATTAGCATTAGCATTTCGTTTTGTAACTGCCAGTGCTGTAGTCTATTTGTGGGGTTGCCTACCCAGACTGCAACACTAGGGAAGATTCTGGAACAGTATAATGCTGCTAATTTTATTGAACATAAGGTTTTCCTGCTGAGAAAAGCTGGAGTGAAGCAGGAGTTGGGAAACTACTGTGAAAATTCTCTTTACCTTAACAGAAGTAGTCTCAGCATCTACTTTCCTTTCTTATTTGTGATGTGGGTGTAGAAGACTGCATCGTTTATCACATCAGCAAGAGCTTTACAAGATGTGCAGCAGCTGCACGATTACAGGAAGAAACATGTTGGAATCTCAGCGAAGGAAGTGCAGCAGCATCAGTGAAACTGGTGTCTACCTGATGCTTTGTGTTCTGCTACAGAATGCTCAGGACACACAGTCTTGCAAAGGCATTAGTCATCAATTAGGTTTTTGTTCCAATCATTGCAGAATCCATCTTTGGCCCTTCTTCCTTCTTGTACTCTAATCCTTCCTCAATGATATTCCTCTTCATTACCGTGGAAGCCATAGCTTCCTCTTTTGTTGTTTCTCATTGGTAGTACATGAAGCTTATTTTGATCATTCTGGATACATAAGAGACATTGACTGAATTGGAGAAGCCGTAAATGATAGATCTTAGAGATGAAGAGAGCTCATTCATTAAACAAGTATTTAAAGAGTGTTTATTATGTGGGGAAAAAAAATTCTCCTAGGTCCCAGAAACACAAAGGCAAAACCAAAATGGTGCCTGTCCTCATGTACCTCACAACTTCTATATAGAAAATGGATGGAAAATAGACACAAGACTTGTGATTTTATTGGGATGAGGAACTTTCTCTAGAAGAAACTCCTACTACCAAAGGTTGGCAATTTTTCTACAATTTATAGTATCCAGGGAGTAAGCTGGAGCATGGAGAGGCTCAGTGACTTTTGCAGGGTCAGCAGTTCATATATATTAGAGAGAGGAAGCACTACTACAACTACAACTACTACTACTGCTACTACTGCTGCTGCTACTACTACTACCACCAGCACCACCACCACTACTACTACTCCTACTCCTACTCCTACTAGTATTACTGTTACAACTATGAATAATAATAATAATAATGAGAGCTAGCATTTTTTATAATGCCTTAAGTTTTGCGAAGTGCTTTATATAATGCCACATCATTTGATTCTCACAACAATCTTATGATATAGGTGCTATTATTATGCCTATTTCACAGGTAAGGAAACTGAGACTATGAGAAGTTAAATTCCTCTTTCAGGCCACCCAGCAGTTAAGTGTCTGGAGCTCACTAAGGTCTTCCTGACTCCAATGCCAACATTCTTTCCAATGAGCCTCCTAGATGCCTCTGAATATACACAAAGTCAACACCAAGAAAATTGGATTGGGTACTAATGAGGGAATTAGGAAATGCCTTGTCTAGGCCATGCCCTTAGGAAATCATTTTGTGGGTACTACCCATCTTCAGGGCGTTATTAAGTTTATCTTATTGAGGAAACCCATTGCGTATAATAACTCGATCATGATGATCCTTCCATTGAATGGCAGAGGGGAGGCTGCAATAAAAGTACTTCCACATTCAAGTGTCTGGATAATTTATCAGAGAGTTTGTTTACCTGATAGTGTGTCCAGATCCATTTTCAAGGTTGCCATTTGTGACCTCAAATGTGGCTTGTTTTCAATCCATTCAGTGGCACAATGGATAGAGTACTGGGCTTGGAATCAGGAAGACTTGAGTTTTCATTCAGCCTCCAACACTTCCTATCTACATAACCCTGACCAAATCACTTAAATGCTGTCTGCCTCAGTTTCCTCAGCTGTAAAATTGGCATAATAGTAGCACCTACCTAACCCAATTCAATCCAATAAGCATTTATTAAATACCTACTCTGTGTCAGGCATTGTGCTAAATGCTGAGGATACTGTTAATAAAAAGAAATACAGTTCCAGTCCTCAAGGAGCTTGCAATCTGATGGGGGTGGGGGACTGGAAGGAGAGACAGAACACAAGAAGAGAAAAGAAAGTGGGGTAAGGAGACCAAGGAACACCCAAATCTTGTCCCTTGGAATCAAACCAAACTGAGCAAGCAAGCCAAAAAGTCCAGTTTCTGTCATCAATAAAAGAAAGTGTTGAGAGGAGTTTAGTATTCCACCTTCCAGTCTAATCAGAGGGAAGATAGTACTAGTCAGAGCTTGAGTTAGCAGCATGCTGATGAGATGAGAGGCAATGAGCTTAACCTGAGATGGGCATCTTATTCCTTGGAGCTGAAGCTAGGCATAGCAGCAAATGGAGAGTGGTAAGCACCTCACAAGATTGTTGTGGGGGTGGAATGAGAGATTTGTAAAGTGCTTAGCCCAGTGCCTGGAACACAGTAAGTGCTTAAAAAATGCTTGTTCCTTTCTCTCATGCATTCCACTCATTACCAATATCTTAATCTTGTATCAGAAATAAAGACAAAGAAGGTGAGAAATGAAAGGGAAAAGTACAGATAGTTAAAGTGGGCCCTGTATCTTTTGGCATATGACCCCTTGGACCACACTTGTGTTAACTGGTTGTTCCTGTAACGATGTTGATAACAGTGACTATAATAGTGATCTCAAAGATAATAAATAAAAGTCGAAGATCTCAGTCTCTAGAGAGAAGTTAATTGGAATTTGAATGTATATTTTCCAAAATAATCTTCATTTGAATATCTGAAACTAATTTATAGATATTCTTGTCCTATCCTACCCACTGGCTGGGGCCAGACATGAGACCTGCTCAGCAGGAACTTGTCTTCATTGGTGATAGTTGGCTTAAGAGAGGAACTAACAGCTATTATGGGTATAGAGACAAGGCACTTGTCAATTCCTAGAGCTTTATGTTAAGGCATGAGTCAAATATGTCAGAGAGCAATTGATTATACTTAGGAGAAAAGTAAAGCTGCTAGACCAACAAGACAGTCCCTTACAAAACAGCAAATACTAGTGGGAATTATTTACTTTATATCTGTGTCTAGATGTGAAGTCATAGCTCATTAATAGGAAGACAAATATGTTGACACCCAACAAGATTCTGAGTTGACTAAGACACAAGGCAAATGCTATGAAGTAGGGATGTAACTGCCAGATATTCATAGTAGAGATAGGAATATAAACCTGGAATATAGAAAGAAATGGCCTTCCCCTTTTCATTTTTGTTTTACTCTTGATCAGCTTTACAAGGTCATAAATCTAGAAGTGGAAGGAATCCCAGAAACTATCTAGTCTAATTTCCATCATTTACAGGTAAGGAAACTGAGATAGTGTGAGATTAAGTGTTTTTCCCAAGACCAGAAGTGGGGATGTGAGCCTTGATCCTTTGACTCCAGAGGCACTGTTCTTTCCTCTATATTTCACTACATGCCAGTGAGCAGCAATCTCATGAGCAAAATGAGTTTTGTAGCCTTGGCCTCTGTGTAGATTCCAGGGGAGTTCATATCAAATCCTTGAAATACAGTTTGGGCTAGAAGACCTTCCATCAGTAGTTAAACAGGAGTTATAAGGAATTTTCTAACTTTGACTTTGAAATTTCTAACTTCAAATCAGCATTAGATAGAGGTATTCAAAAGAGTAGACAAAGTGGGCATGGGTCATTCAGGTTGGATTTTATTGGCTGTCTGGTTAGGTGTGGTGACTTAAAGCTATGGATCAAAAGAGCTCAATATGCCCTGGTCAGGGAGAAGCTTTCTAGCCACCACACTTTATTTGATGGAAACAGTGAGCCACAGTTGACCCTGAAGGTTAGTAGATTTGGAAGTAGATAACTTGGCAATCAGAGATATATAGCAAAGACAATGTGATGTCCAAGAAAGATATGATTCTTAGTAGTGAGCACTACGATGATGTCACCAGAGGACAATGGTAGCCCTACAATATCAGAGACATTAATTGCCTTAAACACAAATGTGCTCTGGCCACTTAAGTTCCTGTTGTATCCTCTGACCTCATGTTCTCTACAAGACAATGGGTTTGAATGGATCCTGACTCTCAACATGCCTTTTCTAGGATTTTGTGTATGAAAAAGGATGTCCTCATTGCTCCACATAGGACATTACCAAAAAAGAGAAATTATTAAATTCAGTAGCTTTGAACACCATATTTCCACCAACTTCTTGTTGCAGAAGCATCTTTTTTTGAGCTTCCAGCTCCCTAACTTTCACCACACTCCTGCTGTTTAAGCTTGATGAGCTCTAGTTAAAATACAAGGAACAAAGGATAACTCTAAGGCCAGTTCTTCTGCAATTTAAAGACATAAATTCATAAGTATGTGAGGTAGGGATCTGTATGGTTATAAAAGATGTCTATAGAACTTCATAGAGTTGAATTTATTTAGATGTTTATAACATGGGAGAACTATGCTCAAAATTAGGTCCCATTATTTTTCAAAATAATTCAGAATATTATTACATGAGCTCCAGCTGATATTACATTTCTCCTGTTACCACACTCAGAATAATTCTGTCTGCTCATGAGAGAGGGTATCTATCTGCCTTGTTTCCAAATAACCAGTACTTCTCAATGTTGCAGTGCTCCAATGGATCCACGATTTTATCAGTGTTCATATAGTCTCTAACAATGTAGTTACAAAGCCATATATGCCTGCCCATCTTATATAACTCCTGCCCATTTCCTCCCATAAAGCATACCTGGAACATTTCTTCTTTGTTCTCTTTATGTTACATAACTACAAGTGGAGCGTATGAGCTGTGCATTGGCCCGTCTCTCACTCCAGTTATGTGCTCAATGTATCTTTTTTTCCTAGTTATACATTTTCTACATAACATCCTTTGTGCCACTTAATCTCAGGGTCATAGTGTACTATGAGCCGAACACAGAGCTAAATCTGTTTTATGTTTACATCATTTTAAGGATCTAATGTTTACTAATGAAGCAAAAAAAAAAACGCTCTGGGTTCCAGTCTATCCCTCCTCTGACACATACCAACTATGTGACCTTGGCCAAGTCATTCAACCTTTCTTTGTTCTAGGCAACTCTTTAAGATTGTAAATTGCAGAGAAGATGCTGCATTGGTGGAAAGAGTTTGCTTTCTTAGAAGTTCCCTTTGTCAAAGAAATCACAGACCTGGTCTTCATTGCTATCCCTATTATTCAGTCAATCAATAGATAAGCATGGATTGAGCACTTAGTCTATCTACCAGGCACTGTGTAAAGTGTGGGAGATAAAAGTAGAAAGAAAAAAAAATCACAAGGAGCAGCAGATAGGTGGCACAATGGATAGAGTGCTGGGCCTGTAGTCAGAAAGACTTGAGTTCAAATTTGACCTAAGACACTTACTAGCTGTGTGACCTTGGGTAAGTCACTTAACCCTGTTTGCCTTAGTTTCCTCATCTGTAAAATGAGCTGGAGAAGGAAATGGCAAACCACTCTAGTATTTTTGCCAAGAAAACCCAAATGGGGTCATGAAGAGTTAGAAACAACTAAACAACAACACACACTAGTAGCACATTCTAACGGAGGAAAGAGTAAGTGCACATAAAGATACAGGGTATTCCAAGTCTTAGTGTATTTTTAAGCTACTAAGTTTCTATATAAGTATAAAATAAACAAATTTAAATGATACCAGGTATTTAAATACAACATAGTTTGGGAAAGAGAACCCTAACAACTAGAGGAGGATCAGTAAAGGTTTCATCCAGAAGATATTGACATTTAATCAATTAATTTGTACTTGATACTTCACTTATAAATTTTATTTATTTATTTTGTATGAGAATGTCTTTTTACCTTCTACCTTTCAAGGAAAGATTCAGTGACTTCTTTTTACGGCCATTACTCCAATCCTCTTCTCTACTGTTCTCCTTTCAGTGAATACCCAAAGCTAAGCTACATGATTCTCTATGCTCTCCAGAATTAATTACCATAAATAGACACACATTATTTCATATTTCTCAGAGTGTAGTTCCTACCCCCTCTATACGAGATATAAATCTAATATCAGATAATAATAACCCAAATGAGATGCCCCAGTCCTGGGAAAAAATCATTTTCCTCCAGGGACTCTTGCATTTTTCTATTTATATCCTAGACTAAAATGCTTGTGGATTGATTGACTGATCTTTATATAGTATCATGAGAGCAAGTCATAGTTCAACTTACCAAAAATAAGAATTCTGAAACATGATTAACAATTTTTCTTGATTAAAGTTTAAATGAACATGCCAAATAAGCTAGCATCTATCAAACCTGTTTTCAAACAACATCATTTGAATTATTGTTTTTTTAAACATATTTTAACAATACCCAATTACCACTTCGTATATATAATTTGTTCAGTTATCAAAATGACTGAAAAACAGAACTATTTTTTCTCTCAAAAGAGAGCTAATTATGGCTGAAACATTCTGAACCACTGTCATGAATGTTATTTTTACTATTTCTACATTTTAAATGGCTCAGATATGCACTTCTATGACAGGTGTTGGATTCTCCTTAGAGAGAGGGATGGTTTGATACTTCAGTGGGTCTGAGATCTTACTGGTGTGAGTAATCTTGCCAACAATACAGATGGTAACCCACTCATGCTTACCCATCCTGTGCCACTCTTGTCCATATATTCTTGTAAATCATCCACAAAGGGTTTATCTCTCATGTTCAGGTCCTTCCTCTGGATTTCTGGGCATTGTGTGGATAGTAATGACACACATGAATTATCTATCAGCTTTCACTCTTGCTGTTAGTTGGTTCACTTTATTTTCCAGTCATATGTAATCAGTAAACTAAGCACACTAAGCTTGGGGCTTAGACTCGGTCTTGGACACTCACCTCAAATTAATTTCTCTTTGTCTTACTTTTCCCCATCTGGAGTTGTCTCTGGGAAACATCAGCATTCAGCTCATATCTAAGGGTCCATAGATGGATAAAAATATCCCAAGAACAAGATCAAACTGGGTACGTTATTTAAACTTAAAGAGTGATTCCATAAGAAAATTAAGAACTCAAGGAATAGTTTACCAGACAGATGTATGAAGGGATGAATTTATGACCAAACAAAAGACAGAGAGCATTATGAGATGTGAAATGAACAATTTTGATTATAGTAAATTAAAAAGAGGTTGGACAATCAAAAAAACAATGCAACCAAGCATTGAAAACAGAACACTGAGAAACAATTTTTACAGCAAGTCTCTCTGATAACAGCCTCATTTCTCAAGTATATAAAGAATTGATTCAAATTTATAATATAAGCCATTCCCCAATTGAATTGTATATCCCAAATTCAAAGGATATGAACAGTCAGCTTTCAGATGAAAAAATCAAAGCTATTTAGAATCATGTAAAAAATGCTCTAAATCACTATTGATTAGAGAAATGCAAATTAAAATAGCTCTGATGTACCACCTCACATCCATCAGATTGGCTAATATGACAAAAAAAAAGGAAAATCATAAATGTTAGAGGGGATGTGGAAAAATTGGGACACTAATGCATTGTTGGTAGAGTTGGAAACTGATCCAACCATTCTGGAGAGCAATCTGGAACTATGCCCAAAGGGCTATACAACTGTGTATACCCTTTGATCCAACATTACCATTCCTAGGTCTATATCTTGAAGAAATTTTTAAAAGGGATAAAGGACCTAGTTGTACAAAACTATTTATAGCAGCTCTTTTTGTGGTGGCAAAGAATCAGAAATCGAGGGGATGCCCATCAATTGGGGAATGACTGAACAAGTTGTGGTATATAATTGTAAAGGAATATTACTGCACTATAAAAAATGATAAGCAAACTATTTCAGAAAAACCTGGAAAGACTTATATACACTGATGCAAAGTGAAGAGAGTAGAACCAGAAAAACATACACAGTAACAGCAACATTGTACAATGATCAACTGTGAATGACTCAGCTATTTTCAGCAATATAGTGATTCAAGACAATACCAAAGGACTCATGATGAAAAATGCAATTTACCCCCAAAGAAAGAACTGAAAGTCTAAATGCAAATTGAAGCAGGCTATTTTTTACTTTCTGTACTTTTTTTTTTTTCTTGTTTTTCCCTCTTTGGGCCTGTATCTTCTTTCATAATGTGATAAATATAGCAATATAATAATATAGCTATTTTGCATGATTGAACATGTACACAACCTGTATCAAATTGCTTACTATCTTAGGGAGGGGGGAGGTGAGGGAGAAAATATTTGGAATTCAAAATTTCCTTTAAAATGTATGTTAAAAATTGTCTTTACATGTAACTGGAGAAAAAATAAAATATCATTAAAAATATATCCCCCATCTGTATTAGTGCTAGTAACAATGCATGTTGGGTATAGAATGGCTTTTATTTCATCTCATGCAAAATTCAGAAGATCTATAGAGGGTTCATAGTAGCTTATAAATGATCAATATAATTCTCTTCCTTCTGCAGCGATTCCTCCTTCCCTCCTTTTCCCTCTCCCCTTGCCCCAGTCAGGAACTGATAGAGTCCCCATACTCATGGCCCCGTACATACCCTGTAATTGGGACTATTCTCAGAAAGGAAACAAACTTGGGGTTGCTGGGCAGACAAGCCTCTGGCATTCTGGTGCATTCCACTTTACTCCAGAGAACAATTTAGATATGCAGGCTTATGTTACTACTCTGAGGATTTGAACTCCCCAGGAAGGGAAATATATTTGGGTTTACTCATTGGCAAAGCTTTCCCATCTGACCTTTGTATCAGCTAAAGAACTCATGGTATATAGCACAGGAGAAAAAAGGTTGCTTCCTCGTGTCATAGCTTTATTCTAGTGTTTCAGGATCCATATACAAGGCCTTCTCTATAAGACACTGATATTGCCCAGGAATTCTGTTTTAATATCTGGGTTTCTCTACTCTCAAATTTGGTGTTCCCAGTTTGACACCTCCAGGGCCGGCACTGCCATGAAAAACCACCTCATCCATCCAGGAGGCTGAGGGTTAGAAATTCCCAGCACCCTACCATGTGGTACCTTTCCCCTTAGACTACCATCTCTCAGCCTTATCCAAGGCTAGAGCTAGGAACCTGGGATCTAGGAATTCTTCTTGCACATACGAATCCTATGTACCTCTATCCCAAGGAATCCAGTATTCGCTCCTGGAAAGAAAACCCTCCTCTCCTGAGCTAGATCTGCTCTTAACTCTGATACCATTTCAGGTTCTAAGCATGAAAAGGAATATGAGCAAAAGAATGGGTTGTACTCTGTAGATTGACCTTTTATAGACCCAAAACAAAGGAATGGCTCTGAGTCACAATAGTCTGAAAAATCAATTCATCCCCCCATCACTTAAGGCTCAATCACTCATCCTCAGTGACATATGAATAAGTCAGCAGTATCAAGGGGCATGTTCACCCTCCATAGAGAGACAATCAGTGTTCTAAACAAAGGCCACAATCCTATAAGTTCATCAAGTTGATCAGCGAAGTGGCCTGATCAACCCCCTGCAGGGCCATCTCACTAATGACAAACATCTTACTGGGGATTTTTCTTCTCTCCCATTCTTTGTGATGATATGTCATGGTCTAATCATACCCAAAGGACAGTGGAGAAGCAAGTGATGCATGAGACTGTGAAGAGGCTGCAATTCTCAACCCCATTTCTTCAGGGAGGATCTTTTCCATAAGATAGGCATAAATCATTATCAGAAAGGGTGGGGACTATGTATTCAATTTATATTACATCGGTGTGCAGTTTGTGGTACTGAGAAAGTAGAAATATGCTTTAATAATGTATGGTCAATTGACTTATTTTTACTTCTATTAAATTTAAAGCTTTGGGAATGGAGTGGTATGAGAGAGAGAGAGTGCTGTTTTTGGAATCAGAAAACCACACAACTCACATCCTGCTTTTCACTTATTGCCTATGCGGCTCACTTCCCTGGGTTTCAATTTCCTCATCTGAAAAATGACGAGTTGGACTAGATGGGCTTTAAGGTCCTTTTTGGTTCTAAATTTGTTATCATTTCTAAAGAGTAAATAAATATTTGCTAGTGATCTTGAAATAAAGTATCCTATTTATTGTCAGTATTGAATTTAACAAGAGCAGCTCGTGGTATTTAATTTTCCTTTTCCTTTTATTTTTTGTGAGGGGGAGGGGAATTTTTGTTCTTTAGCTCTAATTGAAAGGGATTCTTTCCTTAGCGTATTTAAGAAATGATTAAACATAAAAGATCTCCCTCTCCTCACACATGTACACATACACCCAGAAACAAAAGCAAAAACAAATTTTAATTAAATTTCTCTCTTGTCGTAGCTATACAAATTGAATAAAACATAGTCCAGGCCCTCTAAGAGGTCACCATTAAGCAAAAGCACCCTGACAATGGAGATGGGGGTTATGCATCTAAAATGAATGAGTAATAAAGTCTTCTGGGGTTGCTAACTTCCATTATTGGCCTCCTTGGAAAACAATTGCAAAATACTGCCACTAGCTATCCTAGAGTTACAAAGCAGAGCTCCTAAATGCAGGTCAAATCAATTTACTAACTCACATAATCTTTCTTTTCTTGGAGAGTTGGAATAATTTCTGGGGACCATAGAATGCCTTGTATCCCTTTTGAAAATGAAGATGCTTAAGCTTTTATTGGTCCCAGATCTACATTAGGGCTGATGTCATATTTAATTGGCAGAGCTCCATAAAGTTACTTGAGCAGTCTGCATGCTGAAAAGGAGAGAAGACAGGGGCCAAATATAAATGTTTATATTTGGAGCTGAATTCAATCTTTATTGTTCAGCTGTTCAGTCACATCCGATTCTTCGTGACCCTGTGGAGCATACTGTCCATGGGGTTTTCTTGGAAAAAAATACTGGAATGGTTTGTCATTTCCTTCTCCAGTGGATTAATACAAACATAAGTTAAGTGACTTGCTCTACATCACACAGCTAGTAAGTGTTTGAGGCTGGATTTGAACTCAGGTCTTTCTGATTCCCAACCTAGTCCTCTATCTACCAAGCCACTTAGCTGCCTCTTGGGCAAATGGAGGTTAAGTAACTTGCCCAGCTAGTAAATGTAGAAGACCACATTTAAACTCAGGTCTTCCTGACTCCATGCCTGGCACTGTATCCATCTGAGCCATTCAGCTGCCCTGAAAGCAACCTAACTGAGACCTAGAGAGTTAAGTGGTCTCAAGGTCTATGAACTCTTGTAATTTTAAACCTATGATCCTATGAGTTTCCAAAGATCTCACACATAGTAACTAACTGACAGTGGCAAAATTTGAAGCCAGGCAACATGCATGTGCTGTTTTTGCTTCTTTGCAGGACTTTGAGTATTCATTTTCTTGGAAAGGTCAGTTGAACAACAAAAGAAGGAAATTTGTAAGGTGCATACACACACATTCCCTAGTTCTGACTAGGGAGAGTGTTGATTATTCCTTCCACCTGTGACTAATGAAGTGCCTTGTTTATGTATGTGAGGTATAGCCCCCACATTTTCCTGACAGCCACATTTTTTGGAGGGAAATATTTGGGAAAAGTTCTAAGCTGAAGAAGAGTATCACCTTAAGGGTGTCCCCAAATGCTTCAATGGTAGAACAAGATAAAATCATTTGAGTAAGAGATCAGGGCTGCTCAGGCCAAAAGTAGTCTAGGAAATAGAACAAAATCACACTTATTAATGAGGGGAAACAGATGCACAGCTATCAGAGACTGGAGGAGACTTTAGGTTGGAAGAATAAAGGAATTGTATGATTAAACTGAGGACAGCTTAGGGGCCTCAAATAGGACATGGGGTTGCACAAAATGGTCTTGAGATCTCCTTTTCCTGAAGCTGGGTGCAGCTTAGTTCACGTGGGTAGATAAGGAAACAGAAATATAATGGGCAGCACCTTCAAGAGCCAAAGTAAAGTAGATAAGAGGTACTTTGAGGAACTCCAATATGGCAAATAAGTCTTCAAATACAACTACCTGACTATGTCAGTCATCTCGAATGCCCACAGTTTCACATAAAACATACCCTAGAACTGCAGCTACATATGGCAGCCAAAAAAAGAGAAAGATTTTTTGATACAAAAATAAAATTTTTTTTTTAGAAGCATCAACAAGCTAATAATCCAAGGCTGCATTCCTAGTCTGTCATGATACATGGATCCATATAGGACAATAAATGTGAGAAATGAAGCATATATCTACTTAACTGATATATATATATATATA
>CM053581.1:475838424-475883515 GCA_028627135.1 Pseudochirops cupreus
GTGTACCATCAGTGAGAGACAGGGAATAAACTGCTAGGGGAAATTTGAAGTAGGAAAATACAGTGTTAGTTGCTGGGATCTGAAATGTCTTCATGAGTCTAGCCTGAAAGGGAAGGATTTCAGCAGATGTAAATGAGGGGAGAGAGAATAAGCATTTAAATAGCTCCTCCTCCTACTCCTGACATAGAGTCGGGTAAGTGTATTTGAAGACTTATTTGCCCCACTGGGGTTCCTCAAAGTGTCCCCTATCTACTTTACTTTGGCTCTTATTGATGTGAAAGTCATGCTCATTTAGGTTTCTGTTTCCTTGTCTACCCTTGTGAAGTGAGTTGGACACCACTTCAGGAAAAGGAGCTCTCTCGGTCTTCAGAGACAATAAATAGCAGGTAGCACTTACTGTGTTAAGTACTTGACAGATATTTTCTCTATTTATAGTAGCTCTTTTTGTGGTGACCAAGAACTAGAATTTGAGGGGATGTCCATCAATTAGGGAATGGCTGGACAAGTTGTGGTCTACGATTGTAATGGAATATTGTTGCACTGTAAGAAATGATGAGCAGGATAATTTCAGAAAAATCTCAAAATCCTTACATGAACTGATACAGAGTGAAATGAGCAGAACCAGGAGAACACTGTACACAGTGACAGCAATATTGAACAATAAACAACTGTGAATGACTTAACTACTCCCACCAATGCAATTGAATAATTGCAAAGGATTCATGATGAAAAATGTTATCCACTTCCAAAGAAATAACTGATGGTGTCTGAGTACAGATCAAAACATACTTCCTTTTTGTTCTCTCTCTCTCTCTCTCTCTCCTCTCTCCCTCCCTTTTCTTCCTTTGAATTTCCTTTCACAAAATGACTAATATAGAAATGTTTTACATGATTCCACATGTATATCCCATATGAGATTACTTGGGAGACAAAGAATTTAGAACTCAAAACTTTTTAAAAATGTTTTTAAATTTTTAAAACTTTAAAAAAAGTTTTTAAATGTTTAAAACTTTTAAAAATGAATGTTAAAAATTGTTTTTACATGTAATTGAGGGGGAAATTTTTTAAAAGTAAGCATTTCTTTAAAAAAAAAAAACCTCTCATTTGATCCTCACAATAACCCTGTAAGGTAGGCACTATTTTTATGCCCATTTTGCAGTTGAGGAAATGGAAGCAAACAGAGGTTAAGTGACTTTCCCAGGGTCACACAGCTAGTAAGTGTAAGTCGAATTTGAACTCAGATCTTCCTGAATCTAAGCCTAGCTCTCTATCCACTGATGACATTAGATTTGGAATCTAAGCAGAATTCATCCCAACCTCTTCCCAATTACCATTTATGAGCAGAAAGAGGAGCTGAAGACTTAATATGACATGATTTAGGATATAACTTGTCCAAGAACAGCTCCCCCACTGTCTTCCAGAAATTTTACTTCAAGTGGATTCAATAAGCATATACTACTTGCCAGATAGTGTACAAGGAAGTAAGGATACAAGACAAAAAAGAAACAGTCCCTGCCCTTAAGGAATTTGGAAAGTATTGGCAGGAATGAACAAGCATACAAAGAAGTAAATATAAAAGAGTGACAATAGTACATTTAGTGTCTGTCATTAATGTTCCAGTAGTAAGACCAGACCACATCTGGATCATATATTCCCTTCTGCAACCCTACAGAAAATCAGGCTGTCACTTTATTAACCATAAAAGGAGTAGAGAGTATAAGAAGTCATTTTTCCACCAGGTGGTACTGCAGGCAGCCCCTTGCCAGTAGTCTCCATCAATCAGTTATCCAACAAGCATTTATTAAGGCCATACTTTGTACCAGTTTCCTTAGATAGCATCCAGTGTGCATGAGTGGACAGCTAGGTGACACAGTGGATAGAATTCCAGGCAGAGTCAGAAATATTCATTTTTCAGAGTTCAATCTGGCCTCAGACACTTACCCTGGGCAAGTCACTTAACCCTGTTTGTTTCACTTTCCTCATAAGTAAAATGACCTGGAGAAGGAAATGGCAAACCACTCCAGTATCTTTGCCAAGAAAATCTGAAATGGGGTCATAAAGAGCTGGACATGACTGAAAAAATGACTGAACAGCAACAAAAGCCCCTGTGTGGACTTTTCCACCAGCTCCAGAATCCCCACTGCTTTCCAGAGGGTAAATTCTTAAACTATTCCCTTCTATTGTTCACAAGGGTTGGGACTGGGCACATTTAGTCACCTTCCCTAGGGGCATTCAAAATTGAGGGTGAGTAAGGATAAATAGACCATTGCTCTGAAACTGTAGACTAAGAGGGGAAACCTAGATGGGTTTTCTTAGTGGCAATACCTCTATCTCTTATTTGGGAAACTTTGCTTTTGGCAACCAACCTCATTGATTAAGGCTCAAATAATTGACTTTTCAGCAGCCACATGCTTGTTAAACACAGTGAAGTGAAGAACTGCATAGGACCTCCCATTGAAATATAGTCAAGAAATTGCTTTGTTCAATCATCTTTACCACCACCACCACCTGCCCCAACACACATTTTCAAACATCCTGCTGGCATGTAGATCTCTGTAAACAGTGGGAGAAGGGGGTAGAGGAAGCCCTGGGATGTTGGGACTGATCTCACGGACCAATATCATCAGTGGCTATGGTTTCATGGTAGCCATCAGCCAGTTTTCTCTATCAATGTTGCTCCCCATAGCAACATTGTTCTTTCTGAACAGTGCTCCAAGCCTTGTTCCTGGCATCTGTGCCACAGCATCTCTCCAGGATCTGTCTCAGATCATCCTTACCAGTGTCCAGCTTGGGCTGTGTCTATAAGGAAAGCCTTAGTGAGGAGAAAGAAGTGAGCCTAGAGTAGCAATAACAGTGGCCATCCTCATGTCAGCATGGAAAGAATGGAATGGTGGACAGGAAATCCATTCAAGGACAAAATACAGGGAAATATAGGGATTTGGGTAATTTACATACCCACAGATAGCTTTCCTCTTCTTCTCAGGAGTATCAGTGATCTTTCTCTTACAAGGACCTCTGGAAGAGAAGAAGAGAGGGCATTAGAAGTGTATGGGATAAGTGAAAACTTCTCAATTTGGGGTGGTTAACTTTTCAAATTGCTTGTGTCAGTCACTTTTATCTTCCTTTGTCTGTTTTCTGGCCTTGGTAGGACCCTCCCCACCTCTTTCCTTGCTGTCCCAGTTTGGGAAGAATTTGGTGAAGTACTCCTCTCCACCAATGAGAAAGGAAACAGTTGGGGAGGGGTCTTGACTAGGTTAAGTTATAAATTCCCACCCGTACTATCTTTTGTAATTTGCCTCTTCTCCATGATGAGTCATGGGGACAACTGCCCTCTTCTCCCAGGGAAGAGAATAAAGTCCTATTCTTATCCTAAGAAATCTCTGTGTTTATTTCTTTTCATTAAATTAAGGATGAAGGATATTTTTCATCCCAAACAGAAGGACATGCTATAAGAGTGATTTCAGAGAGCAGGGAGTGCCAAGAACTGAAGAAATCAGGAGAGGCTTCTCATAAGAAGTGGAGCAGTGAAGTCATGGGTGACAGTCAGCCTAAAGTACAAAAATGGAAGATGGAATGTGTGCAAGAAAGAGAAATTAATAATGTAAGAGAGTAACATGCAATCATCCAGAGAAGATGGGTTAAAGTCATATCATTGTTGTGATTTAGTCGTTTCAGTCGTGACCCCATTTGGAGTTTGTTTGTTTGTTTGTTTGTTTGTTTTGGCAAAGATACCAGAGTGGTTTGCCATTTTCTTCTCCAGATCATTTTTACAGATGAGGAAATTGAGGCAAACAGGGTTAAGTGACTTGCCCAGGGTTTAGCTAGTAAGTGTCTGAGACCAGATTTGAACTCAAGAAAATGAATCTTCTTGGCACTCTATCTACTGTGCCACCTAGCTGCATAAGAAGTTTAGATAGTGACATAAACGGGGCAGTTCCCTTATTATTGAGTTAAAATTAATATGCACTTTCAAAAAAAAACACATAACAGAAGTTCACAGCTACATATATAGCCCTCTTTTTGTTCTTTGTATATTGAAAAGTTTGTTAATGATTATTAAGTTTATATTAAAAAAAGAGAAAATTAATTTTAAAGCACTTAAAATAGAAAAGGCCTGAACAGAAAGCTTCAAAGATAAACTTTGCTGACTTCATAGCTTTTTTCTAGGATCAGCCCTGTATAACATACCTTGGGTCCCACAAGGCCCAGCTGACCTTGACCACTTTTAGAGATTTCATATCAGTGTAATGTATATCCAGTTTCTGTGCTCAAGTAGTCCAACCCACTTGCTATGCTCCTCAGTTTCATCAGGATGAATGCACTGTAATCCACCTTGGCTCACTTGTGTGTTGTCCACAACAGCCCACCTGTTCTGTCCCCACCTGGACAGTGATGAGTCTATCCCCAGGGTGTACAACCAGAAACACTGAGGTAAGGGATGGCAAAGGCACAATGCTGATTTTTTTAAAAAATCAAGTTTACCCATATAATTCAGTGCCTGCAGGAATTCTGTCAGGTCACAGCTGTTTCCCAATGAGTCATCCATCACTCTGAGGACCATCCTACATGGATGGAAGCAATGCAAGCCCACACACCAGGGTATAAATACGGTGGAGCTCAGTGACAGTTACTGGGAGGCATTCTCCCTCCCATCAACTATTTTGAGGCTGCTCCTATACTGGTCAAGCAAAATAATATTTTTATGTATGTATGTATTTGTATGTAAATATGTATAGTATGTTATTCATCAAAAGATATATAAGTATGTACATTCATAACATAAGTATGTGTGCATATGTGCATGTGCATGTATGTACATATGTATCTACCTGTGCAAATATAATACATACATGGAGCTAGTTGGTACAGTGTATTTAGTGCTGGGTTTGGAGTCAGGAATGATGTCACCTTCATGAATTCAAATCTGGCCTCAGACACTTGCTATGTGACTTAATCGTATTTGCCTCATTTCCCCCATCTGTAAAATGATCTGGAGAAGGAAATGGCAAATCATTCCAGTATCTTTGCCAAGAAAACTCCAAGTGGGGTCACGGAGAGTTGGACATGACTGAAAACAACTGCACAACAACAAATAATACACATATGTATATGGACACATATGCATATGTGTACATGTATGTGTACATGTATATGTATATGCTTTCCACTCAGGCTCTGTGAATTATTTGTGAAGATTCTTGTTAGTAAATCAGAATTAGGAAAATAACTTGTCAAAACCTGTGTAGAAAAATTATCTTTTGCCAAGGATTTGAAAAGGTTGTTTTACCTAGGAAGGAAGTCAAAGTACTGACTACCACCTACCCTCATTGGAGTGCCAGAAATTCTAGTCAAAAGAGCATTGGATTTAGAACCAGAGAACCTAGGTTTAAATCATGTCTTTTTCATTTACTCTCTGTGTGATCTTAGGCAAGACATCTCAAGAAACCTGTTTCCTTACTGTATAAGGATCATGTATATGATCTCTGAAGCCCCTCTCGATCTGAATCTGTGGCTAAATAATCTAAATCTAAAATTGTAGATCTACTTCTTGAAGACAAGACATTATATACAGAAGGCCCATGGTTAATAGAAATGGACCTGATATAGGCATCAACACAAAAAAGTCTTCAGTTCCTATGCAACAATCAAGGTTTTTAGAGAACTCTGCAAAGGATGGGTAAATTGGCAGAGGGTGGAGGTGGAGGTGGGGAGAAGGGCAGGATGAGAGGAGGAGGCTAAATTTTCCCAGTGAGAGATGTTGGGTAAAAGTCTAAGAGCCCTGAACATTTGTCATAAGAAGGAATAGCATTTGTATCAGAGATGGGAAAATGTAAAGATGGAAATTAGGAAACAGGAAAACATCAAAGACAAACTTCTCCATCTTTCTAAAACTGCCTGGATCTGGGCCTGCTGTTCCATTCCTATTGCTGTGCTTGTAACTCTATAAAGTCAATTAAAAGCCAAGGGTTTTGATGAACTGAAATTTTAAGGCATAGAATTCAAACACTACATGATCTGTCAGATATGCAGCATTCCATGGGTTTTATTCATGGAGTTTTATTCCATCAGTTGGAAAACTAGGAGTTTGGGGTCTAGCCGGGTATATGTGGGAGATGAGCAACTCTGTTATTCCTCTCCCTGGGTCCTGCCTTCCATCAAAAAGTTGCCCTCGGCAAAGGGGAGCCTTCCTCACAATACTACCATCCCATAGCCTATAAAAGCAACCTCTTCTCTTCTGAGAAAGCTGGTCATAGTGAATGCACCAATGTGCATTTAGAAACTTCCAGAGGTGCTTAGCAAAGGGTCATTTCTAGAAGCCCTGTCATGACATGGCTTCTTATCAAAGATTTATGAAAAACATCTTTAGCCATGAAGTTTATATGGCATTGATGACCAGGTCACACCATTGTTTTCAATCCATGCTCCATCTTGGGCTTGGGACACTCATAAACTGAGAGAGGAAAGACTGACTCCTCCTTAACCTTCCATTGTTATTATCAGTCCTTTTTGGTAGTGTCTGACTCTTTGTACTTTATTTGGGGTCTTCTTGGCAAAAATACTGGAGTGGTTCACCATTTCCTTTTACAGATGAGGGACCTAAGGCAAACAGGATCAAATGATTTGCCTAGGGTCACATAGCCAGGAAGTGTCTGAGGCCAGATTTGAACTTGGGAAGGGGAGTTTTCCTGACTCCACACTTAGCCCTATCCACTGCACCACTTGGCTGCCCTAACCTTCCATGCCTGGTGCAAACCTACCCTCCTGTATCCTTAGGAAGATTTAGGCTCAATGTGACCCAGGGTAATAGATTTTCAGCCAGGTGGAACATGAGGGGACATCTAGTTCATCTTCCTCATTTTACAGATAATGAATTGAGACTAAGGGCATTTAAGAGACTTGTGCAAGATCACACAGTAAATAGTAGAGCAGATATTTAAACTCAAGTCCTTTGGCACCCCAGTGAATGCATTTTCTACTGCAGGGATGGGGAACCTGTGGTTTTTGACTGTTTGAATTCTGTCAAAGGGCCACACTTGAGGACCTAGAAGGCTACATATGGCCTCAAGGCTGCAGGTTCCCCACTCCTATATACTGTATCACCTTTCCTGCCTTACATCCAAATTCTAACAAAAAATGGATATGTTTGCCTTTAAAATTATTCTTAATGTGATTAAATGAATTTATGTCATCCACACAGAGAAAAATCAGGTGGAGGAGGGGATTGCAATAGCTTTATTAATAAAGTAATTGGCTAAACTTGCACTTTCTCTGTTTGGAGGCTCTCCAGGTGTCACCAAGGTCACTCTGTTTGCCAAATGAGCATCTTGTGAGTGATGTCGACTCCCCAACCTCATATACCTCCTGGAGAAATAAATGCACACACTTCTTTTAAAATGTGAAAAGTGAGGGCTCCTTCTAGAGCATGCCAGGGCACCGTGGCCCCCCTGATCCTGTAATATTTCACTGTTAAAAAGAAGCAATGGGTTTTTTGGCACCTGGAAGGGATGTATGACATATTGTGGTATATATGTTGATGCAGCCTATGTCAACCTTAGGTTTCAAGTACATACAATTTATATTGTCTCTTATAATTGCTATTAAAAAGTGAACCCTACTGGTCAACCCAAGGTAATAATTATCTCATCTATTCTTACCTTTGCCATAAGAAGAAACCCTCTTAAAGTGAGAGATAAGGCTCAAGCACCTGATTCTCAGAAACCTGATGCCCACCTATAATCTTTAGTAGTACATAGTGACTATTAAGAAAGATCTGAAGGTCACAATTGTTCCCAAGGGGGAAAAAAAAAAGAAGGCAGTTGGAGGTCCTGTATCTCTCAGCATTGGTCTCTACTTCCTACTATACAACAGGAATAGAGAGGTGTATGGTGTTCTTTTCTGTTACAGGTGTGCTGGAAAACAGAGTAATTATCCCTGGAGCATATCAACCAATAAGCATTTATTAAGTGCCAACAGCTAGTATGGTCCTAGTCAATACGAATAGTGAATCCTGTGAAGTCATGGAATGTATTTGCATGTGTACTATTCAAATTATATAAAATCTTGTCATTGTTTTCAGCTCAACAAGAAAATGCACTGTGAATTCAAATGATGCAACCACTTCACAGGATTCTAATGGGGACCTAGCTGCACTATAGGTCAGGCACTCTGCTAGGTGCAAGGGATGCAAAGACAATAGGGAAAATAGTCCCTGTCTTCAAGGATCTTATGGTCCTGCTGTAAAAATGAGAAAAATTTAAGCAGAAAGGTTTTCCACATATACTGAAATATTTGTAGCAATACTGTGTGTGTATGTGTGTGTGGAGGAGGGTAATAAAGAGTTGAAAACAATGTAGATGCCTGTCAAATGAAAAATGGCTAAATAGAATGGTGGTCCATGAATGCAATAAAATTTTACCGCACTGTAAGAGATGATATTAAGCAGCTATTTTGACTGACCTGATTAATCAAAACTTTTATTTTTACTAAATATTATTATTTTTACTAAATATTTTTACTAAATATTATTAAAGAGGGAGTTGGAACAGTGAAGACTGCTGGATCTGAAGCCAGAGGATGTTGGTCTGAATGTCAGCCTTGTTACTACCCACATGACCTGGAGGAAATAACTTAGTCTCATTTGACTTGTTTCTTCATTTTGCAAATGAGGCAATTGGGCTACATGTCTTTAAACTCCCTTCAAGCACTTAATCTATGATCCCGTGATAGCTCATTGTTGCTGTTACTGTTTTCCCACCAGCCAAAACAGTCAAAATTGGTTTTGTGTGTGGATGAAGATTACTTATTGCCATCACTCTGCTGCTCCAGAAGTGATCAGCTTCAGGCTCTGCCACATGCTATCTGTGGGATCACAGACAAACCATTTAACTTCTCTGAGCCTCAACTTCCTCATCTGTAAAATGGGGAGGAGAGTGGTCTATATGCTAATCAAGGATATTTTTGATGTAAATATGATAGTGAGAGGCAAGCTCTTAAAGAGGATCTTCTATAGCAGCTTGCATCGTCAATCTTATAGCTAATTAAAAGATATAAAGAATAAATAAGCCTGATATGCTTACTGTTTGTTGATTAGAAAAAAAGAAAAACAACCTTTTGACTAAGTAGAATAAAGCACAATCTTAAAGACTATTTTTCAACAAGGTATGTCACATGCATGTGTTAAAACAAAAGAATATTCCTGATAGATACAACCACAGGAATAATTCAATCTGATATTCCTTCTATGATCTGTATTAAGTAAGGTATAAACAGGAAGACATGCTTGCCAAAAATCTTATAAAGGCTATTAATATTATGTTCAAAATCCAGATGTTATTATGTTGCTTTCACTGAGCCCCACAATACTGCAAAGCCTCCTTATTAAAACCAGTAGTTCCTAAAAGCAATTGTTATAGGCATACACAAATTTACACAGGAAAAAAAAAAACAAGTAATGAAGTATGTGTATTGTTGACATGGATGGGTAGTCCACTAAATTAATCAATCAGCATGTATACTTTGGACACATAGATAAGCATCTGGACCTTGTATTGAACAAAAAGGATGAGAACAGTGGACTGCATTTGGGAAAATTATGCAGTAATTTCATTGATTACTCTGTTACATAAATATTTTCCTGGTGATGTTATATCAGGATGAACCACAAAACAATAAAATGTCTAAGGAATCACGAGAGGTATTAGCTATAACATATTACCTGTAATAACCTGTATGAAAGAATGTATTACTGAGAAAATGTATGAGGAGGAAGGGAGGTGGGCTGGTGGTATCCAGGAGTAGTGGATAATTGATGCACAGCCTGAGTGCTGCACTGGTACCCAACAGATGTCAAAAGGCCTAGAAGAAGGGCTCTATTACATTGGTGGAGTTATAAGATTACATGGGCAGGAACACACATAATGAAGAGATATGAATAGATATCAATCTACACCAATAGGGGCAGCTCCTGCATCAATGAAATCACGGATTGTCCAAGTATCAAAGTACCTATCAGGTGAGTATTAAACTAAATGAATTTCTAAATGGAAGGCATTCTGAGTTTATAGTTCACATAAGTATCATATATAATCATAAATTTAGAGCTGGGAGCAACCTCAGAAACCATCTAGTCCAACACCTCTTTTGTTTTCCAGATGAAGTTGAGTCACAAGCACATTAAATTATTTACAGAAGTACTAAAGTTGAACTGTTAGTTCAGCATCTTCCCCATCAAGTATCTAAATAGTATTGGAAAAAGTATGAGTTTTCCAAAACAACCACTTCCTTGATCTTTAAAAAGGATAATTACTATCTCTGCAGTATGGTTTAGGTGTGGTAGCACCTGGGCAAGGAAGGGTGAACAAAATGATTTGCCAATGACATCTCCCATTGCTGTGAAACAGCATGTATAAAGAGTACTTGGATTTCGTACTGACAGCATTGTTGTTCAGTCATTTCAGTCACGTCTGACTCTTCGTGATGCCATCTGGGGTTTTATTAGCAAAGATACTGGAGTAGTTTGCCATTTCCTTCTTCTGCTCATTTTACAGATGAGGAAACTGAGGTAAACTGAGTAAAGTGACTTGCCCAAGGTCACATGGCTCGTAAAAGTCCGAGCCCAGATTTGAACTCAGGTCTTCCTGACTCCAGTCTGGTGCTCTATGCTATGTGCCAGATAGCTGCCCTGATTGAAAATACCTAGGTCCAAATCTTCAGTCTACTATTTATTAACTCTGTTATATTGGGGAAGTCACTTAACCTGCTTAGCCTTAGTTTAATTATCTTTCAAGGGAAGAATTTGGACTTGATCACCTCTAAGACGACCTCTAACTCTTAAATTAGGATCCTATTATGCTTTGATTTTTTTTATCACTTTCTGGAAATTTTGACTAAAGTTTTATTACTAATTACCAGTACACATTTGTCTGTGGTCTAAAGAAGGCAGGGAATCACTATGTGTAAGGTCCCCTGTTAATATGAAATAGAACTAAGTTCTACTTTCTCTTGATTGTTGATATCCTATCATTAAGTTTAAAATGATGTTATTACTTTATTCTATCCATAAACTCATGAATAAACATTCCCTAAGACTTCTTTGTTTTTTGTTTTTGTTTTTGGGTTTTTTTTTGCCTTTTTGGAGGGGGGAAGGCAGGGCAATTGGGGTTAAATGACTTGCCCAAGGTCACACAGCTAGTAAGTGTTAAGTGTCTGAGGCCGAATTTGAACTCAGCTCCTCCTGACTCCAGGGCCAATGCTCTATTCACTGTGCCACCCAGCCGCCCCAAGACTTTGTCTTTAGGTAGCATAGTGGATAGAGTATTAGACTTGGAATCAAGAAGACCTGATTTTGAATCCTGCCTCAAACATTTACTAGCTGTGCAGCCTTAGACAAATCACTTTACTTCTATGAGCTTTAGTTTCCTCATCTACAAAATGGGGATAATTTCAGGGCTGTTGGGAAGATCCGAAGAAATAAATATAAAACTCTTAGCTGACATTTATACAGCTTTTTGAGGTTTGCAATTATTAGCCATCATTCTATTGGTAAATGAATAGTTTCATATTCAGTGAACTAAAGAATGCTTACTGTTATGGAGAGTTTTAAAATTTTACTAAGTGTGTTTATTCCTGTATGTAGGAGATTGAAATGCATCCTGCACCCTGAGTGGAATGTCAGTTGTCCTTCTTGAAATCAGTCTTTGCAAGATGATGAGGTAAGAAAGATTAACCTGTCACCACTAGACTCTATTTCTATTTAATTCTGAAATAAAATAAAAGCATCACCTCCTAAGGAGAAAACTGATCTTTTGCCATAGAAGGCAGAATCATTTTGACGGTGGATGCAATTGGTGAAGTGCTCTGAAATGATAGACCATATATCAAGAGGAGATATTCTCCCACTTCTGAATTTTTGAATTGGAGACAGTTGATGAATTCAACCATCTAGCGAATCAAAAAAAAAACATGAAAAGCAGGCCATGATTAACAATTCATGTCCTATTAATGGGAATAGAGAAGAAAAAGCCCAATTTGGTATTTATGAGGATGTCATACATATTTCCATGAGTGTTGTATCCTAGGTTTGTGCTATGGAACTGACATAATAAATGTATCATTATTCGTCAAACTTTATTTGTTATTTCTCTGCATAATCTTTCATATCAATAACTTGCTGAATAAAAATGACAGCGATGCCATGAAATGAAATTATGCTATCATTTTGTGCCGTTGTGCTTGAGTACGCATCAATAAAAATAAAAGAAAGGAGTTTTAAGGTTGGTTATGGAATTTAAGCTTTTTTATTTTATAGCCAACATCCTTTTGATTAAAACTAACTAAATATTCACATTCGAGTAATGGTGATTCTTTGTCCATACCCATCTATAAAGATGCCGAAGCATTTGACATGTTTCACTGTATTGTTTTTTCACTTTTTGTTTAGGATATCTTGATGTCTTATAGTTGCAATATGCCAAACATATATATATATATACACATACATATATATGTATATATACATGTGTGTATGTGTGTATATACATACATACATGTATGTGTCTGTGTATATGTATATGTAGTGTGTGTGTGCACATACAGGTATGTGTGTGATCATAGAACCTTAGAATAAAAAGGCATTCCAGAAGTCACCTAGTTCTGTCTTTCTCAAACTGCTCTGCAGAATTCTGGGGTTCTGTGTTACAATTTGGGGGTTAGGAATGGATAAAGTTGTAATGGTAAATAAGCACACATCACAAATTGGGTAAGTCTCTGTCTGCCTGAGTGATGCCATACCTGGTTTCATGGTAACTGCTTCTAAAAAATACCCCCACAGTCTCTTTTTCATAGTTCTAATGTCTATTTTAGTCAAAACTGTCTTGGGCAGAGGCCTGGGCTAGAGGCAAGGAGCTATACTTGGTAAAGTCACAATGGACCCTGGGGTAACAAGATTAGTCTCTCTCTCCTGCAATTCCACACTGACTGAGAATGAACTGTCAGATCTTCTTATGTATGCCTGTCTTTCTTTTCTTGCTGCTGAAGCATGTAGTTGGAAATAATAGCTAACATTTATGTGGCACTTTAAAGTTTGTTAAGTATTGTGCATATACCATCTTATTAGACCCTTACAGCAGCCTATGAGATAGGTATTGCTAATTTGAGGAAATTGAGGCTGAGAGGGGCAAAGTGAATTTCCCAGGGTCACATGGCTAGGAAATGTCTGAGATAGCATTTGAACCCAGGCCTTCCCAACATCAAGCCATACTATTATTCACTGTGCCTCTTGAAAAGAAAATAGTTGTGATGTTAAAGTTTCCATTTTAGTCAATAAGTCTGAAAGGAAACAATGTGCCTGAAAGCGGTGTCAGGGACTGATTCTTCTGAAAACTGGTTGTTGTTGTTTTGAAACTGAACAAGAGGACATTCATATTCAAAAGGTTTTTGTTGTTGTTTTATTCATCATGGAGTTATTTGCTTTAATTAGCATGGATTATTTTAAAGATTATGTCATTGTATTACTAATAGAGTTAGTTAGAGTTACTAATTCTTTCAAAGTTGATTAGTTTTACCATATTGTTGTTATTGTATAAATTGTTATCCTGATTCTGCTTATCTCATTTTGCATCAGTTCATAAAGTCTTCTCAGGTTTTTCTGAAAACATTCCCTTCACCATTTCTTACAATAGTATTCCATCGCAGTCACATGCCTTAACTTGTTCATTCTCTAATTGATGGGGTATTCCCTTAGTTTCCATTTCTTTGCCATGGCAAAAAAGAGCCTTTACAACTACTTTTTTGTATGTATGGGTCCTTTTCTTCTTCTCTTTGACCTCTTTGGAGTATAGACTTACTAGCAATGTTGCTTGGTCAGAGTATGCACAGATTAGTAGCTGTGGCCCATTCAATTTCTGGGCAAATCTAAGGTAAAAAAAAAAAAAAGCTTTTCTTTCCTTTTTTTTTTTTTAAAAATAAAATGTTACTTAGATTTTTTTAAAATATCACTTATATTTCCTATCATTTTCTTTCTCCTTTCCTCTTCCAGATAGCCATCTCTTATAATGAGGAGATAAAAAAAGAGAAAGTTCAGCAAACTAATCCATACAACAAAATATTCTGACATTACTGCAATGTTCCATACCCATCTTTCCTTAACACATACCTATAAAGGGGAAAGAAGAGCTTTCGCATATTTCTTCTTTGGAGCCAACCAATAACTTGGTTTTTAAAATGTTGTAGCAGTAAGTTTTTATTGTTCTGTTGCTCTTTCCCTTTGTATAATTATTGTATGCATTGTTTTCCTCTTTCTGCTTTTAGTCAGTCTTCTCATACTTCTCTGTATTCATCCCAATCATTACATCTAACAATGCTGTAATATTCTATTACACCCATGTACCTTAACTTGCTTAGTCATTCCTCAATCAATAGACAATTTCTTTGTTCCCGGCATTTTTCTCCCAACATTTTTGGTGTATATTGGGACTTTCTCATTCCACCAACCAATGCAATTTCTGGGTTCACAAATATAGATATTTTACTTCTTAGCATAATTCTGAACTGCCTTCCGTAGTGGTTAGACAACTTCACAACTCCACCAACAGTGTATTTGTGTGTCTGATTTTTCACAACACTGAGAAAAGTGATCTTAGCCTGAGTTAAAAATCTGCCCACTTATAGCTTCCACCTATTGGTTCTAATTATGGCCCTGAGGTCCAGGAAGATCAAGTCTAATTTCACGTGACAATCTTTTAAATAAATGGAAACAGTGATTATATATTCTTCTCCCGCCAAGTTTTCTTTTTTTTTTTTTCAGCTTAAACATCTGAAGTTACTTTAATTGATACTCACATAACACAGTCAGGAGTTCCCTTACTATTCTTGGTTACTATTCTCTGCATATGTTCCATCTTGTTGATATTCTTCCTAAAATATGGTGTCCAGCATTGGATATGATATTTCAGATGTGATCTGACCAGGGCAAAGTACAGTATGACAATTTTTTCCATGTACTGTTTATCTATCATATTGTAGTAGGTCTTTTGGTTTCCAGAACACACCATTGCCTCATATTGAGTCCAGAGACACTCCTACACACGTTTGTCCCAGTGTTCCATCCTGTTGAGATATTTTGTAGATCTTTTGAGTAGTACATGTTGTTCTCCTGAAATATGTTAGGTGAATATTTACATGGTTGGCAAAGTGTGATATAATGCTTCTTTGAGAACTTTCTACTTTTTCCCTGGTTGAAGAAACAACCTATTGAAATGACAAATAACAACGACTCATTTCTATCTAGTTCATTAGTATTTATAAAGCTATTTCCTTATTATGATCAAATGAAGTAGTCAAGGCAATTAAATATTGTTATACCCTTTTTTCCAGACTTGTTCATAGTAATAGAGCTAGTAAGTTTTGAAAGCAGGATTTGAACTCAGGGTTCTTGACTCTAAATCCAGGGCTTTTCCTATTGTTCATAATGTCTCAGATCTGTGAAGTCATGGCCACCAAGCATTTTTTATTAAAGGCTTACTGCATGCCAGGTACTGTGATAAGGTCTGGGGATGCAAACACAAACAAAAAGAAGACTTTCCCTGATTTCAGGAAGTTTGGATTCTAATGGGGAAGGCAAAACATAGAAAGAGAGATAAAATCAGGGAGGGAAGGGAAGGAGAAAATACATGTTGGAATGGGGATGAGAAGAGAAAGAATGAAGTCCAAAGAATCAGGAGCTGAGCTGGGAGTGGAGTGAAGAAGTTGTTATGGCTGACCTGGGCATTTTATTAAAAGGGAAGCTCCCAGGAGAAACTCACCAATAGTAGAAGAGGACCACAGGGGGAAGAGGGCTCTTCTAAGGGTGAGAGTGCTTCGAAGATAATGCTGCAGAAGTAAGATTTTCAAGGTTAAGAAGGCAGCTGAAGCATGGCAAAGTCCAGAGTCAGGAGAGGGATCCAGAAAGGAATAAAGGATGACTGTGAAAGTCAAAATCCATGTTTGTATCTCTCCTTGAACTGTCAATAGAAAATAAATGTTTATTGAAGTGATAGAGGAATGAATAAATAAATGATCTTGTCATGTTTCAGGTTATAGTCATCATACACACATATACACATATAGTACATACATGCATATATACATATACACATATGTGTATATACACACACAGCTCATAGATTCCAGTTCTTTGTAGTGAGTGCTATTATATTATTTAGCTCATTCTTTTGATTGATCATTTGTGATGTTCTTTGCATATAGTAGGCACTTCATGCGTGTTTAACTTTTTTTGTTGTTAAGTTGAAGAAAACAATATATCAAGCTGCCATGTAAAACAAGAAAAAATATTTAAGATTAGGAAATAGTTTCTCTTCTAGCCAGTCATAATAGAGTTATAAGTCTATGCTTGAGTGCTTTCTTTTAACATTATATCCATGAATAGTTCTGCCCTTTAGAAAAGAGCATTTTAAGATATACGTTTTACTCAAATGACCCTTTGCTCCTCAAATCATTTCTCAGAGTTTGTATGTGACCACATACTAATAACACATGCAAACTCACTACTTGCTTGTCTGAGACAAATGATAATTCTGACACTTAGCAATGCATCACTTTCAAAGGGACCAAGGATTTATTACACTGGAATACGAGTGGTCTGAATAATGGGAATGGAATCTGAATGTGTTGGCCAAGGAAACCTTTTGAAATTCCTTCCTTAAGCTGTTGTTGGATGGGGAAAGATACAGATCCATTCTTTTTTGTAAAAGTGTAAGGTACCTTTTGTCTTTCCTGAATTTGTCTTTGTCATTTTGGTATACAAAGAAAGGAAAAAGTGCTGTGTGACAACATTCACATCCCCAAAACTTTCCAAAAGGAAATCTGTAGAGATGCATTTTATTTCTTAGTATTAATGAATACATACTACAATCCTCAGAGGAAATGCAGTCAGTTTCAACATCAACACTTTTTCCCACAGCCAGACTTGTTCAGACATGTTTGGGTTAGCAAATTTCCATTCTGACTTGGCAGCATCTTGGAGAGCACTAGTACTCAAGGAATATAAAAATGTATAGGTGAAAATGCATTGTCTGACATTTATGTGCTTGATTTTATTTTTGTCTAGAGGAAAACACTTCTTATTAGGTTGTTAATAGGCTGTTTTTCTTGGGATCCTGGGATGAATAATGAAAGATGAGTTAAAGTATTGACAATAACAACAATAGTACCTAACATTTATATAGTTCCCTAGGGTTTGCAAAGTGCTTTAGATCCATTATCTCATTTAATCCTCATGGCAATCTGTGAGGTAGTTGCTATTACTATCCCCAGTGCAAACCACTGAGATTAGCAAAGTTTGCTCTACCTAGCAAATGAAAGTAATCTTTGCCATGTGCATTGTCCTACTGTGACAAAAATCATTTTCACTTGTGTCCAGTCCAAGGCAAACCTTGCCACTTCTCCACTTTGCTCTTCTTCTCTGTGCTCTGAATAAGTCAATCACTGAGGATACATTTAATAGAGTATAACAGTTTTTATAGTACTTTGATGTTTGTAAAGCTTATTATGTGTTTGTTTTTATGTCATTTGAAAATCACAGAAGCCCATGTGAGATCTGGCAGAGTGCTTCATAAAAAGTATCATTATTCCCATTTTACAGATGAGGAAAGACTCAGAGAATGAAGTTACTCACTGCTGGTGACATGGCCAGTGAATGGCGGCACATTTCAAGTGCCAGAGATAGCATTTAAGCCCAGAAAAGTCTGATTCCAAGTCCACTTCTATTTTGATTAAACCGTGCTGTCACCTTATATATGACCATGGTGCCACAGTACTTTGCAAAACTTCAGGAGTCTAAGTGTTTCCAAGGAGACAATCTAAGAGCCATAGCACCTGGTAGCCTTCATCTCTTTGCAGATTTCTAGAAAGACTATTTTTACATAGTGTTATTAGAAACCTGCAAAACTCCATAGAACATTGTACTTGTATATCATGACCACTTTTTTTGTTGTTGTTCAGTCATTTTTAGTTATATTTAGCTCTACATGATCCCCTGTGGGGTTTTCTTTGCAAAGATGCTGGAGTGGCTCACCATTTACTTCTACAGCTCATTTTACAGATGAAGAAACTGTGGCAAGCAGAGTTAAGTGACATGCACAAAGTCCCACGGCTAGTAATTGTCTGAGGCCAGATTTGAACTCATGAAGATGAGTCTTCCTGACCCCAGGCCCAGCACTCAATTGACTACCTAGCTATCTTTAGTCACTCTGGCAGAAACCTTTTAAATCTTCAGGAATCAGGGTGGCTAGGTGGAACAGTGAATAGAGCTCCAGCCCTGGAGTCAGGAGGACCTGAGTTCAAACCCAGCCTCAGACACTTAACACAAAAATTAGCTGTGTGACCTTAGGCAAGTTACTTAGCCCCAATTGCCTTCCAAAAAAAGCAAAAAAAAAAAAATCTTCAGGAATCGCCCGTTTACTGAAGATCAATGACTCTAGTTTGTCAAGGGCTAATTCTTTGTCTTGTGGTGGTTTGTTAGAGGAAAACCTCAAAAACAATGGAAAACAGGCAAGCAAGATGATAGCTGCATGTCCTATACATACAATGTCTACTCTTCTCCATAGCTATATATTTGACCCAAGTGTATGGACCAACACTGTTAGGTCTAGAGAGCTGTTTATTGTAATTAATTAAAAAATAATTGTTTTCAAAAACCATTGCTTGAATCCCCAAACTCCAATATATCTGTTTCTTCCTTCATATTAAATAGACCAATGAGTATATGAAATCTGCTATAAGATTCCTGAGTGGTCCAAGAAAATCCAGATTCAGATCTTTCCTCTGATGTTTACTAGATGGGTGACCACAGCCATGATGCCTAACTTCTGTTTCCTCAACTACAGAAGAGATAATATTGCATTTAATTTGTTGTTGTGAAGTTCAAATGAAGTCACATATATTAAACACTTTGAAAATGTTAAGAACTATGTAAATGTCAGCTACTGCAATTTGGTAAACTGACCGACTAACTGAAATTTGCTGTAGCTGCAATTTTGTCTACCTATATAAATATGCATTAAAATGCCCTATATGTCCTTACACAACTTTAGTACTGCTTAAGCTTCCTGCTGAGAAGAGAGGTGAATGGATACTCAGCTGACTGGTGCCTATTTTAGAATGTAAGTTCCCAGAAGGCAAGAATAGCATTTAGCCAAGTTAATCTGTATAGTGTTGAGCAGAGTACCACCTCTATAATAAATAGTATTTATTGAGAAAGGGAAAATAACATAGATAACCTCATTCCAAGTCTGGTACATGCTTTTCTCTCTCTTTTCCCTAAGATAGTTCTCTGCACCAGAATTCATTTTTAATGGAATCTTGAATTAAAATGGAATCAACTTTTCCGGCTAGATAAGAGGGAAAAAATGGCAGTGGCAATTTTACTTATATCATTTAAGTAAAAACCTTTGGGATATCCCTCACATACTCCACACACCAATGAGAAATGACAGCAAAGCACTGGGAAGCTGGGGAACTATAATTGAAAACTGCAGTTGGACCCTATTTAAATTCCTCTAGGCATTTCATGGCTTCCTCTCTCCATCAAATTATGCAACCCCACAACTATATATATGTGATTTTTGTCCCTTTCCTCATTGAACTTAAAACATAGCAAAATAAAGCTCAAGTACTTTTCATGCTTTACAAAAGGGATAATAGCTGATTATCACCAATTCATCATTCTTGGGCATGAACCTGAAATGGTAGTGAAAAATTTGTGTTGAATCACCAATGGTAAAAAGTTGCTTTAATTTTACCACACAGCTGGTTTTAGACAGCAAACTAAGGGTTCTATTTACTTTTTTCTTTTCAAAAACAACCATCCAAAAATGGATTAAGAAGAAAATAATTCTTCAAAGAATAAATTTTTTAAAGCAACAGTGTAATGTTTTCCAGTGTACATTGACTGTTTAGTTTAAAGGCAATTAATATTCTAATTAAAGATATTACCTTTGGGCAAAATTGGAGAAATATTTGATTTTATCAAAATCCCATTAATTTTTTTTTGGTTTACCCCATTCTTGTTCTGCCAATTATCAACACATTCAGTTATAAAAAAGATATTTCCCCTAACCCCTCATTCTTCCCTCCTGCCTTTTTTTGACCTTCAAAAAAGCCAAGCCTATGTCTCATCCCTCCTATGTCTCATTCATCTTCCACAGTGTGCTTGCTAGGTCATCTAAATAAAATTAAGAGAAAAAAAAGAGAGAGTTTCTCCACGCTTAAGGAGATAATACTTTTCAAGACTGGATTCTAGCAATTTTTTCTGATACAAGCAGGCAGTGTTCAAAACCAGAAAGTAGAATAGGTTTCCAGCACCTTTATCTGACTATTCTGTGTACCTTGCCCTAGACAACCCTCAAAATAGGGGAGAGTCAGGCATGTGATATTAACTATTATTAGGGACCATTATTGTAATTATATGACCCAAGAAGATGGGATAAGGGAGGGTAAAGAGTGAAAGGTCAGTGAAATTCATAGAAGTGAAACTATGTGAGCAAAGCAACACTAGTTCCCTCTCTTATAGTAGCCATCAAGAAGGTAGGATACATTGCTGCTGCTTCCAGAGACCTGGAATACAAAACTGCTTTCTATATGCTTTTCAGTTTTCTATCCTGTCCAAGTTGCCAACTAGTCTGATGATTCTTTTTACCTTGTTCATTATTATCCAAACTTCAGATTAGGGGTGCTTCACTTTCTATAAATGGGCAATCGTGATGATTTAAAACAGTGGCCTCAAGTTATGCAAATTGCCTCTCTATTCCTCCCAAATTCAATGGATGTGAAGGATCATGGAATGTTAGCCTAGAAAGAGACCTTAGAGATCATCTCATCTAAACTTTTCTCATTTTACAGATGAGGAAACTGATCCTTCCAATTTGCCTTTGCTTTTCAGAGTTAGTCATATGGTTAACTGCAATAATCACAGAAGGCTGATGAGTCAGCAGTGGCCTTGCCTATACCAAGTACTAAATTTGGCCATTTATATTTAATTTTCCCCTCTTTCTGCCATGTCCATGCCCAACTCCATATAATTTGGCAGATGGGCCATATGGTTCATCCAATCCCATCCTTATAATGACCAAAACAACTGAATTGACCAGGCCACTTTGTTGCTTTGTTATTTGGAGCACATGGGGACAAACCATGATTGTCTCCAAAATTTAAAAGAATGAAATACACTTGCTAAGTAGAAATCTGTTTCTAAAGTCAGAGTAGGTAGAAATTCAATAGTAAGAAGGTACCAATTATAGCAAAGAAAAGCAGCCTGCTGGCTGGCAACAGAGAATGCAGATAAGAGCCTGGATTTTTGTTCCATAAGAGGAAAATTAACAGTGGCAAATGGGCTTGAGGAATTGATTTAAAAAATAAGTGGGAACAGTAACATTCTAAATAATGATAATATTAACTCATATTATTCCAGAGCTTTAGAGTTTGCAAAGCACTTTCCATATGCTGTCTCATCAGAGTTTCACAAATAACTCTCTGAAGTTTCACAAATAACTCTCTGCCAGTTTTATAGATGAGGAAATTAAAGCTCAAAAACAGTTATATGACTTGCTTATGACCATACAGTCAATAGGGGTGTGTGGGTATTTAAGGAGGACTAGCGCCTCTGGGGTGAGGGCTTACCAAGCCCTTTTCAGAGCTTCTTGTCCACTTTTGGTGTCCATCTGGCATTCAACTCTCACCTGTGATTCCAAGAAGCTGTAGCCCATGCAGCAGCCACTCCCTATAAGCCATCTTGGCATATGGGCTAAATCAAGTTGAGAGCAATTGATGGGCCGTAAACACATTGGTAAGTTAGGGTGGTATCTACCCCAGGCATATGAAGACTTCCCCCAGCAGAATTGGCAGATGAGAACATGTGTGCAGTGGTCATAGAGAAGGCTGAAGCAAGCATTGTGGAGTGCTTAGAGCTTGGTCAGGCATAGAAGATGCCAAGATCATCTACTACATCCCAGGCCATTGCCAGTTGTTCTGACTTTTGTCTTGCCACTGGACTTCAATGTCTCTGGAAGAGAGAGTGAGGTTGATGACTTTGTGCAACTCTACCTCACTTAAATCCAGTTTACCCCCAAGTCAAGATATCATCCTGTGAAGTCACTGGTCCTCTTCAAAAATGGACAAAGAACAGTAACTATAATCTGTAAATGTTGGAGACCAAATTTGAATCCTTGTCTTAATACTTGATCAAATGTTCACCAAGATAGGGCAAATACTAAATCTTAGCCTGTGAGGACTTCAGCATGTTTGATTAAACCTTTATTGGGCAGCTATGTGACGCAATGAATAGAGCACTGGGCCTGGAGTCAGAAAGACCAACATTCAAATCTGACCTCAGACACTTACTATCTGTGTGACACAGAGCATATAACATTGAGCCTGGCAAAGGAAGGGGGACCTCAATTCAAACCTGGCTTCAAACACTTACTAACTGTATGACCTTGGGTAAGTCACTTAACCTTATGTGTCTCAGTTTCCTTGACTCTAATCACAATAGCACCTAGCTCCCAGGGTTGATATCCGGATCAAATGAAATGATACTTGTAAAGTACTTGTGCCCCTGGCACATAGTAAGTATTTAATAAGTGGTCATTCCTTTCCCCCTTGCTTCCTCCTGGTGCTCATTAATTGTTTGTAAAAATAAGAATGACTATCATAAAAATCAGAGTCACTAGCACATGTCCTCACTGCTGGAATTTTGCCTAGCAGAGTCATCAGGACCCCTAGCTCTGGCTGAATGTAGGAAAGATAAAGGGAACCAAATGATCAGATCTTAGAGGCAGACAATATTCAAATAAAAAAGTCTGAGTGGAAGCAGCTATGGCATGGTGCCAGGAAGAGATGACTAAGCGAAACAGAGTAGATGAGAGAAAAGATAAATCGGGAACTGAAGGTAGCCTGTGACAGGATCATATGGTCAGATGAGAGCTGTTAATCACTGCCAAGAGCTGTTGTCCTGAGTCAGGATCAAATCTCTTCCTAAGCTCCTTTTAGCAGGTGCTTTAGTGTGGTGGCTCTGCCCACACTAAATTTTTAAAGAATCCATGACTCTGAGAGCCAGAATTCTGATGGTGCCTTAAATTTTATTGGGCTAGCAATGATTAGTACTTAAACATCATTCTAGACAGTTGCAAAAGGCTAAAGGGCCAAGAGCAACATCACGTGAATTTCCAAGCCAAGATTTCCGACTTTCCAATGCCTACATTTTAAATCTTAAGAGTTCAGAGATTTTGTACCTGTGAACCACTAATTACTAACCTTTTTAAAGCTGAGACTCCACCACTGATTATTCATCTTCACAATGTTTCCCCTTATTTTTTCCATCATTGCAAAAGCCCCACTTGGCTTATTTAAAAAAAAAAACAACTTGGAAATTTGCAAATCATTTTAGGGCATTTTAAATGCCCTAAATTATAAATCTCATATTTTCCAGTGGTTTAATACAATAAGGAGAGTTAGATTAGTTCATTATTGTTAATGAAGCCAAGATTATTAGCTTAGGAGTGTCCCATAGGAAAAACTACCCTCACCCTCCCTAATTTCAAATAGCCATTCTTGAAATACAAACCATTGGTTGCCAGGTGACTTAGGCAAGAGAAATGCAGATAGTTTAGTAAAATTCACCATTTTATCAGAAAAAGAGTAAAAGCACAAGTCTGATTATGAATAATCTTCAGGTTTTCACCCTCTATGATAGAATTTTAATTGCTGTTTTTTGGTTCTTTCATATAAACATACATTGATGACAGTGGGCCAGGCTAACCTAAAACCTCTTTAGACTTATAAGCCATGTAATAGGATCATAACTGCAGAGCTGGAAGAGATTTCAGAGGCAAACTATTCTAGCCCCTCTCCTCTAAATTTCACAGATGGGGAAAATTAAGTCCAGGGAATTTAAGTAAATTGCCCAAGACAGGTTCCCCACTCTTGGCCCAAGTTCACATGTGTGGCAAGCATGAGAGGTGAGAATTGAACCCAAGTCCTCTGTTTCCAGAGCCAGCAATATTTCCACTTTAGCATAATCCTCCTTCTGCTATCTGAATGTTAAGCTTCCAAATTTCTTTGAATATGTGAAAAGTGAAATAAAATGTCTGATTTGAGTTTCACCTGTAGCCCCTCCTCTTTGCTTAAAAAATTTGTTGTGATGGTAATGAGAAGTCCAACCTATACCATATAATTGACCAAAGAAAATTTCACATTAGTTTCTTTGAGCAACTTTGCATTTTATCAGGGCATGTAATATAAAATAAAAAAAGAGAGTGCAGCAAACCCCAGAGCTCACAGTCCACTAAAAACAGATGATTACATTGTTGATAAAATGGAGACCAACTGAACTGTACATAACAACTTATGCAAATATGGTCCATAATGCTTCCACCAGAGGAGAGCGTATCTATTTTATAAACCTTCCTTTGTCTGATGAAATGTTTTGATCTCATGACCCCTTATTGAGGACTCTAAAGAGCTTTGGTGTATATTGGTTATGTTTATTAATATTTACCACCTTAGAAAATGAAAACTTTTTGTAATATTATGAAAATAGTTTGGACTCCCAGACACTCTAAAAGGGTCTTAGGGTATCCCAGAATTCTCCAGAACATACTTTGAGAACCACTGCTCTATAGAATAAAAGAGGCAATGGACATCATTTTGGTACCAAGAGCTATGATTAGAGACTTAGCATAACTGAATTTTTGTAAGAGCAAAGCTCTTTGTAATGGGATTTTTACTGTTTCTAAGGATGTATTTGCATTTAAAATAAGATGTGCTATTTTACAAAAGACAGTGTATCTCTTACAGTAGCTAAATGACTTTCCAGATGTCACACACACACACACACACACACACACACACACACATCTATGCAACAGTTGTCAGCCTAGCCACTAAGAAGAAACACATTTTGGAGATGTAAGAAAGTAATTATTCCCATCAAATTATCTATGATTGCCCAAGTCTTTTTGTGCTATTTTTTTTTCTCCTTTCTCTTACTAGGTCAAGTTCTAATGCCTATTGGATCACAGCTCTTTAAGCACTAATGGGGAAAAAGTCATCAGGTACTCCACAGAATTCTATATCTTTAACTTTGCTCCTGACTTATTATTGGTCTTCTGTGTAGTCCTGCTATCTTGTTTGAACCTCAAACTTGATTTTGTTGTTGTTGTTGTTCATCATTAGACCAGATATCTTGTGGCCTGGCTGCTTTCCTGGATTCCTAAATACCCTAGGCTCTCCTTTCTTGTTCTAGTGTTCTGCGGTCCACAATAGGTATCCAATCACTTAGCACAAGTGATCCCTCTACTGCCCTGTACTGTGACCAGTGAGAAGCGCACACTCTGAACCTTGCTTTTCAGGGCCATTTACCTGATTTGTCTGTCTAGGAGTTCAGCCTTGCATTTCCATACATGTTTGTGGTGTCAGTTACTTCAGTGTTTCACATATTAATGTTTCATCTTTTCCATTGCTTCATAAGTCATCATAGGATCATATATTTAAAGCTTCAAAGTACGTTAGAGTTTGTCTAGTCTAAAACCCTCACTTTTCAGATGAGGAAACTGAGGCACAGAGAGGTTGAGTGACTTGACCAAAGTCATACTGCTTGTGACAGATGTGAATATTGAACCCAGATCTTTTGATTACAAATTCTTTTTTGTAATTCTTTTTATTGTATCACAGAGCTTCTCATTTTGTATATGAAAAACCTGAGATCCAGAGAAGAGGTAACGTTTGTCTAGATTAGAAGTGGCAGAACAAAGATGTGAAGGCAGGTGCCCAATTCCAAACCCAGCCTACTATCTATCATACCACCAGGATACAGGTTGCCGTGAGCAAAAAAATTCATAGCTTGGTGGACAACAGTCTGTTGGTGTGCCTTTTCTCCCCCGCACTTGGAGTGTTCTCCCTACTTTTGTTGTTGAGTCTTTCCTCAGTTGTGTCCAACTCTTTGTGACCCCATTTTGGGTTTTCTTGGCCAAGATACTGGACTGGTTTGCCATTTCCTGTTCCAGCTCATTTTACAGATGAGAAAACTGAGGCAAACAGGGTTAAGTGATTTGCCCAAGGTCATACAGCTAGTAAGTGTCTGAGGACAGATTTAAACTCAGGAAGGTGTGTCTTTTTGATTCCAGGCTGCTGTGAGTATACATACCCGCACATCCATGAATACATACATTTGTGTATGTGTGCATGTATATGCATATAAATACATATACATATTTTATGTGTGTAGATTGTTGCTGACATGTTGGCTTCCTCATTAAAATGTGAGTACCTTGAGATCAGAGATAAAGTTTTTTGCCATTTTCATGTCCCTTTCACTGAACACAATGCCTGGTACACAATAAATGCATAATAAATGCTTATTTATTGACTGACTGGTCTTCAGCTCCCAGACATTTAGCATGTCTCCCAGCCTGCACTCTAACTTTCCTAGTTTGGCAGTTTGCCCTCCACTAGCATAACCTTTGAGAAATCAGGTTGCCATCATGTTACAATGCAGAATGAGGGGAGGAATATAGCTGAGACAATCTCCATTAAACTTCAAAATCACAGAGCTGAAAGGGACCTTGGGGAATATTTAGTCCAATCCATTCCTAAAAAAGAATCCTATCTACAACACATCTAACTTAGCTTGAAGGCCTGCAATGAGGGGAGTTGACTGTTTTCTAAGGTAACTCATTCCTCTTTTAGATAGCAGTAATTGTTAGAAAGATTTTCCTTAAATCAGACCTAAAATTGCCCTTCTGCCATATGTAGTCAAGTAAGGCAGGTCTAATTCCCCCTTCTACAAAGGACAGCTCTTCAAATATTTGAAGACAGTTATCATAACCTCTTTAGTCTTTCCTTTATAAGTGAAATATCTTAACACCAATAACATAAAAAGGGAACTGCTAACTGGTGGTAGTGATCTTTGAGGACCAAAACCTTAATTTTCAATCTCTAGTGTTTGTTTTTCACTGAAATAAATTATCTGGGAATCCAAACAATCCATAGGTATGTATATGTGTATACAAATATGTTTAAAGTTTGTGTATGTATAGTACATATCATACATATATACACACATCCATAACAAAGGATTGAATAGCATGTCATGTTTTCCACCTATAAAGATGAAAAACATCTAGATTCATATCTTAAATCTCTCTGAGTTAAGGCCAAGTATATTGAGCGTAAGCATAGAAGCCAAATTTTATAGAAAGTTATAAATGATGATACAGAATTATTTTCAACCTGAACCCTGGAAATTGCCCTCACAGGATATAGTATAAATGTTATTCTGAAAGGACAAAATATTTTACACCATAGAATAACATTTTGTCTTTCACTCTAGGTAATGTACTTCCCCATACATTAAAAGAATATAAATCATTCACCCATCAGCTGTCACTTCAGTTTTAGGACTACAAGACTGGGCTTCCAGGCAACTACTAAAACATTACATAATCTCCTTTCACAGAAAGCATTCCTGTATCAGCCAGGAGGATTCTGGAACAGAGAGGGATGTCTGATGAGCTGTTTTGTGGTGAATTAGCCTCTCCCAACTAATACTTTGAGGTTTTTTTTTTTTCATCTTGTGTTTATTTTGAACTTAACAAATATGAATTAAGATGAGCATTTCCATATACATGATAGAACTGGAGAAAAGTGTACAAAAAGTGTGAATCTCCATTATGTAGAGCTTATTTTAAATGTCTGTTTATGTGTGTAATCGACATGTAGCTTTCAAAGCTGTCCTGCTTATATGTGTCTAATTTTAAGTTACCTAAGTCCCCTTTTTAAGGAGCAATGTATCATTCCTAAACTCCATTGAACTTCTCTGAAACTATGTCTTAGTAAAAAAAAATCTATGGTTATATCTGGAATTACTCTGAAAGTCAGAATTGGATTTTCTACTATAATCTCATGATATAGGGTATTTTTCATATTTAAAGTTTGAGGAAAAGGAAAATTATGTTTGACAGTAGATTCTACTGAGCTCTTCATTCCACCCACAAACAAAACCATAGTGCTGATTGCTATCAAATTTCCACTTATCATTTCAAGGAAGCTATAAAAATGTAGGTTGACTTGGCTTGATAGTATCTGTTTAACTGTAGGATACCAAACTATTTTTAACATGCTGATTTAAATGCAAAAGATAATATAAGATACAATCTATGCTCTTTGGTGTAATGACAAGCAAACACGTACTTAGCTCCTTGTTTCGGTTCAAGTGTCTTTGAGCCTAGCTCCTGATTATATCAAGTCTTTGTTAAGAAACAGTACCTATGAAACCTACAGTGGGAAGGTCTTGCCAAAGACAGGAACAGGAAAGATATAAGAGGTAGGTGGAACAGGGAGGAGCTAAAGACAGATAAAAAGCTCAGCATAGTTGGGACTGAGCAGAGCTGAGAAGGGGAAAACTTGTGGTGTCCAGCACTCTGTCTGATCTGTCTGTGTTGTTTTGTGTTTGTGATACTTTGTACAGAAGCCCTGGGACCTTATTGGAAGCCCTAAAAGAGAATTTTCTTGTTTTCTGTTTACAGAAGCCCTGGAGGAGAGTTTCAGAGGTCCTGGGACTATACTGATGATTTGTGTTGAGTTCTCAGACCTTATTTTTGGGTCTGGGTTGAGTTCTCAGACCTTATTTGTAACTCTACGTTGATTTCACAGGCAGATAGTGAATTGATGATGGTGCCAGCAATGTGAATGAATGTTATTGTGGCTCTGTTAAGCTTTGTCTTCCCAGAAACAGAAACTGTAAAGGACTTGAAGTGGATTAGATGCTGTGAGCTTCAATATGGAATGTGAACTAAACAAGGAACTGGACGAGTTGCTGAGAGCTCCCTGCTTGTGAATCCAGGTGAGAGTTGGGTGAAGTCAGGCAAAAGCTGGGACCATGGAAGAAGAACCATGGAATCCGGGAGCCAGCCTCAAGCCAAGATAAAAAGACCTCTCCTTGGGTACTTAGTGCTGACTGAGAAGATCATGATTTACTGTGACAAGGGGGTGAGAGAACTTTGTACTTTATACTTTGTACCCCTTAAGGATAATTGAGTTAAGGATGATTGTCAGCTAGTCTCCAATCAAGAAGAAAGAAGACTTTCTGACTGATGAGATTAAGGCAATGTGACCTATCAGTGAGAGACCTTTGTACTTTGTATCCCCTAAGGGGGATTACTCCTTAAGGATGATTGAGTTAAGGACTTACTGAATGCTATCTTTTGTTTAAAACTATGTGATCTCTGTAGTGCTAAGTTGTTATGTTATATCATTGTGAATACTGTACTTTGGTTTCTGTGAATGTTTTACTTTAGTTTACTGCTGAATAAATAGAGAGTTCACTATATTATGTGATCAGAACCTTAGAGCTATTCAAAGCAGCAGTCCTCTGGAAAGCTGCTTGTGCTCAGCTTTACACTTGACTAGCATCCTATTTAACATGTCAAAAAGTAAGATGAATGACATGATTTCTACACAGCAGTAAGCATGATAAAGAGTTCCTCATCACTGATTTAAAATCAATTTGCAATTCTATTTTACAGTTACATTGTACATTTCAAAATACCAATATGTTATGAAACAAAAGGAAAAATACAAATACTGGGGAGAGGATAATGTGGGAAAATAGACATATTAATGCACTAATGGTGCAGTTGTGAACTGGTCCAACCATTTTGGAGAACAATTTGGAATTATACCCAAGAAATATAAAATTGTGCAATATCCCTACTAGGTCTGTTTCCAAAGAGATCAATGAAAAAGAAAATGACACATATGCACAAACATATTTATAGCAGCTCTTTTTGTGGAACCTAAGAATTGGAAATTGAGGGGATGTCCATCAATTGGGGAATGGTTGAACTAGTTGTGGTTTATGGTTGTTATACCATCATGCTATAACAAATGATGAGGGAGAGGGTTTTGGAAACACCTGGAAAGACTTAAATGAATTGATTCAAAATGCAGTGAGGAGAAACAGAACACTGTATAAAGTATTACGCAATATTGTAACAATGATTAACTTAGCCACTCTAATCAATACAGTGATTCAAGACAATTCCAAAAAACTCAGAAAGAAAAATGCTATCTACATCCTTAGAGATAACTGATAAAGTCTGTTTACAGATTGAATTATGTTATTTCACTTTATTTTTCTTGCTTTAAAAAAAACTACAACATGGTAAATATGGAAATATGCTTTGCATGATCTCATATCACTTGTCTTTTCAATAACTGGTCGATGGCTGGAGGGTATGATGGTAATGGGAATTTGAAGATCTTCCCTGCCCCTTGTATTTGCAATCAAACAGGTACTTGTTTCAAGGTTGTGATTGTGATTATATCAAGCATTAAGATTCAGAACTTGTGAATCCCACAGTGGGAGGTAGTTGCTGATGTATCAGGATGGAGAAAAAGAGGGAGGACCTAATACCATATATAAAGAAAAGCTCAAGCTAGAAAACCAGAACTTCTTCTGAAAGCTGGTAAGAACTTCTGAGAGCCAGGCAGAACTGCTGGGAATGAGAATTGCTGAGAGAGAGAGAGAGAGAGAGAGAGAGAGAGAGAGAGAGAGAGAGAGAGAGAGAGAGAGAACTTCTTCTGAGAACCAAACTGAGAACTTCTGAGAGACAGCCAGAGCTGCCAGGAACAAGAACTGAGAAATGAGAAGAGAGGAGAACTGGGAAGAAGCATGACTGCCTCTTTGTCTTCCCAGGAATAGAAACTGTGAAGGACTTGAGGTGGACCAGACACTGTGAGCTTCAGTATGGAACAGGAACTGCACAAGGAGCTGGACAAGGAACTGAGAGCTGTCTGCCTTTGAACTCAGGTGACAGTTGGATAAATTTGGGCAAAATTGGGACCATGGAAGAGGAACCATGGAAGCTGAGAGCCTGCCTTGAGTCAAGATGAAAAGATCTCTCCTTGGGTACTTAATGCAAACTAAGAAGATCATGATTTACTATGGACTAGGGGTGGAAGAATTATACTCTGTATGCTGTCCCTTTTCAGGATGATTGAATTAAGGATGACTGCAAACTAATCTCCAATTAAGAAGAAAGAAGACTTTTTGACTGAGAGATTAAGACAATGTGACCTAGGGGTTGAGAACTTTGACCTTTGTACTTTGTGATTGAATTAAGCACTTACTAAATGATTGAGTTACTTAATGATTGAGTCACTAAATGAATGTACTTTGTTTAAAACTCTGTGACCACTTTGGTGAAAACTATGTGGCCATTTTAGTGATAAGTTGTTATGCCATAACATTGTGAATGCTGTACTTTGATTTCTGTGAATTTTTTATCTTAGTTTGTTACTGAATAAATAGAGAATTCATTATACTGTGTAATCAGAACCTTAAAGCTATTCACAGCAGCAGTCCTCTGGAAAGCTGCTTGTGCTTGGCTTTATGGAGGGATAGAAAAAAATTGTGAACTCAATTTATTAAGATCAATGTTAAAGTATAATTTTTATAAAGGGAAGAAAATGTCAGTGTTTTGGGGTGTATATGTATTTTAAAAGGGACAAAGAACTAGATTTTCTAAACTAGACAAGGATGACTAACTGCTAATTTCAGAAGAAGCTGAGGTCAATGAAGGAAGCTAAGGACAATAAAATGTTGGGTTTTTTTTAAAACTATATTGGGAGGAAAAGAAGGATCAAAGATATGATAGGACCTTTTCTTAGAGAGGATGGGACAGTGGTAACTCACAACAGACATGATAGCTAACTACATTAGAGTTATATAGTATATAGTTATATAGTACTTGCTATGTGCCAGCATTGTGCTCAGCACTTTACAATTATTAACTCATTAAGAAGGCAGAGTTGCTCAAGATAATTTGCTTCTGTTTTCTCTGCAAAAGAGAACAATCTTTACACTGGAAATGATGAAACAAAAATGGCTATTAGGAAGCTAATACTCAAAATAAGTAAGGAGTTAGTAAGAAAATAACTTAGCTGTCCTTGATGAATTCATGCCACCTGGCCCAGATGAACTACATCCTCAAATCTTGAAAGAACAGAAAAATGTGGTTGCTGAGTCATTCACAGTGATAGCTGAAAGATCATTTAAAAATGAGAGAAAAACCACAGTACTGGAGAAGGGCACCTATTGTCCTGATTTTCAAAACAAGCAAGTGAACAGTCTGAAGACAATAGGTGAGGAGGCTTGATTTTAGTTCCTGGGACAATCCACAGACAAATCACTAAAGAGATGGCATACATTTAGAAAAGAGAAATGAATCAGCCAAGAATAGGCCACATGAGACTAAAATCATTTAATTTTTTGATAGGATTACTGTACATGTAGATTAGAGGGATGCTGTCAATACAGTAGATAGGTAGATGGCATAGTGGATAGAGAACTGTGCCTGGAGTCAGGAAGACTTCTCTTCATGAGTTCAAATGCAGCCTCAGTTGCTAACTCTGTGACCCTGAGCAAGTCACTTAACTCTTTTTGCCTCAGTTTCCTCATCTGTAAGATGAACTGGAGAAGGAAATGGCAAACCCTCCAGAAAGTGTTGGACATGACTAAAATGACAATAACAACACAAGATTGTTGATCTAGGGCAGAAAGAGCAAGAAAGCTTCTGATAAAGTATCTCCTACTACCATTATGGTGAAGATTCAGGAATAGAAATTATATAATGATATTACATATATACATGTATGGCAGGACTCAAAGAGTAATTATCAATGTTTTGAAGTCAACATAATAGGAGATCTCCAGTGTAGTATTTCAGTGGTTTGTACCTGGCCATTTGCCATTTAACATTTTTATCAATGATCCACATAAAATCATAGGTATACTACTCACCAAATTTACATATGACACAAACTTAGGAGGAAGAGCTAATATGCTGGATGACAAAGTTAGGTTCCAAGAGAGTTTGACAGGCTCAATCAATTTTCAGGAAATTCAGGAGGGGTAAATGTAAAATCTTGTGTTCAAGAAAAAAAAATCAACTTCACAATATAAAATGAAGGAGGCATAGATACACAGCAGTTGTTCTGAAAACAATCTGGGAGTTTTAGTGGATTACAGGTGCAATATAAGCAATATGATATGTTAGCCCCCCAAAAGTGAATGTGATTTTAGACTTCGTTAAGAGCAGCATAGTTTCTAGAAATGGGGCAATAATGGTCCTACTGCTGACGTTTTTAGACCTCACCTGGAGTACAGTTCTGGGCAACACAGTTTAGAAGTGATATTGTGTCTAGGGGCTGCCACCAGTATGGTAAAGGCCTTTGAATATGAAAATTACTTTCAAGTGCTTGAAGACTTGGATGAATTGTTCTTCTTGGCTTCAGAAGGCAGAATAAGGAAGGATAAGAGGAGGTTGCAAAGAAGAAAATTTGGGCTTGGTGTCAGGAAAAACTTCCTAACAATTTTAGCCATTCCAAAGTGGAATGGGTCCCCTCATGAGATGGTGGATTCCTCCATCATGGACATCTTCAAGCAGAAGCTAGATTTCCGAGGAATGTTATATTAGGAATTCATTTAGTATATGTGATGTACTAAGTTGTTTCTGAGGTCCCTTCCAGTCCTCAAATTTTATAAATCTATGACTACAGAAGAGCATTTAATGGCAACCACAGAAAGGCTTATTTATTCTACAATTTAAATAGAATTAAAGATCTAAAATGAAGGTCAGTTTGGATTTTAAAATATTTTAATATTCAGATTGTGTATGATTTCAGTTAAATATTAAACTTGATACAATTAATGTTCATCAGTGATGGAGAAAATTATACAATATTAAAATAGAGGCTAATGTTAGTTTGTGCCAAATGAACAGTAACTGAACTACATCAGCTAAAAGCAAAAGTATGCTTGTAATACTTTTGCTTTGAATATATTATTAAGAAATTGAAATTAAAAAAAACAACTCTTATAGACAAAGCCATTTGGTGGAAAGTTTAGTGTGTAATTAATTGCATTTCTTTTTTTAAAAAATTTAAAATAAAGTACTTTATAAGATCATTCAAATATTTTTGATTGCATATTTAATGAAAATAAGTTTATGAAAGCTAGAGACTACTTCATTTTTTGTCTTTTTGCCACCAGAACTAGAATCTCTAACATTGCAGAAAGTTAAATACTTATTGAATTGAATTGGATTCATAAAAATGGTTCCAAAATTCTCATATGAGAAGCAAAAATTAGAAATGTCATTGGATTTAAGATGGAAAAATGAATTCCTTTTCCCATTCTAGTTGCTCCATTTCACTGGAAACTTTTACAACATGCCAAGGTCAGAGGTCAGAGAATAAGTTCACTCAAAAAGTGCAGAAGTTACTTGACATGAAGAACTATCCCTTTGTCTTTGTATCCCAGGACTTAGGTGGTACCCAACATGTAGTAATAGCTGTTTAATAAAAACTTGAGAAATTGAGTTCTCTAAAACACTATGCAGAAAATATGACTATAATTTAAAGTTAGGGTTTTGGAAGGAAGGAAACCAGATCTGTCACAAATATCCCCTACCAAACATTTCAACATTTGAAATAATCTCCATTCACTTTAGTCATTCAGCTGATAATTATTGAATACCTACGCCACACAAAACACTCATTGAACCAGCATCCTATGTTCTTTCTGGGAAAATGTCAAAATCAGGACTCAATTCTGTATACACATTAGCATGAAAGTTCAGGAACACTACTAGACATGAAGAATACAATGCATTTGTCCTCTGACTTATACAACCTCTAGTTTTATGGTGACTAAATTTATTTGCCTAAGATACAAAGTATTTTTACATCTGGAAAAGATTGCATTGGGTCAGACCTACATAATTCTGCCTGAGCTTTGTGGCAAAGTTTCCATTACCTCCATCAAAATAACTTGCTAACACAGGATATTCAAAAGGAGTTTCTGATCCAAAGTTAGAGTAAGGCCTCTGAGAGAAGTTCTTAGTCACTTGGAAATAGGAGATAAAAAAAGATGATTTAATTCTATGGGGGTTAGATAGCCTGGACTATCTTCACCAGCTGGGGAGTTGTCATTTGAGAGAGGTAACACCTATTTTGGTGAGGGCTCTGAGAAGGGACCAAACTTCTTATGGAACAAGAAGCCTCAAAGAGTTTGTTTATTTTCCCTAGTTAAATAACTAAGTATATTAAGACTATCTTCTTGAAAGAGCTATATTTCTCAAGCTCCAGGCTTTAAGCTAAAAGAGAGATAGCAGAGTCTACTCTTCCTCTTATAGGGAAGAGGTAGTATCTCAGATGAGAAATTCTAGGTGAAGTTAAAGACTAGAAAAAGAAAGAGATTCTATAACCTTTTTGCCTAGTCAAGTTTACCTTGCAATGAACAAGTAACAGTTGCAAAAAAAAGTCTTTAGGTGGCAACATCTGGTAAAGACCATATATTAACTATATATATTCAGTAGAGACTACCTATCTGGGAGAGAATAATTGCCTGAAATAGACTGAATAGTACATGACATTAGCAAGGAATAAGCCCAATGGGAGTAGTTCAATGACATTACCAGAAAAAAAAAATAGTCCTGTAGTACTAGAGGTATAAACTATCTTTCCATGCATGATCTTTAGTCATACTGGCCTTTGTGGGTGAACCTTTCCCTCCATGTGTTCCACTTTTTCCAGAGTACATGTATTTGTAGGAAAGTGTTCTACAAGTTTATGGGTTAATTATTTTATTGTAATTTTTCTTACCATGTGATTTTATTAAATAATCTTTTCTTTGACTTATTAAAACAACTAAATACACCAGTAGGGGCTTATAAGCTATAGTTTGGAGTGGATGTGAACCCATAGAGTACCTCAAACATAGGATAACATTGTTTAGGGGAACCAATATATGATTTCAGGGTATGCTCCCAGGTGCTATTCCCTCCAATCTATATGGCTCTTGTCAAATTATCCTCACCCTTTCAGGTCAACAACATAGAGCTGAACATTAGAAGAATGTGATTCATGGATACAAGTGGTTTCTCCCTCCCACCCCCATATTTGTATATAACCATCCTGACTAACCAACAAAGATTATAGAATCTGATTATTCCATTATGAGAAGGTAGTGTGGAGCTTTGGGATCGAGGAATCAACTTGAACAATGCTGAACTCCCAGATAGAAAAATCAGGTCAATGGAAGTTGAGCACTGAGCCATTCCAAGAAGGTTACAGTACATTAAGAAAACATAAAAATAACTAATGATTACATAATTATTAAAAGATTGTAACATTTTTTGCATATGTTATCTGATTCAAGGCTCACAATAATCCTGTGAGATAGGTATAACTTTCCAGTCTTCTTATACCTTACATCCCTTCACCCCTCCCACATACTCTGTGATCCAGTGACACTGGCTTCCTTGTTGTTCCTTACACATGACATTCCTTTCCATAATCCCAACACTGAATGTTTTCATTGGCTGTCTCCCATGCCCAGAGCACTCATTCTCTGTCTCTGTCCGTCTGTCTCTTTTGTCTCGTTCTCTCTCTTTCTCTGACTCTCTGTCTCTGTCTCTCTCTGTCTCTCTGTGTGTGTTTCCTCTGTCTCTCTCTCTCTGCTTCCCAGCTTTTCTGGTTTCTTTCAAGTATCAACCAAAGTTCTACCTCCTGTAAGAAGCCTTTCCTGATCCCCTCATGTAAATCTCTAATCTGTCCTGCACATGTCTTGTTAGCTCATGGTTGTTTTCATGTTGTGTCCTCCATTATACTGGGAACTCCCAGAAAACAAGGAATATTTTTTGCCTTTCATTAGACTTCCAATGCTTAGTAAAGTTTCTGGTACATATTAAATGATTAACCAATGCTAGTTGAGTGACTGATCTATTTAGACAGCTAGTACGATGAATAAGAGCACTGGATGTGGTGTCAGGAAGACCTGAAGTAAAATTCCTACTAGTTGTGTGACCCTGATTGAGTTACTTAGCCTTTCCCAGCCTCAGTTTCCTAATTTGTAAAAGGTGATAATTATAGCATCTCCCTTGCAAAGATGCTGTGAGAATCAAATGAGGCAATTTTAAAAACTGCATCATCTTAGCTTATATTTTTAAATTAATTCAAGTTATTCAATTACAAATTATCTTCACAATGATCAACATCACTTTCTAACATAATATGTGAAAATTACTGAATTATTTGCTTTCACACATACTGATTCAACTATTATCACTGATGAAAATTAATTTAATTAGAAACAATGGTAGATCTGTCCTATTTTATGTTTGTTTGTTGTCTTTCCAGTCTCTTCTACATGTATTCCCAGGGTGATCTGGCTTGGCTGAGACTTAGGGCAAACTCATTACCAATTCATCTTCTTCTCATATTCTTTTTCATGTTTTCTGAGATTGGCTTTCTATTCTTCATAATCTCACAACTGATCACATTCTTCATCTTCATCCTTCATAGAGTTATGCAAATGAACTTTAAGCACTTGCAGAAGTAAATGTCAAACCACTCTAATATCTTTGCCAAGAAAACCTCATGGGCAATATAGTCCATGGGTTCATGAAGAGTTGGACATAGCCAAACAATTGGACATCAACCACCACCATATCTCTTGGTATACCAAGGAAATCAAGTGATTATTGGCTGAGATAGGTTCTTTATTCTTTCAATTTCCCTGTTTAGAGCATCCAGACAACTATTGGACAATAGACACAGTACCAGGACCTTACTCAAAGGTATTCTTTTAAAACATTTAAACAACTCTAAAAACTATCAATAGTTTTTACACATTTCCAAGTTTAGAGAGATTATAGTTTATTTAAATATATGAGACTGGCCGAGGTGTGTTATTACATATAGTGTCACCTCTTGTTCTTATCCTTTCTTATTTTTATTGTTCAGTCATTTGTTAGTTGCGTCCAGTTTTTCATGACCCCACTTGAGATTTCCTTGAACAGGGTGCTGGAGGGATTTGCCATTTCCTTCAACAGCTCATTTTACAGATGAGGAAACTGAGGTAAATGGGGTAAATTATTTGCCCAAGATCACACAGCTAGTAAGTGTCTGAGGCCAAAATTAAATTCAGGAAGACTCATTCCTAATTCCAGACCCAGCCACTTTATTCTCTGCACCACCTAACTGCCCAACTCTTTTGTATTCTGGTATTAATTTGAATCTTTACTGTAACCAATTAAATATTTGAACAAAAAGTTAATTGTGAAATCATTCACACATTGGTAATGCACCATTCCTATTTCTTAAAATATAATTAATTTCATATTTTATGATGTGATTTGGTTTTTACCAGATCCAGTGCCTTTTGACTGTCTTCTTGCATAAAGTATTTATGATACAAATGCATGAGGCTTTTGATTAATATACATGCCTTTGGATTCTTCCATTTCTTGTTCAAAAAGTGTATTTTCCCACACATTTTTTTTGTTGTGCTTCCCCTTCATTCTACCCTTCCATTAAAGCCCTCAAGTGTCCATTTCTATAGAAGCTTAGCTTAGACGATCTTACCAAGTTTTTCCGTAGAAATTTTTTATTTCTTCAACATGTAACGCAGATGTTGGTGGATGAGCTATAATTACCTTCACAGTGGTCTTCTTGCTTAACTTACCATGAACACGATAAAGCAGGATTATTTAGTAGCTTGTTTTTCTAATGTTTCTTTACTGCCTTTGAGCATGCAATAAACCTGACTCTATCAATTACCTTATTCACCTCTTTGTAGAGAATTTGGGGGTTTTACTCTCACTTGAATGAGATACTCTCATCAATGTGAATTTTGAAGTCCTCTAGAAGCATCATTTATTTGTGTAGTTGAACCCAGGTTTCAAATTAAGGGTACCCTAAGTCAAACTGATACTTGCAAATAGTCTAAGAACTATGTAATTCTTATACCTTTCTCCCTTTCTCATTACTCTGCCATCATCTTTGCAAAAGTATAAGATGGTACCAGAAGACCAAGAGCCATTTCATATCTTTGCTTCATTGTTCACTAAGACCAAAAACATTTACTACCCTATGATCAGCCTTTTGGAAATGAGCCTTTCTATACTGGTAAGCCTAAAAGACAACTATTGGACAATAGACACAGTACCAGGACCTTACTCAAAGGTATTCCTGCTGGTAGAATCTGCCACAGCTTGAGCTCTGCTGGCATAGTCTTGAAGAATCCAGGGTCTTTCCAACAACCCAATAAGGTATCAGATTAGAACTGTATGGCCCTTCTATGCCCAACTAGATTATAACATCTTTGAGGACTGGTATCTGTGTGCTGTCCATCTTTACATTGATCAAACATTCATTAAACATTTACTGTGTTCCAAGTAGTGTGCCAAGTACTAAGAATACAAAGAAAGGAAAAGACAAAGTGCTTGCTCTCAAAGAGCACACATTCCAATGGAGGATGTACACACATACATACATGCATACATACAAGATACATGAAGGCCTGGGTTTTACTTTATCCTTTTCTTTGTATCTACAACACCTCACATAACAATAGTTATATGCAGTTATAACATGCACATAGTGGACCCCTAAGAAGGTTTGGCGAATTGAATATTCTATACATAGTCTAATGTAATAGCCTACCCATAACAGGTATTGAATAAATGATTGCTGAATGACCAAAGCAATGTATGAATACATTTCCCTTAAATATAGTGGAATGAATTTGCTCAAAGTGGTGTTGTTGTTCAGTCATCAGTCATGTCCAACTCTTCATGATCCCAAGGACCATAGCATGCCAGGTCCTTCTATTCTCCGCTGTCTCTTGAAGTCTGTCGAAGTTCCTGTTCATTGTTTACATGATGCCATCTATTCATCTTATCCTCTGCTGTCCCCTTTTACTTTTGCCTTCAAACTTTCCCAATATCAGAGTCTTTTTCAGTGAGCTCTGTCTTCTCATCATGTTGAAGAGGTGCAGGCTCTGGGAGCCCCCTTGAGCTCTCCTTGAATCTTTGAGGTACAGGCTCTGGGAAACCCCTTGAAGTTTGATTAAATCTTCCCACTTGATGAGGCATTTGCAGAGGCCATAAGTTTTTCCTTGTGGCTGGGCCAAAACCTCTGTTACTAGCCTACCCCTCCATTGTCCATCTGCTTCCCACCCCTGAGCCTATCAAAATATCAATCCACCCTTGCATTGACCTCATTAACTCCTCCTGAACACTCTCCCCAAACTTATTACTGGAGTCTGACCTCATTGACTCCTCCTGAAGACCTTCCCCAAACTCCTCCTCTAGACTACCCCTAGATTCCTCCCACAACCTTTCTGTATATAAGATCCCATCTTCCCTCCAGTGGTGTGAGAGCACCATAGAATGGCAGAGCACAGACTTGCTCTGTGAGAGCACCATAGAATGACCTAGCATAGACTGGCTCCTTAAGAGTCTACCCCATATGGTGAACTATTAATAAATTTTACTTTTCTTTGGCTGAGAAGACTTGAGTCGAATTCTTTCAGCAGGACCTGGCATGTTGGTATTTTGGGGTCTTGGGCAACCCTAACCCTCTTTGTGGGTAACTTCTTCAATGTGGCCAGAGTATTTAAGCTTCAGCTTCAGGATTTGACCATCCAGTGAATAGTCTGAATTAGTTTCTTTAAGTATTGACTGACTTAATCTCCTTCATGTCCAAAGGACTCTCAAAAGTCTTCCCCAGTACCACAATTCCAAAGTGTATTCTGTGGCACTCAGTTATCCTTATAGTCCAACTCTCACAGCCACACATTGTTACTGAAAAAAAAACTGTAGCTATAAGTATAGTGGGAAAATGATCTCACTTTTGGAAGAAAGGCTTCATTGTCTTAGAAACAAGGAATATGTACGTTATCTTACATAATCATTTATCATCTCGACCTTGATGGTTATGCATGAGTTGTTTGGCCACAAGAAGAAAATTTCATCAACCATAAAAGACCCCAAAGCCAGAGTCTGAACCCTTAGTCCAATCTAAACATTTGTTTTTCATCTTTTGTTTTTCCTCAAAATATAATAAGGTAGCTGTGAGAATAGTATAGAAAGGGTTTCAATTCAGTGCAAACCAAGGTGAAAATCATCAGGTAAGTTACTCATTCATGTGCAAGTGTCATTTCTGGGATGCCAAAGTAACCCATCAAACTAGTGAAAAAACAGCAGTTGAATGAGTTGGAAAACTTGTTTGATTGACAGAATAATTGGTCAAGTGTTTGAATCTTCCACTGCATGCAAGCCAGTTGTGTTGGTATTAAATAGGCCTACTTAGATGCCATTTCTAAATAAATATTCTGATATAGGAAAATAGTGGCAAGGATAATGCATACAGAGGATGATCCTAGAGTCACTTATATTTCACTTTGGAATTCATGTTTTATATTGCTTTGTTTTGTGGCAAAGTTAACCTCCTAACTCACATATTTGCTTTGGGTATTTACCCTGCCCGCTTCCAAGTGAACCTAAGGAGGCTGACAAATTAAAAATATGGGACAAAAGAAGACAGCTGGGCACAGACCAGACTAGAGCTCATCTAAAGGAAGCATAAAATGAGTAGATTATTACAACTGGACACTGAATTTAGCTTGAAGTTTTCTGGTAGCTGAGGCAAAAAGGGAAATGTGTTGGGTTATACAGCATTCGTTTTGTGACAGAAGAAAACATACAAATTCACATACCCAGAGAAACTTTCTTCCTGGAACTAAACTTGGGTATGAATACATCAAATGGGCCTTTGCACAAGGGGCGTTGAAGCTTTTCAATTGTATCTTGCTTAAGCTAGTTTTCAAATTAATTTGCATTCCCTCAGCACACACTGACCCAGATACATGCTGGGGTACCATGGAATCTTCAAACCACTTTTAAAAAATCTGTTATACATGTTCCCGATAATATATACTAATGTTAACAGTAAAATAACTTTCTTCGGGGAATATACAGTAATTGTATTGAATGTTTAGAGAAAATATATTTAGAAGGCAATGGTAAAATTGATTGAATAACAGCATTTTTCTATTGACTTTTCATTGAATCAAAATACCAGGTTACATTCTTCAAAGTGAAATTCTAAAGAAATTAACATAATGGCAAATGGAGAGGTAACTGTTTACTCTTATAAACACTTAGATTTTACAAGTTCTGTACTCCCTTTAGTCAATTTTCAGTTTTCTTCCCAAGTAAAAAACAACAAAGATTAAAGTAATTTTTAAATTTTTATTTTGCCAAAGTTCGCAAACAGACTATCTGAGCTACATTTCATTACCCCCAATCTTCCCAGTCGTGCCAGATCTGCTGTGTTGCTTATATAGTACTACTAGTAAACATGACTGTTTTTACAGAGTAAAACCCAATTTTGATTAACCAAGGGAAGAATAGTTTGCCTTAATAAGTGTAGGAATTGCTGAATTAGAGAACTTTATTTTTCTCTCTTCCAAGCCATGCAGTGATTAAACTAGACTGAGACAGGATTTGTTTTAACAAATAGAAGTATGGTTTGTATGCCAGTGGTTGGTATCCAAGTAGATGCTTCTAAGATACTTGAGGCTTCCTAAAAATGTGTTTTCTTAAGAAGCATTCCTCTGATAATTATATTTACAATACAGATTTACTTAGCAGATCCCATTTTTCATACATGATACAAAAGTAAATTTCAGCCCAGTCCTTTGATGAATTATCACATTTTAAGGCAGGAAGGTAAAAATTACTGAAGTTTTATGGCAATGGGTGATGGATATAAAGCCCTTTTTGCATGCAGTCTCTTCCCCAATTTGTACATGTCTTTAAAAGCCTTGTCAGAAGAACCCTAGCTATCTCCACATAAGAAAGGCCAAATCAACAACCAGCGCAAGTGTTTATTAAGTGCCTTCTTTACTCCAAGCACTGTGCTAAGTTAAGTGCTTTATAAGTATGATCTCATAGGATTTTCACAACAACCCTGGGAGGTAGTTGCTTTTATTACCTTCATTTTACAATTGAAGAAAATTCATTAAGTCATTTGCCCAGAGTCACACAGCTGGTTAAGGATCTGAGGCCTAATTTGATTTCAGATCTTCCTGATACAAGTAGTATTAACTGATAGATGCAAATTTGGAGACCAACTGAAGTTAGAGCAAATAATTTATAAAGACAATGTGTCTGCATGAAGCTACTGAATGTACTAGTAAAGCCAGGTAGGTAGTCCAGTAGATAGAACTAGGGCCTGGAGTCAGAAAGACTAGAAAGCCTCTCCTTGATAGTGAAAACCACAGCTCCCTTAGTGAATAATCCAGGTCTATGAGCTGCCACATCCTAGCTAGGAAGCCAACAAAAGTTATTATTATTCCCAGGTTAAGATTAAGTATGTTTTTTAAAACTATGTCTAGTACTGATTTAAGATCCTTTGTTCCAAACTACTATCTGTTTTGAGGTTAGTAAAATTGTTTTTTACTCCTTATAAATCCCTGATTCGGATCATGTGAATTTCAAATATCTATTTCTGGAACTCTGTACCTTCCAAGTCCCAACGGATTTGGGGGTGGAGGGTGCTGGTGCTGATGGTAGAGAAGCTTACTTCCCTCCCAACGTACTCGTTGATTGGCATGCAAATGAAGTTGCATAAAGCAGGGAGGGTCCACACTCTTGTCTTTGTTAAGTTAGTCTACCACCAAGAAAGCCTTTCTGGCCTTCATACTTGTAAAAAGGAGATAATAATTCTTATACTATCTTCTTCACCATGATATTGTGAGGGTCAAATGAAATATGTAAAACACTAAATAAACGTCAAGGTGTCATTATATACAGTGGTTTAAAAAATGTTGCAGACAGAAGCAGCTGCAATAACTCCCTCCTCATTTAAAATACTTTCAGTCCTAGAGAGAGCTTGGGTTTTTACTTACAGCCAACCCCCTGCCCTGCCCTGCTGGAAATGCCCATTGCAACAAAGCTTTGTCCACAAAGAGCTATTAGCAAAGACTTGACCATCAGATATCTCCCACCATCCTCACAGGCATCTTGTTCATCTGGAGGCAAATAAACAGTAGCTCACCCCCACAGAAAGGTTGAAGACCTCTGATCTAAGAAATTATTTTAATGTAAAATATAATTAGAGTGTTATGAGGCTATAAATTTTGCTTCAGCAGAAAAGAATGATTACTGTTAATCTCAGCAAGGTATTTACCACATTCCTATTTGATTAGGGCTTGGAATTTAATCATGAAGAATCTGCTCTCACTGAGCATAAATACTTGAAATACCATATGTAAGATTTAGAGGGCAAGAATTACACACCATAATTATTAGCCAGCTGACCTAATACTCCCAATTAAAAAGGAACATCAGATGGAGAATTCAAGAGTAGGCAGATGAGAATACACTGTTATTATTCTTCACCAGATAATGTAATTTACTTCTAGCATGTAAATCAGTCTGACCGCCCAAGAAATAACATCTAAACTGTGAAATTTTGTGTTACAGAATTATACCATATAATTCCTTTCCTCATTTCTGTTGGAAAAACCAAACAATACTAACATGTCGCTCTGTGTTAACAATTTCACTGTCCTTTATGCGAGTGAAATTGATCTTTAACTTACATTGGAATGGCCTCACTAGTTCAAGTCTGCTGTCTCTCTTGGCTTATTGTGTTTCTATTCAAAAGAGATGATATTTGATTGCTGAGCCATTGACAGTTGTCTTTCCCCTTTATCGTTTATCTGGTTCACTGTCATGACCTAGTTGAGGTACACGTATTTCAGACTCACAGACAGTGCTACCCTCATCCACAGCTCTGTACCTAATTACTTCCTTTCAGTCTTAGCGTCACTCATAGAAACCACACATTTCTCTGATCATAGTGGTTAACTCAGCCAATGGTTTAATTTTAGCTGCTAAGGGAATGCTTTATTTTTTTTTCCAAAGAGAAAGATCCTCAATATTTCTTTCTGGCAACATATCATGCAATTATATTTAAAGAGAAAGGCAGGGGCGGAGCCAAGATGGCGGCGTAGCAGCAGCAACACATCGCAGCTCTCACATAGCCACCCCAAAATACCCATAAAATAGGACTCTAAACCAATCCTGGAACTCCAAAACGCACACAAAGATACTTCCCACTAAAGTCAGCTCGGCTACGAGGAACTATATCAGCACTGCGAACCGAAACCAGCCTGGCCTGAAGC
>CM053581.1:475893977-475919821 GCA_028627135.1 Pseudochirops cupreus
ACAAAATACCAGCATCACAGCCATGCCTCCTCAGTCCTTGGCAGTTCCAGGTGGCAATTCTAACAGGCTCTCAGCAGTCTTTCTCTCAGCAACTCAGGCTCCACAATACTGGATACTGCTCTCCCAAAGTCCTTCTGGCCTTCTCTAGGCTTGGGCCATTCTCCCAGTTCACCACTCCTCCTAGTTCAGCCCTTTCTCTTCACGTCAACACGTCCATCCCACAAGTGGGATTCACAAGCTCTGGGTTTTAACACTCAACCCCAAAACCAAGCCAATACAGGGGCATCTCCAAATTCCATTACCAATACACTCACCCATTAAATGGCCTCTATGATCCCTTCCAGTCATAAATCTATAATTGTATGATCCCATGGAACTATGTATTTACTTTTTCTATGTTAACCTCTAAAGGTACTAGGCAATTCTTCTCAACACTAAGTGGCAGAGAAGGTACTAATCAGCATTGGAAAAGGACATTTCCCAACTGGGGTGTTCCCGATACCAGTGAAATCATAAATCTACCATTCTGCACTTTCTCTTTTGTGTGTGTGTTTTTTTTTCTTTCAGTCTGTTTCTTCTTTCACAGCATGACTAATGTGGAAATATGTTTTACATGATTGCACATATATAACCCATGTTAAATTACTTACTGTCTTAGGGAGGGGGAGATGAATGAGAAAGGGAAGAAATTTGGAACTCAAATTTTTTAAAATGAATGTTATAAGTTATATTTACATGTAATTGGGAAAAAACTATTAAAAAGAAAGACATTATAGATCTAATCTATATATACATATATATGTATACACACATACATACATATACACATACGCACATATATATATATGTTTACTTTTTCCTTACCACTCCAGCGGAAAATAATTTCCTCCCTGAGGAAAGAAACTGTTTTTTGTATCCCCAGAACTTAGTACAAGGCTTGGCACTTAGCAATCACTGAAAAAGAACTTGCTACATTACATCATTACATTGTTTTATGCTGTGGTCTACCAGCCTAGCCCATCATCTTCTGATTCTAAACTTGGCTAATATGCTCTGTCTCACTGCCACCTTGCCCCAGCACTGGGGCAGCATATGGGGTCATACCTCATTATATGAGAGTTGACATTTGGAATCTGGAAAGAAGGATAACATCACAGAATCTTTTGTAGGAAAGGGGAAAAAAATTAAGACTTCTTTTTTTACCCCAGTGGGTCTGTTGCTGTATTAAATTCCACCAAGTAGGAGATGAAATAAATCTCAGTCCTTCAGAAAACATTTAACAGCTTGTGGCCCTTTTTAGTTGTTGTTCAAGGTGAGGGATTACAACCCTAGAGAACAAAAAGTCATTTCCTCTCATTTTTAAATTGAATTTTTTTTCAAAAGCTGATATTAAGTACTTTATAAACTTAAGGCTGTGTACACACACAATGCCCAAACAGCCGGCCAATTCAGTGGAAAGAAAAAACATCAAACCAGTTGGCATTGTGTAGACAATTTCCTTTTCCCTGCTGACTTTATTTTCCTCTTTCTTTTTCAATTTCTCCATCAAACAATTGCCTGTTTCACTCCAAGAAGGACATACCTCTATAATAGGCACCATTGAGTCAAATTCATTGTCATTTCTTTTCTTTGAGATCTAATGCTTGACACAATTAAAAAGCAACACAATTTTTATCCTTTGTTCTCTCAGACACACCTTGTTAAAACTTTGACATAACCTCCCTATCCTTTTTCTAAGCTGACACTTTCAAAAATGCCAGAACATTAATAAGGTAGCTAAAGGACAAAGCTTGTTGGATGAGATCACTCATATTTTGGCTGTCCAATATTCAGTTTGAAAAGAAAATGGAGTTGCAGAAAAATGGCCTCTCCCCAAGTGCTGTCTTCAAACACGTGGAAGGGAAGCAGCAATGGGATAGAAGAAATTGCATAAGAAAAGATTAGTTTTAAGAATATTATCACATGCAAAATTCAACTGGTAATTAGTTGGTTTTAATTAGTTCACAGGCTTCCAAGAATTCTTGTATATAAAAGATAATGGCAACAGATGGGCAGAAAAATTGGAAAATATCATAGTAGGCTCAGCATCTATTTGTTTCGGGAATTCTACCAAAGACACAACACAATGAAAAGAGCACAAGTGAATTTAGAATCAGAGGATCTGGGTTCACGTTCCCAGTTCTGCTACTTATAATCTGTTGATTATATATAGATATATAGATATAGATATAGATATATAAAATATATATTATATAATATAATATATATGATATATGTATAGTATTATATAATCCTTGAGCAAATGATTCAGATCTTCTGTGCCTCAGTTTCCTCATCTGAAAAAGGAGAGACGCAGACTAGAAGAACTCTAAGATCTTTATAAGTTCTAAATCTATGATCCTGTGACCCACTTAGCACCTTAATCTTTTGAAGGAGCAAGGTATAGTACATAGGAGCTAGCCTCATAATCAGCAAAACCTGTTTTCAAGTATTGCCTCTGACACACATTAGCTCTGTGTCCCCAAGCAAAGCACTTAACTTCCCAGTGCCCCAGGAAGCTCCTTAAAAAACTGATGAGTTATAAAGAAGTTCCCAGTCTTCATCAAAAAAAGGAAGTTTCTATGCCGTGAGTTCCCTATAGTCAGCTTAAATGCCACTTTCTCCAGAAAATTCGTCTTGGGTCTCCTCTAAGGTGACCATTCATTTACTTGGAATCCAGCTTGTAGATGTACATTTATTTACATGTTATCTCCTTTAGCCCACGAGCTGCTCTAAGGGCATAGATTGCTTTGGGTTTTCTTTGTATTCTCTCCCAGTGCCTGGAAAACAGTAAGCACTTAATATTTGTTGATGACTGACTGTAATAATTAAACCACATGTTTGACCCAAAAGCCTTATGTGTATATACTTTTTAAAAAATGAGACAATTTCCTCCCTATAAATGTGGATTTATTAAAAAGGAGCCATCACTCTTATTCTCACCTATCTTTCAGTCAGCTGCAGTGGTAAATTAGTGTAATGATTTTGTGCAGAACCTGGAGCACTAAACTTGGAATAATGGACCTGAATTCATTATGGGTTGTGTCACATGTGTGATCTTGGGCAAGCATGTGCTGTTTTGTGCCTTAGTTTCCTAAATTATACAATGAGGGGGCTGGACTGTAGAGATGGCCTCCTATTAGCTCTGGATCTGTGACCTTGCTTACCTCACAGGTGTAAATGATATTTTTTCTCATAGAGCAGTTTATTTCTCCTGGGCCGTCTCTGGATGCAAATTACTGCTAATCTAACTAAATTCCTGCACTGGGTCTCTACAACTGAAAAATCAGCTATGTTCAGGCTGACCATTGTCTGATCTAAATGGAGAACATGGAAAGATAGCAATGAGCAATGGAGATAGTCCTGTTACAAATTCTTTTTCTTTCCCCCACCCTAAGAATTATGAAAGTGGCCCATGGAAGAAATACCTTTTTCATTTGAAGATGTTTTTATTTCATAATTAATGGAAGTAAAGGAACTATTTAGGATTTTTTTTTGCCCAAGGCCTCAGGATTTTCTGCTACCATCACTAATCCCAAAATGTTATAGTATGTAGACTGATTTACAGGGACATCTCTGACCCCTCTTCATACAGCTCAGGGCTTATGAACAACTATCCTGTGTCCATTTGACCTCTCCAAACCCTTTCTGGCATAAATTAGAGATCAGACTTGATAAAGCCTAGTCATGTGATATGGCATACTAACCCCTTCCTGTTGCTATTATCATTAAGAATGTGTTGCCTGGAGTTCAAAAGGATTACAAATACTTTATCATATTAGTTGAACCAAGCTATATCACTTCATATTCCCTAGTGTCACATATTCTCAGTCTGGCGGTCACTTTACTTAACCAGAAGTGTGTGTGTGTGTGTGTGTGTGTGTGTGTGTGTGTGTATTTCTTATAAATAACTTGCTTATTGCTTTGAAGACTTCAGAATATAGTATGCTAGATAACATACAGAGGGAAGAAATGTTTAACCCCTATATATAAATCTTTGACTCCTCTGGAGCTCATGTTTTGACTGTAACCATGCAGATCTAAATTTTATGCTCAAAGCTCTGATAAACTGGTTCCCAAGATATTTTTTGCATTTCTATGCTACTGTGCCATGAAGCATGGTATTGCATGAGACCAATATCACACAAAATTATCATTTGTCCTAGAGGACTGAAAAGAACTAATGAAATTTAATTTGTTTTGCTTGGAGCACTATTGGCCCAAGCATATTGAACTCATTCGGTATCTTATCTCTTGAAACTTAAAAATAGCTACCTACTTTTGGCATCAACTTTTTCCTCCTGCTTTATGGCATTATGAGTACTATGACTGTCTCCAAGAAATATACAGAAATATTGGTGAAGGAACAAATTTTACATCACATCATTCAGGAAGGTGAAATTTCATCACATAGAGCTAGAAATGACTTCCAGAAATCATTTAGTTCGGGATTCTTCTTTTAGACATAGCTATACCTAAATCACCTAATGTAGAAATTTTCTGTCCTATTTTTGAAAAGTCCAAGGAACAGATTCATTATCACTCTCAGTAACTCTTTCCCCTTTATGTTAATACAACCTCAATGATACCTTCTGGATATTTCAGTTAAAACTTTTCCCAATTTCAATGAATAGCTCCTTTTCTAATCTGTAGGACTGAGTGATTTTTCTTTTCCCCATGATAGATTGAGCTACTTGTGATCTAAAATAAAACCACAACATCAAAATCATAGCTTCCTAGTTTCTGGATTCTACTTTCCCTTCTGCTTGGGAGTTTTATGGTGCTTCATTGGGAAAAGCTAGATTTGGTTCACATCTTCTCCTAGGCAGATAACTCTGTAAAATGTTAAGTTTCAGTAAAGGTGCCAAGCTAGGTAGGTAGAGGAAGTTTCCTCATTTAAGAATTACCAACATCAATTAATCACAAATCCAGTACCCATCTTTGTTCAAAAGAATATTCAATCAGATATAATTTAGAAAGGTAGTTCTATGTCTGAACTATGTCTGTTTTGCTCCATGCCAATTATATTTCCATTAATTTTGCCCTTCTGAAGAGAGAGAATTGTTGGTCCTCTAGAGTAACCCTCCAATAGCTTGATTTAGTCTTACTATATTTATTCACATAACTTTCTCTTGCTTTTTTGGTAGATATTTTATTGCTAAAATTGTGTAGAGGAAAAAGTGAAATCATGAATGGATTATAACTCTGGCAGTCTTTGACCCACAGTGCCCTTCTGAAGAGAGAGAATTGTTGGTCCTCTAGAGTAACCCTCCAATAGCTTGATTTAGTCTTACTATATTTATTCACATAACTTTCTCTTGCTTTTTTGGTAGATATTTTATTGCTAAAATTGTGTAGAGGAAAAAGTGAAATCATGAATGGATTATAACTCTGGCAGTCTTTGACCCACAGTGTCATCTTCTTCCTACCTGTTTCTATACACACTTCAAGGATACTATCACCTTTAGAGGGGAGCCTATAATAATTTAATGGGGCAGCTGAAGAGATATGAACTGTATTTATCTCATTATTCTTTTTACTTGTTCCTTATTATTACTATTATTTCTGTTTATTCAGGATTTTATTTTATTTATTTTATTTTTGTTTATTAATTCTGTTTTCGTTTTTTCCACTGTCATCACTGTGACCCAACTAAAGCCAACCAATAACAGCAACAACAATAAATAATAAGTTGCTTGAAACAAAAGGCTTTGTTTGATATAAAAATTAATTTGAAATATAATCCTACGATCATGAAAAAATTAGTTAGGAGGCTTCCCATAAGATGTTGTTCAAGAGGTTGTATCTGTGACTAGCCCCTCTTCATCAGAGCAAAACAATATACAAAAAAGTAGGAAAAAATAAGAACAAAAGAGGAAAAGGAAAACTGTTCTTACAAGGAAATACCCACTGGGGGGGAAACAACAGAAAGACTGAATAAATAACTTTTTAAAAAGTTCCAAGAGTAAATCAAGAAATGCTATGATATTGAATATGTGGGCAAATCTCTAGAACAAAGGAAGTCTTCAATAACTACAATTAGAACCATAGAAGAGCTACTAAAAATAACTTTCAGTGGTTGACAAGTCTAATAAAAGAATGCAAGAAAAAGATAATGATTGAAGTAAACACTTACTGAAAATTAAAAAGTAAATTGTGAAGCTGAGAAAAAAGCTGAATTATCTTAGTATAGCAGCATACATCTTGAAAAACAGTGTAGGAGATGGAACATTGAAACATAAAGATCTGACAATAATTATTTAAATGGATAAAAAAAAATTTTTACAATTAGTGTGAGCTAATTAAAGAAATCTGCAAGAAGACAAAGTTTAGAGGTAACCTACATATTGCTTGACCCCCTGGAAAACACGATGAAACAAAAATACTAAATCATAAAGTAAAAGTGCCCAGTAATATTGGAATTGTAGCGGGAATATTGGTCAGTTAAATATGCAAGATGCTAACAGTCTCTCACCACAAAAAAAAGTTGTCAAGTGAAGCAAAGATGTACATTATCACTATTATCATTCAATATTGTATCAGAATTGCTAACTCTAGAAATAAAACAAGAAGAGGAAATAGAATGAATAAGAATAGGCAATGAGGAAATAAAACTATCTCTTTTTGCAGATGATGTGATGGTATACTTAGAGAACCCTAGAGAATCAAATGAATAAACAAGTTAAAACAAGTAACTTTAAGAAAGCTGTAGGATATAAAATAACCCACCGAAATCATCCACATTTCCAGGTATTACCAACAAAATCCAGCAGGAAGAGATAGAAAGAGAAATTCCATTTAAAATAACTGCAGACAATATAAAATACTTTGGAATCCATCTGCCAAAACAAAACCAGGAATTATATGAGCAAAGTCACAGAAAACTTTTCACACAAATAAAGACAGATCTAAACAATTGGAGAAATATTATTTGCTTATGGGTAAATTGAGCCAATATAATAAAAATGACAATTCTACCTAAATTAATTTATTTCTTCAGTGTCATACCAATCAAACTACCAAATAATTATTTTATAGAACTAGAAGAAATAATGACAAAATTCATTGGGAAGAACAAAAGGTCAAGAATATCAAAAGAGTTAATGGGAGAAAACCAGCTTAACAATACTAGATTTCTAAGTATATTACGAAATGAAAATCATGAAAACAATCTGGTACTAGCTAAGAAATAGAGTGGTGAGTCAGTGGAATAGATTAGGTAAACAATACCCAGTAGTAAATGACTATAGTAATCTAATGTTTGGTAAACAAAGAGCAAGGTTTAGGGGAAAGAAGTCATTATTTGACAAAAAAAAAATGCTGGGAAAACTGGAAAGTAGTTTGGCAGAAACTAGGCATAGACTAAATTATGCCAAGATAAGGTGAATATAGGCATATGATTTAGATATAAAAGGAGACATCATAAGCAAATTAGTGGAGTGTGGAGAAACTTACCTGTTAGATCCACAAATAAGGAAAGACTTTGTAAACCAGACAAGAGACAGGGAGTCTCACGGGAGGTAAGATGGATAATTTTCATTACATGAAATTAAAAAGGTGTCACGTAAACAACAACAATGAAACCAAAATTAGAAAAAACCGTGTGTGTGTGTGTGTGTGTGTGTGTGTGTGTGTGTATGTGTGTAATTGCAGCAAGTTTCTCTGCTAAGAACTTCATTTCTCAAATATATTAAGACCAGAGCAAAATTTATAAAAATAAGAGCCATTCCCCAGTTGACAAATGGTCAAAGGATATGAACAGACAGTTTTTAGAAAAAGAAATCCAAGCTATCAATAGTCACATGAAAAAATTCTCCATAGAGCATCCATAGAGAAATGCAAATAAAAAACAACTCCGAGACACCATCTCATGCTTAACAGATTGGCTAACATGACAGAAAAGGAAAATGATAAGTGCTGGAGGGGATCTGGAAAATTAGGAACACTAATACACTGTTGGTAAAGTTGTGAGCTTATCTAACCATTTCAGAGAATAATTTGGAAGCATGACAAAAAGATTTTAAACTATACATGCCTGCAATAACACTACTAGGCCTATATCCCAAAGAGATCAAAGACAAGGGAAAAGGACCTCTAAACGGCAGCTCTTTTGTAGGGGAAAACAATCGGAAATTAAGATGATGCCCATTAACTAGGGAAGGGCTGAAAAAGTTGTGGTATATGGGGGTGATACATTTCTATTGCGCAGTAAGAAGTAATGAGCAGGATGTTTTCAGAAAAAAAAAAAACCTGGAAAGATTTCTATGAATTGATAGAGTGAAGTGAGCAGAACCAAGAGAACACTGTCCATAGTAACAATGATGTAACAAGGATTAACTTTGAAAGAGTTTCTTGCTCTAATCAACACAATGATTTACAAAATTCCAAAGGAGTAAAAATGAAAAAAAAAATACTATCTCCAGAGAGAACTGATGAACTCTAGGTACAGATTCAAGCTTACTTTTTACACATTTTTCATTTTTCATTTTTTTCTTGTCTTTTTTTTTGTCAACATAGCTAATATAGAATGACTTCACATGTAAAATGGGTATCATATTGCTTGCCTTCTCAATGAGTAGGGAGGAATTTAGAACACAGTTTTTTTAAATGAATGTTTAATTAGCAAAATGATTTTTTTAAATGGAGTCTTTAAGAAAAAAAGACCTACCAGGGAAATGAGGGTGAAGAAATGTAGCTGTCATGTTCCAATAACCTCCATATTCAAGAGAAACTTTTGGAAACATCTCATATACCAAGAAATTTCATCCTATATCGCTCTGGACTATAAATAAACAACAAAAAATGAAGGAAACTTTTATATGATGCACCTAAAAGAAAGGAAAAATGGCTTGCATCCAAAAACGTTATTATACAGGGTTGAATAGAATAACACATCAAAATGGATGATTCATAGAACTACTTCAACCCATTTTTTTGAGAAAAAATTGCATCCTCTAAAAGATGACCAGCTCCTCCTAAGTCTTTTGTTGAAGCAGGTTTTCATGATATATAGATGGGAGTTGTCTGTGTAGGTTATATACATTGGCATCATTTGTATCCTATTTATTTTCCACATTTTTCAAAATATATTTTTACTGTCCTCAGCAATGCCCATTGAAGATTAATATTAAGAATTCATTTGACAAAAACTTCTGGGAAAACTGGAAAACAGTATGATGGAAACCAGGCATAGACCAATATATTACACCATATACCAAAATAAAATCTAAATGGATGCAAGATCTAGATATAAAGGCTGAGACTGTGAGCAATCTGGGAGATAAAGGAATAGTTTACCTGTCAGACCTATGGAGAAGGGAGGAATTTATGACCAAACAAGAGATAGAGAGCATTACAAATGCAAAATGGATAATTTTGATCCCATTAAATTGAAAAGTTTTGTACAAATAAAGTTAATATAACCAAGATTAGGAGGGAAGTAGAAAATTGGGAAAGAATTTTTATAACCGGTGTCTCTCATAAAGGCCTCATTTCTAAAATATAGAGAGAATTGAGTGAAATTTATAATAATACAAGTCATCCCCCAATTGATAAGTGGTCAAAGGATATGAACAGGCAGTTTTCAGAGGAAGAAATTAAAGATATTTATAAGCATATGAAAAAATGCTCTAAATCGCTATTGATTAGAGAAATGCAAATCAAAACAACTCTGAGGTACCACATCTCACTGATCAGATTGGCTAAGATAACAAAACAGGAAAATGATAAATGCTGGAGAAGATGTGGAAAAATTGGAACACTAATGCACTGTTGGTAGAGTTGTGAACTGAATCAACCATTCTGGAGAGCAATCTAGAACTATGCCCAAGGGTCTATAAATAAGTGCTTACCTTCTGAGCCAGCAATACCACTTCTAGGGCTGTATCCCAAAGAGATCATAGAAGTGAGAAAAGGGCCTGTCAGTATAAAAATATTTATAGCAGCTCTTTTTGTGGTGACAAAGAATTGGAAATCAAGGGGATGGCCATCAATTGGGGAATGGCTGAACAAGTTGTGGTGTAGGAGTGTAATGGACTACTATTGTGCTATAAGAAATGAGGAGCAGATGGACTTCATAATAACCTGGAGAGACTTGTATAAACTGATGCTGAGTGAGGAGAATAGAACCAGGAGAACTTTGTACACAACTACAGACACAACATATGAGTGACGACTAACTTGGATAGACTGGGCTCCTCTCAGCAATGCAAGGTTATGAGATCACCCCAAAGGATTCATGATGGAAAGGGATTTCCTCATCCAGAGAAAGAACTACAGAGTCTGAATGCAGATTATAGTAAACTACTTGCTCTTTTTCTTCTGTTTTATTTTGTTTTGTTTCTTGTTTTTCATTGTTCACTCCACTGGTTATAATCCTTCTTTACAATTTGACTAATGATGAATGTGAAGGTATTTGTAGATCCTATATTTGATTGCATGCAGTCATGGTGGGGGGAGGGAGGAGGAAAAGAGGGAAAGAAATTTTGAAACTCAAGGGACTGTGGAACTGAACATTATAAACCAAAAGTGAATAAATAAATTTTCTACAAAAGAATTCATTAGTTTAATTTTGATGACTTGAGTCCTTGGTATAATTTTTCTAACTTTTTATCATCTTGGATTATATACCCCATATGTTGGAGCACATGATGCCATTGTTTTCATAGTAATGATATCAATGCTGAGCATGATCCCTGCAATATTCTTCCACAAAATCCTACTGCAATGTCTTTTCATCATGTGGATAATACCCTGGGTTCTCAAAGACAAGATCAGTAAGTCAGTCGATAAACATTCAAGTGCTTACTATGCCAGACATTGTGCTGAGGGCTGGAGATTCAAATGAAGGTGACTTCTTTCCTGCTCTCAAGGAGCCCACAATCTAATGGAAGAGATAGCACACAGTTTGCATGACCCCCTTCCATTCTACAAAGTGGTAGACAAGGCAAAAAAAGTTTTTTAAGCTATGTATTAATATTAACATTCCTTACTCAAAATATTAGATGTTGATTCTAAAGCACAAGTGATAAAGCAATGAACTGAGTCAGGAAAAGCTGAGTTCATATCTAGTCTCAGACACTTACTAGCGGTGTGACCCTGTGCAATTCACTTAACCTTTGTTTCACTTTAATCATCTGTAAAACAGGAATAACAATAGGTTCTATATCCCAGGATTATTGGGAGGAACAAATGAGATAATATTTGCAAAGTACTTTATAAACTTTAAAGAATTATAAAAATTTAATTATTGGTATTTGATGACTAATAAATAGATTGCTACTAGAGGGATTGAATCACATTAATCTGGACATTTTCAGTATAAATGAAACCAGACAAGTAATAGGTGTTATAATGAGGTGAAAGGAGAGCTCCTCCAATATCCTTGGAGAGCCAAATATAGAAATTGGAAGAGATGGTTTTGTCATTTGTCCAGAAATAAAAGGAAGTATCATTTCATGGGACATTTGTCAAAAGCCAGTTTGTCATAGGGTGTAAAATGCTGTATGAAATGTTAGAAAAACTGAGTTTTTTTTATTATACCTCAAATACTTACTAACTTTGTGATCAATGGCAAGTCACAACAACCTCAGAGCCTAAGTTTCTTCATCTGTAAAATGGGAAAACAATATTTGGAACACTTTCTCACAGGGCTGGTTTGAGAATCCAATGAGATAATATATGTCAAAATATAGCAATAATACAAGAAAAAAAAGAAATTAGGATAATAAGGAGAAACCACAATTATCTTTATTTGCAGATAATATCATTACTTCCTTAGAGAACCCTAGAGTATTGAAAAAATGACAGAAAATATTTTCAGTAACATTTGTTGTTGTTCAATCATTTTAAGTCACGTCTGACTCTTCATGGCCTTTTTTGAGGTTTCTTGACAAAGATGACTGGAGGGGCTTGTCATTTCTTCCTCTAGTTCATTTTACAGATTAGGAAGATGAGGCACATAGGGTTATATTACTTACCTGGAGTCACATAGCTAGTAAGGGTCTGCGGCCAGATTTGCACTCAGGATGATGAGTCTTATTGACTCCAGGCCCAGCACTCTATCTACTAAACCTCTATTTTAATTTTATTTTATTTCAGTAAAATATCAGATCCAAAATAAATCCAAAGAATCATTAGCTATGCTGTTATCAACAAGACCCCAAAAATAGATAATAAGAGAAATTTAATTTAAGATGAGAACAAAATGAACTTACCAAGACTCCTCTAGGACTTGTATAGATACAACTACAGAATGATCATTGTGAAAATTTTTTAAAAGACCTGAACAACTGGAGAGATAGTCAGTGCTCGTGGGTAGGCCACACCATGATGATAATGACGATGATATTACCCAAATAACAAAATCTATATATTACTTTGCTATACCGCTATATGACTCAAATTACCAAAGATTCCTTTATAGAATTAGAAGGAACAGCTAACACAATTCATTTGGAAGAAATTAAAGTCTAGAATAAAAAGAGATCTTATAGAGGGGAAAAAAAGTAGGAAGGAAATGGGCTTTGTATTACCAGATCTCAAACTACATTACAAAGAATTAACAATCTAAATCAAAAGGTAACATGGCATAATAGATAAAGCTGGCCTTCAAGTAAGTTTTCCAGTCCTATTTCCAATACATACTGGTTATGTATAACCCTAATCAAGTTTCTCCCCTCTCCATTCTAGCCTCCACAAAGCAGACAAAGCAATACCTCTAAAGCACAGGTTGACCATGTCCTTTCCCTATACCCTGCGCCCTACACCTCCCGCACCCCACCCCCCGAAAAAATCCAGTGGCCTCATTTATTACCTGTAAGATAACAAAGAGACTCTTCTGTTTGTTATTCAAAGACCTTCACAATCAGACTCTAGCCTACATTTTCTGGCTTATTACACTTCACTTCCCTTCATGCAGCCCAACCAAACTGATCTCCTTTCAAACCTTCCTATGCCAGCTTCCTACTACAATCTCTATGCCTTTGCACAGACTATCCCTCCATGCTTGAATTAACCTCTGCCACACGTAATGCCTGGCTTCCTTAAAAACTCATTTCGAGTGCTATCTCCTTGTAATGGTAATTAATTTAAATTTGAGGACCCTTTTTTTGTTATGTCAAGTAAGCAGGTACTTAGCCTTTAGTAACTAAGGGCTAAGGGGCTGGCTGAGACAGGAAGCCTGTGTGTGTGTGTGTGTGTGTGTGTGTGTGTGTGTGTGTGTGTGTGTGTGTGTGTAAGAAGAACCAAGAAATTTTTCTTCTGGCAGGCTCCTGGTGGAGGAAGCAGATTTTTCACAGCAGCTGGAAGCTGGGCTGCTACTTGCTGGACTGAGAACTGAGTTGGAGTTTTCTATGAGACTAGAATCTGGTGAAGGCGAAGTTGCTGCCAGGAAGGCTGCCTGGTAGGCTGAGAAGGCAGAGATTTCTTCTGGGTCCTAGGGCCAGCCCAACTGCTGGAGGACTGAAGAAGCATGAGTGGGATGCTAATACTTTGTTTGTTTGTTGCTTGACTGATCCTTGAGTTCCAGGCAACAGAAGTTGTGGAGATTTTGAGACGTGCTGGACCCTGTGAACTTCAGTGTGGAGCAGGAACTGCCCGGAAGACTGGGCAAGAACGTGGGAGCTGTCTGCCTCTGGATCTAGGTGGCTGTTTGGAGGATTCAGATAAGAGCTGAAACCATGGAAGGGGATCCAGGGAATCTGAGAGACCACCCAGAGTCAAGATGAAGAAAAGGCCTCTCCTTGGATATTGAATGCGTGATGAAATTGAAGTTTACTAGAGACTGAAGGGTGGAGGATTTGTGTAATTTTCTAATGATTGTATTTAGTGATTAACTATACTTAGTGACTGATTAAGTTAACCTATGATTGCCCCATGAGTGGAAGATGGACTTGTATTGTGAAATGATTGAATGATTAAGTAAGGAGGCAAACCTCCTTAGGGATACTAGATGATTATTCTTTTGTTCTTTGTTCTAAATACTGTGACCACTTTGGTGAAAACTATGTGGCCATTTTAATGTTAAGCTGTTGTGAACACTATATTGTGATTTTCTGTGATAAGATGTAATGTTGTGAATTTTATATTGTGATTTGTTGTGAATGTTTGTCTTGATTTGTTATGGAATAAATAGAATGTTCACTATACTGTGTGATCAGGACCTTAAAAGCTGTTCACAGTAGCATTCTTTTGGGAAGCTGTTCTTGCATAGCATTATACTCCTACAGGAGTCCTTTCTTCATGGCCCCAGTTATTAGTCCCTCCTTAGCCCATGCTAAAATTAATTTACCTTCATTTTGTATACATATTCTATGTGTATGTATTGTTTCTTCCAGTTGAATTCCAGTTGCTGGCATTCCTTTATCTTTGTATCCAGAGTATCGCTTATACTGCTTAGCAGCTAGTAGGTGCTTAATAAACACTTATTGACCAATGGATTAAATGACTTGAGCAAGTAAGACTCCAGATAATTTTTTACAACTGTAAATCATGGGCCAGTTACCAGTGACATACCTACCTCATTGGTAGGAGTTTCTTTACACAGAATTCCTTCAACTAAAGAAATCACTTATTTGAACAAAAATATAAAAATAAATTATCAAAGATATCAACTTGTAGATAAAAAAAGGAAAAGCTGGTTAGTAGAGTATTCTAGATAAGCAAGACCTTGAAAATAAATTGCAAAGTAGTCAACTGATAACTCATGAAGGCAAATTTCAAGGAAACAATATGAACTTCTTATAAAACTAAAAAGCAGTCTGGTGAAAAGCAGCAATCCCAGTATCTTACATAACATAGCACAATCAACTACAGATGGAGGAATGATCTTGGGCATCTAGGTGGTACAGTGGATAGATCACTAGATGTAGAGTCAGGAAGATCTGAGTTCAAATCCAGTCTTAGATGCTTAATAGCTGTGTGAACCTGGGCAAGTCACTTAAACTTGTTTGCCCCAGTTTTCTTATCTATAAAATGAGCTGGAGAAGGATATGGCAAAACTCCAGTATCTTTGCCAAGAAAACCCCAAATGGGGTCACAGAGTCAGGAATGAATAAAATGACTAAACAAAAGAATAATCTCAATATTTTTTAAAATCACAGTATAAAAAAAATGGGTGACAATGGAATGTTATAACTTTCACAGTTATGACTAAAGGGAAAAATTTTTAAAGATATTCTCAATAACAAAAAGTAAAAGCTTTTTGCAAAAATAAAATAAATGCCCCTAGGATAAGAAGAAAAATGCAAATTAGGGAAAGACCTTGGCATTAACTATTTTTGATGGCTGATGTCCAAAATCTCTAATATTAAGAATCTTTCCTCAATAGACAAGCTGTCAAAGGATATATACAGTTTTAAAAGAAAAAAATCAAACTAACATAAAGAACCTGGAAAAATGTCCAGAATAACAAATATTCCAAGAAATGCAAATTAGAACAATGCCTAAGTTACCAGTTCAAACCCATCTAGTTTTAAAAAATGGGGGGGAATAGAGAAACTCTTTATTAGGATGGCTGTGGGAGGACAGGCATGCTGATTCACTGCTGGTAGAGTTGTGAATTGGTTTTTCTGTTCTGGAAAAAAAAAATTGAAATTATGCAACAAAAGTTGCTAAATGGTCCATAACCTTTATTCAAGAAATTCCACTAACGTAAGTATTTCCCAAGGAGGTCATTGATAGCTCAGAATGTCCATATGTTCCCAAATTTTTATTTCATAGAAGTATTAATTTTAACAACAAAAAGTTTAAAACAAAATATGTACCTAACCATTGGAGAACGAATGAAGAAATTGTGGTCTACAAATATCTTGGAATACAATTGTGCCATAAAGAGAAACATATTTGAAAAATTAGAGAAACATGGAAAGGCATTGGGGAAATCTGTAGGTACAGATACAGATACAGAATGAAGGAAGGAGAGCTATAAATAACACAGAACTACAATGTAAAGAAAGTCAACATTTAGATTTATGTTGAGGGTAATATCTTAAAGCTGTAGTAATTCTCTTCCATATTTAATTGACTCAGTAGACTGACTCTCAGAATGTTGCCATGGCTTCCTATTCATCTGAGTACAGGAAATCACTAAGAGCTTCACTTTGCCCGTCATACTTGACCTGTGGACCACAATAGGCAACACAGAGGCAGGCAAGCTCTGTTCAGCTGTATCAGTGTAGCATCCTTGCTAAATATCCTGCCATGACCAAGTAATTATCCCAATTGTTAACTGTCATATCTTCTACAAGTGGTTCAGATCACTCCAATATCAGTCTTGAAGTACAAGAGGAATTTAGACTTAATTCAAACCTAGCCTGGAACAAAAGACAAGTCTAGTTAAGTTTAGTGCAATGGTCAGTGTTAGTGCCTTATTATGCACATTAAGGACACATTATGTTAGTGTTCTACTCTTCGAGTTAAGGATACATTCCTTCTTTCTATGAATAATCAGTAAATGGTTTTTCAGGGATATACTTTGTAGGGAAGTTTGTTGGAAAGTCTGTTGTATCAAAGTAGAATATGTCAATAAATGTTAGTTATAATCAAACGAGCAATTCTAATCTGTCGAAGAATAGCTTTATAATTTAACAGTTGTCGAATATTGCTATGAATGTGTGGGACAGATTAGAGTAAACTGACAGGTGATAATAAGACCTCAAAGTCATTTCTCAGACCTCAGTTATCCCCTTCCCCACAAGGAAAACTTTCAGAATTACATTGGGGCAAACTAGACTTCCATTTTTGAAGTTTGAAAACAAAAGCCAATTTGTGATTTCTCAGAGTTGGTGCTAAAACATTACAGAAGTCCTATTTTTATAGACATAAATTGCTGGAGACCTCATCAGCATTTCAAAAAGCTGTGATAATTTATTCTGATGCCCCCCCCCAAAGCCCACAGGTGAACAGCAGGATGTGACAAGCACAGTTTACTTCAGACTAACACTTACATCAGATCCTCCAGTCCTCCTATAGAATGTTTGATAACTGTTTTCATTCTTACCAGAAAAGAAAACAAAAACAAACACTACTTTTAGATCTTCTCTTGGGTGCCTAGGAATATTAAACTGAAATACTGTGCTTGTTTGTTCCCAAAAAAACATAGAAGATTGTCCCTGAAAATCTACTCTGCTTTTGTTGACAATAGCAGCCAGCTGGAGGAAAATTATTTGGGGGTAACAAGAGGAGGAAACCATTATTTTTGTTCTTCAAAATTAAAATGGCAAAGTGATGTTACTAGGGATGGGGAACATGTTAATAAGTATGAAAAAATATTTGTGAAAGTTCTTTGCAAAGTGTAGAATACAATACAAACACAAGGCTTGATGATGACATTGTAAATTGTTATCCTGGCTAAATAATCCTGGTTCTTTGTGTTACTGATGGTTCCCTTCTTACTTATGGTGATTATGGATAAAGAATGACATGGAACTCTAAAACAGAAAATTTACAGGGAAGCTTTCTTCCTCCACTAAGTGTGACAACACTAAAGGAAATTGTCTTGGTATGTGCAAGATGCTAAGCCTCCTCAACCCACTCCCTTTTATTCAACTTGTCTCCATCTACATCCTAGAATGTTCTAGAATGCTAGAGAATGTCCCTCCTGTGATAGAATGTTTAACATAACATCGCACCATACCACTGTAGAGCACAACACCTCACCACATCCCAATACAACAGTATGTCTCTAACATTAGCCTTCCCCTAAGGCTTGTATTACGTAGTCCAACACTTTGGGTTTCTCCTTACGTTCTCTTTTCTGACTAATCTTTTCTGTCATGCTTCCCCGGACATTTCTCATTTCTGAATATTTCTGCTTTTTAAAAAATGGAGACAAAAACTGAATGCAGAATTTAATTAGGCACTTGATAAATGTCAGCTTTAATGGAAGCATTACTTTCTAATTCTCTCATGTCAGACTTCTGTAAATACAACCCAGAATCACATTATCTTTTTATGTTGATGACTCACTCATATTGAATGCTTGATCCACAGTGCTGTCCTTGTCCCTAACTGGTCATTCTTTATATTATCTCAGTGCACTTTGATTCTGGTATTGCATGGTCTTGGATTTGTCTCTACTATGTTTTACGTTGTCTAATAAAGACATTTGTCTTCATGACCCCATTTAGGGCTTTCTGGGCAGGAGTACTGGAGTGGTTTGCCATTTTCTTTTCCAGCTCATTCTATAGAGGAGAAAACAGAGGCAAACAGGGTTAAGTGCCTTGGTCAGGGCCACACAGCTAGTAAGTGCCCGAGGCCAGATTTGAACTCAGGAAGATGAGTCCTTCTGATTCCAGGCCTGGTACTCTGACCACTGCACAACCTAGCTACCCATAATCAAGACACCTACTTGGATCAAAATCATTTTGAGTTTTTGACACAGTGGATAGCTTTGTATGCTTCTGCCACTTATTAGCCATGTGTCTTTGGAGAGATCAGTCAACTTTACTGAGCTTCAGTTTCCTCATCTGGAGAATGGGGACAATTCCTTTGGTACTTGTTCACAGAGCTGTTGTTGCTCATAAATTCAGACAAGATATCTTTAAAGCACTTTACCAAGCTTTATACTGATAAGAAGCACCTTGAACAGTGGATATACAGGCATCCTTAAAGCCTACAAGACCCAATTTTGAATCCTATCTCCTGGCTGTATTACCCTGGGCAAGTCACTTAACCTCTCAATAACCTAAGCAACTCTCTTCAAACCAATACTGCCAACAGATTTGCCTGTAGAATTTTTTTATAACTTTCAATTCTTAAAGAAAAAAAATAAGAAGCATTATTTTCAAACCTTTACTTCAAGGCCTAAGAAAATTAAACTGGAACACTATAGAAAAAGAGAGGATTGTCCCTACAAATCTTTTCTGCTTGTTGTTTTTGATGGAAGCCAAGCAGGAAAATTATTTTGAAGGGAGGAGAAAACATTATCCTCATTACTGAAAATTAAACAAGGGGTGGGGAACATATTAATAAATATGAAAAATTGATCTCTTCAGCTGCCCTCTCTTGAATTGATTTCAGTGATGGTGTCTGATAAGAAATAATGCCAACCCTTGGGCCTTCTCTCCAATAAAGCCAACATGTGACCCCACGAAATGAGCTTCAGTCCTTTGTCTCAGTTTCTGTCCCTTTTTGTTTTAGGTAAAGGGACTGGAGACTCAGACCTTGGGACTTTCAGAGGTCAACTGAGTGAGACTACAGGCATCTAGGAGTGAAGATTCTAAGTTACAGAGAAAGTACTTACTTTACAGTGATAGAGGGAATCTCCTCACCTGGGAATTCTCTGTACCAATGAAAGCACACATTCAGTAAAAGTGGTGCTTCTATTTCTCTTTTCTAAAGCATTAGCTCATCCAGTTGATTTATTCTTACCAACATGTATAGCAGGTATTTTCAACATGCTCACATAGTTCCTCAAAATGCTGGACACAACACTGGGCCCTATTAAACAAACTTTTCACTAAACTCCTTTAATTTACTTCCTATTTTATTTTAATTTACTTACAAATATAAGAATTCTTTGGAGTTACCTTTATATGTTGTCAACTTGTTGATGAGATTGTCCAGAACACTAGAAACAAAGGCCTGAATAAAATTCAAAGATGTTGTATCTACTTTTTCTCATTTGTCTACAAAGACTGACATCCTGTCATAAAAGATAACACAGTTAGTGTGATTTATTCTTCCAAAAACTACTATAGTTGCTGTCTAACCATTACTCTCATGTACCATGTGCTTTCATACATTTCTCCCCTATTGGATTATAAGCTCCTTGAGGGCAGGGGGTGTCTTTTACTTCTTTTTTTTTATCCCCACCACTTGGCGCAGCGCCTGGCACATAGTAGGCACTTACTAAATATTGATTGATTTGTTGATTACACAGTGATTGGTTGGTCTTAGCATGCCCTTTAAGGTTCCTTCCTCCTCTAAATCTATGATACTGTTATCTTTCCTGGTACTGAAATTCTATGATTGTTTTTTTCTCTTCCTAAAAGTTGTAAGCTGCCATTATCTCTTTCTAGTTTCCCAAAACATCTAAAAACTGGACAAGATTTATCAAAATAGTATATCTCTAACTTTCAGAAGCACATCAATGCTAAAGGCACAACCAGAATGCTAGCAAAACATATTCAGTTATGGAAGGAGAAATGGAAAATGGTTATACGATAGTTTAGTCACTTAGAAGTCAATGAGGGGATGCAGCAGTTTTGCAGAATTGGCTTTGTTCCCCTAGAGGCCCAGGAAGCAACCCGTGTGCCCATGCCAACAGGGAAGGTAAAGATGGGGAGATGCTCATTGATTCTCCTAAAACCTAAACTTATTTCTTTGGTGACAAATTCTGTAGTTAAAGCAATGGTTCTCAACCTTCCTAATGCCACGACCCTTTAATACTCATATGTGGCCATATCTGCATGTGGGCAGATCCACCTGGAGACGATAGAGGAGCTGTGTCTCGGTTCCTAAGACCATCAGAAATATGTGTTTTCCGATGGTCTTAGGCGACCCCTGTGACCCCTGTGAAAGGGTAATTCGATCCCCAAAGGGGTCACGACCCACAGGTTGAGCACCACTGAGTTAGAGGATGATAGTTGGGAACAGGGGTTCTAAACACAGGGAGACGTTGTCAGACCACAAAGCCTGGAAATAACTTGTCACGTAAGTGGCGTGTGACCAGAATTGTATTTTGGCATTCCAATTCATTGAAAGTATCTGCCAGGAGAGAATGAACAGTCTCTGCTTTACTGGGAAACTTTCCTTCCCCTTCTTTATGTTTGCCCTTCTTCTTTTAAAGGTCCTTTAGATGTCTTTTGTTTTGACACAGTTGGCATTTCTCTGCAGCCCTCTTCCCTCAACACACATCCAAATCCATATATCTACACACTACTGAGTCCTCCCTTGTCAAAAGAAGACTAACCACAGAGAATAACGTGTGTCTGACAGCATATACAACATTCCCCATCCATATTGCTCCACTCTTGTACCAAGAAGAGGAAGGTGTGCCTCCTCAACTTTCATCTCAGGCTGAGTTTGACCTCTTTTTCTGCCTGGTACTTTCCAGTAGATAATGATATGGAACCTGACTTATATCTATTTTACATCAATAACCTTGAATGACTTAAATATTGGCACTAAAAGAAAGCCAACATTCTGACCTACTTTAATGAAGTTGCTGCAAAGTGGAAATGTTCCCACCTGAGAAGACATCCTATCCTATGGTGGTTTTAGTGATTGTTGTTAACAAGTCCCAAATTAAGGTGATTTCAAATTTATTAGGATAAGTAATATGCTATCCACTATATGGAATAGGGGGAGGAAATTATCAAAATAGCCATTTTGCTGCCCAGTATTAGTGGTACCCTGGCCAAAATACCTCTGCAGTGGCTATTAGCATCTGTGGGAGTTCTAATGCTCTATTCTTTTTACCATATGACCCAGAGGATAAAAGCAGCTGTCAGAAGATACGCAAAGTATCATTATGGGGTGCTTCTGGGGATTAGAGGCCTTCTTTATGATATTGAACTCTGGGCTCCCATAGACATCTGTGAAAATTTCACTGGTACTTTGCCCACAGGAGAAGGTGAGGGTCACCGTTGCTGAGAAGAATCAGACCTACATGTGCTATCTGGGGTGTGTGGGCGGTATAGGATCTCTCTCACCACACAGTCATCCAAAGGCCTCTGTTTTATGGATTATCTATGACAGTGGAATCACCACATTTAGACCCTGGCACCTCAGTCCCCAATGTGTAATAGAAGGAAGTAAAGATGATGCTTAAAAAACAGGTGAGAAAGAGCAGCTGCACCCAAACAAGTACAGAGAGAAATAAACTGTGTTGGAAATGACTTCTATATTTTTATTAATGTATTTAAGTATGAGTTTTTAATATATTTGAAAGAGGGAAGATACTGACTGGAAAAATCATGGAAGGGATTATTAGACCTTGATGGCAATTGAGCAGACACCTGTATGTACCTACATGTATGGCTTCTTTCTCATGCCTATAAAATCTTTATGAGAATGGTCTCCACATTTACCAAGGGCTTCCTTGGTGAAAAAACCTAGAAAGGGACAGGCTGATTTGCAAATTGTTTTCCGTAACAGATCAAATCATCACATTCACATGATAAGATTCTGTTATATTTGTTGTTTGTTGGTTTAAAAAAAAAAACACCTTTTGACTCGATAAAGCAAAATATCTTCCCAAAGACTCTCCCCCAATGAGATGTTTCTCATGTATACACACATTAAAATCACTGCAGTCTATACCAGATACAATCACCGAAAAAAGCTTCATTTAATCTTCTTACTACATAAGACAGAGAGGAATGTATGTTCACCAAGGACATTCCCCTCTGTCATGCAGGGTGTCTTACACAGAGTCCATGTGACAGGAGGATTCCTTAATCAGATTGTCCCAGTGTTGCTGTTAGTGAATGATAATAGTTTAATTATCACAAACCAAAGAACAGAATTTTGCAAACATTCTAAAAATAGATAAAACACTATGTCACTAGATGATGGACAGATTGATTCCATCTTGGATCTTCAAAGCGAGGAATAGGAAGAGATGATATTTGAGGATAGAAGCCTCTTAAGATGTCATGTAGTCTAACGTTGTGATTTTTGGAGGTCCTATTCACCTAGTCTATCCAAGTGAGAAGGTCCTTCAAATGGTTTGAGATTGCATAAATAAACCAAGATTTATTATGTACTTCTGACATTCTCAGTGTTTTGCTAGGCATTTTCAGGCAGAAATCAACAAAGATTTATTAAGCTAAGCAGTATGGGGTATACAAAACTAACAATGTTCTCTGTCTTTGAGTTTTCTTTATCTGCGTTTTAACTATGACTTTCCTTGTTTTGTCTCGACAAACACCCATTTTTATTGGTATGCCTAATTAGTATTTAGGGATCCTAATCTGTCTTAAGCCACACTGTTGTTAGGTTCTGGTCTTTTATTGATGGGATAATAGTGAGACATGAAAGTGGTAATTTTGTTACATAGGGCTATAGTTCCCAATCTTTTCAAATAAGACTATCCTTTTAAAATATAACAATGTGGACCCCTTTGGGATACAGTTGGATTCTAAGTATAACTAGTATTATTCCACTAGCTGTTAGAGTTTCCCTTGCAAAATTGTCTTGGTTTTTAATGTTTTTTAATTCTATATACAGAGGTTGCATGTTAAAAGGGATAAGGTGTTCAAGGATAAGGTGTTCACCTCTGGAGTGAGCACTTGCCAGGCCCTTCTCGGGGCTACTCATCCACCTTTGATGTCCAACTGTCACCCAGCTTTCAGCTGTGTCTTCAAGCTGCATGAGCAGCTACCACATCCTAGTAAAACCAGATAGGCTAAACCATGTTGAAGGTAGCCAACAGTCCTCATCAATGAGTGAGTTAAAGAAGTGCCCCCTGAAGCATGTTAAGACTTCCTCTGGTGGAATGAGTCTAATTTGTTCCAACAGCCATGAAGGTGGCTGAAGCAGGTTCTGTGAAGTGCTGAGAATTTTGTCAGACATGAGAGATGCCAAGATCAACCACTGCATCTTCGTCCATCACCAATTGTCTTGACTTTTGTCTTGCCATTGGACTTTAATGACTCCAGAATGCCTCACTTAAATCCAATTCACAAGCAAATCAAGACATCACCTATAGTGTCACTGGTCTTCAAAAATGAAAGATGAACAGCAACAACAACAGAGACAACCTTGGAGTCAAGAAAGCCTGAGTTCAAGTCCTAACTCTGATTAATATCTTCTTTGTGTCCCTGGAAAAATCATTTAACTTTTTAGGGCCATAAGCATCTCTCTAAGACTGTAAACTGAAGAGCAGGTAGGTACCAATTTCATTTGTAAAGGGAATTTCTTCATTGAAAGTTCCCTCTACCAATGAAATCATAGGTAAGGTACAATACCAAGGAAATCATAGGTAAGGTAAAATACATGTACACACACGCACATATATGTACATACATATAGGGAAATATATACATATGTGTGTGTGTATACACTTTGCCTCCTCTAATAGAACATCAACTTCTTGAGGGCAGGGATGGTTTTGTTTTTGTCGTATCTCAAGAGCCTAGTATGGTGCCTAGCATGTAGTCACTTAAATGCTAGTTGATTGATCAATGGTATTTATCAATTGAAAAATGTGTAATGAAAAAGCTACTATGAATTGAGTAGTACTTTTAAATGAATTTCCATTTTAATGATCCCAGCATCATCTGTCTACATCTGAAAAATAGTAGTAAAGATATGTATAGATATATTTAATTTGTTCAAATTACAGAAAGTATGCTTGTTTATTCATGGATTTGCATACACTTGTGGTTTCCTTGCCACAACTCTGTCTCTTTTAGAGTTCAACAAACCACAGTTCAGGAAACACTGAAAGGGGAGCAAGGAGAAGAATTAAAAGGGAGAAAAAAAGGAATATAAATAATATCAACTTCTACTTCCATTTCAAGGATAGACTCCACATCTTTTTAGTGACAAAGATGAGAGAAGGGAAAATATTGTCCATGTTTTTCAGTTGGCTAACTTGCTCTTTAGGTACATGTTTTAAGTTGTGTCATACAGTGGAAATCAGATACATGTTAAATCAATATATCAAGATGCTGTGATACCAGCATCAATCTATAATATTGCTCTTTGTTGGCTCCCTGTCCAGTTGTCAGCCATCTTTGTCTTACCTGATTTCCAGTGTTTTTTCTTTCCCCTTTTCACTTAGAGACAGTCAAGTCCAGAGAGTTGTAAATATCTTTGTACTGTACTTAAAAGCTTGGGCTCAGCTTGGATAAGTCAGCCACCTGCTACGAGTGTCAAAAGGAATTAGCTAGAGTCATTAGAGGAATTAGCAATGAGACCAAGAGATAATTCATCATCTTTGGAGCTTTAACATTAAAAAAAAATCAACTTGAAATTCAGTTATTTAGTTGCCCTTTAAAATTCTTGTTTTGAAAGGATTGATTGATTATGTTTCCCTTGCATGTTTCCCTTTTTCATTTATCTCCCTGTTTCTGGAAATTTACTAAGTTTAAGTATGAGATAATTGTATATATCGAGGAAGATGCTAGAAGGGAGTTCGTATGTTTTTATTGTTGGGATGATCTGATTATACACTTATCTCCCACTTCCTCCTGTCCACGTGTTGCCCTTATTAATATGTTTTTTACTCTCTGTGTTGCCCCTGAAATGCTGCTCTTACACTGATACTTAGAGGAGGAAATGTTGCTGTAAAAGGATCCATATTTCCCTGATACCACCTTAAGTATCACCCCTGAGAAAAAAGCTGATATTTTCAGTGACAAAAATGTACCATACCACAGCAAAGGCACTATGGATAGCTCTTGAAATGTACGGGGGATTCTTAAATTTAGTATCTGACTTTTGCCAATGGTTCCCCACTATAAGAATATATAAACCATAATGCTGGCAGAGAAAAGGCAGGGGTGGATGTTCACAGTGCTCTTTGTGTGTGTATGTGTGTGTGTGTGTCGTGTATGTGTATGAAGGTGAAAGACTAAATGATTATTAATGTCTACTAAAGGGAAGAAGAATTAAGAAATCCATCAATGTGACTCTTATTGATACCTTTAAAAAGACAAAGTACAACATTTTGTCTTCATAAACATATTTTTTGCCTGTGAGTAAATAAAAATGTATTTGATGTTTTACATGATTTGAATATCATGATAAGGGAAAAATACTTAGTAAAACCTTTCTTATTCCAGTATTTGTAAGTACAGAACAGAGTATTACTTAAGCAAGCAGAAGATTGTCCTACATATTAGAAGTATAAA
>CM053581.1:475919921-475953010 GCA_028627135.1 Pseudochirops cupreus
AATCATCAAGTCTCATAATGGAGATAAGAATAATTAGGGAGAAAAGAATAGTACCAAAAATTTGAATTCTAGAATGTATTACGTGTGTAGAGTTTCTAGGAATCCTACAGTTACAACTTCAGGGATTTCCAAAGAGTCTGAAGTATTAATAAACATTTCCAAAGTCTAGATGTGGCTGAAATTTAAAGCTGGTTTTAAATCATAAGTAATAGCATATTGATTTTTTAAAAGCTTCTTATGAAATTAGTATAAAAAGAAATACAATTGCTCATTATAATTTGATACTTCTAGTATGAATTATACATTATACATGTTACATATTATCTACATATGTATATATAAACATATTATATACATATATGTGCATATCTATATCTATATCTATCTATCTATCTATCTATCTATCTATCTATCTATCTATCTATATATATATATATGTAACCAATGAGGAACTTCAAAAATGTCGAAGATGTAGGATAGAAACAGAAGATGAACAGGTCATATGGTGGAGAGAAGGATGACATTTATTCGAGGAGGGTTTCACTCATACTTTCACTATGTCAAGAGAAAAGGAGGAAGCCCTGCAGCACTATACCCCTTGTGAGAACCTTTTGGAAGAACAAAGACAAGAATAACATAGAATTGGTAATTGAGATTTTCATCTTTGGAGGGAGCTTTGTATATAATATCTCGTTTAATCTTCACAACAACCCTGTGAGGAAGGTATTATTATTATTATTATTATTGCCATTTTACAACTGAGGAAACTGAGGCAAACAAATTTAGTGATTTTCCCAGGGTCACATAGCTTGTAAGTATGTGAGGCAAGATTTGAACACAGGTCTCTCGCCCACAGCAACATCTACCTGCCTTCTGTTTAAACTTCATATATAGGAGGATTATTGGCTTATTTAAATCATGCTTTCTGCTTTAAGAAGAAGTTTCCATCATAAAGTGTGACTAATATTGGCTCCCTGCTATGAAATGCAAGACTTGAAATTCAAATATTCTTACATCTGAAATGCAAATTGTTTTGTTGTTGAAGGTCACTAAGAGCCCATTATCAAGGTTAAAAATGTTGGATTAATAATTAGATTGTCTGGAGTATAAACAGAGGATAAGTCATTAATTTGCTAATTGTTCTGCTCTAGACACTGGCCAAAATAACTCTTTAGCTTTTAAAAGCACAAACTGACACATAGAAGAAGCTCCATTAAAAATTCTAAAGTTTTATGCCATGGAAATGCAATATAGGTAAGATTGTGCTCAAGTGAGTATTATAGTAACTATACTCCTTTGAATGGGGTCTAAGGAGTAACAGCTCTATGTTACTGAGAACAGTTAATTAATAAGACTCTCTGTATTTTTAGTAGTTTGCATTTGAAATCTGATTTATATTCAAACTGGGAAAAATAGCCTCGTTGAAAAATGACCTCAAACCACACAAGTAAGTTCACCCACACTTATGAATTCTTTAAAACACTTCCCTTAAGAAAATATTGGCATGTAAATCAGTAGGGACTGAACACTTTTCTCATTAAATCCAAAGAACTCGTAGACAGGAATTTGCAATTTCCTTCATCAATAAGAATCAATGATAACACAGTGACTATATATTTTTGGGAAAGAATTTTGTTCAGGGTCATTCCTCTGGGCCATTTTTCTTGACAAGGCCTGTCTATTCCCATTAGTGACAGAAGGAAATACGTAAGAGCAAGTTGGCATTTGTGATTGGATGAACCTTGAAGTTCGAGTATATTAAGCCATGCAGATAAAATTCAGACTATTCTTACTATCTGGCAGGACTTTGTAAGGCATTTGGAATCATCCTCAACATTTTCTACTCTAAAATTCCAAAACTTAGGATGAATAAAAAGATAATAACAGTTAACATTTAAATGGGCAGGTAGGTGGTGCAATGGGTAGAGTTCTGGCCCTGGGGTAAGGAGGACCTGAGTTCCAATCCATCCTCAACTCTCACTAGCTGTGTGACCCTGGGAAAGTCATTTAACATCTATAAAATGGGCTGAAGAAGGAAATGGCAAATCACTTCAATATGTTTGCCAAGAAAACCCCAAAAAGGGTCAAGAAAAGTCAGACACAATTCATTGATGGAACAAAAACAGCAGGAGTAACACATATATAGCCCTTTAAGGTTTAAAAAGTGCTTTACAAACATTATCCAATTTGATCTGCACAACAACCGTGGGAGGCAGGTGCTATTATTATCCTGTAGGATACAGAGGAGGGAACTGAGGCCAAGATAAGTAACTCAACTAGGGTTATATAGCTATTTAAGTGTTCTTGGCCGAATTTGAACTTCAGTCTTCCTGATTCTATGTATAGTACTCTATTTATTGTGCCACCTACATGCCAATAGCATCTCTGATAGGATGTTACCAGGCAACATCTAAATATGCCTGATCATATCCTCTGGCTGAATACCTATCCTCTCCCATGTTCAGGTGCCTGAGTTCAGAATGTCTGACATGGAATTCCAGTCCTTAACTTGACCTTCAAGTTCAACTGTGAATTTGGAGATAACACTTAAAAAATGTTTCCAAAAATGCTTGAACTGTGGAAGCCAGAAGGTCTTTACTGCCATTGATGGGGGACATCTTCCACAGTTTCAAGGTCTAATTGGTAACAAAATGTATCAAGCAAAAGGTGTGTGTGTGTGTGTGTGTGTGTGTGTGTGTGTGTGTGTGTGTGCATAAGATTATAAGTGATTTTGGCTGAATCACTAGATGTCACTATAAAAATTCTGTGCGACAGACACAAACTACGAAGTCAATTTCGGGCACTACACATACAAAAACCACTATTTTGTCATTGTCCCCCCTGAGACAGGCAGCTAGATGGCACAGTGCCAGGCCTGGAGTCAAGAAAACTCATCCTCCTAAGTTCAAATCTGGCCTTAGGCACTTACTAGCTGTGTGACTCTGGGCAAGTCACTTAACCCTGTTTGCTTCAGTTTCCTCATCTGTGAAATGAAGTGGAGAAAGAAATGGCAAACCGTTCTGCCAAAAAAAAACCCAAAAAAAACTCAAATGGGGTCACAAAGAGTCAGATATGACTGAAAATGACTGAAAAACAACAAAACAACAACTACCCTGAGTCAAAAAAAGAGTAAAAGAAAGCAAAAGAAAAAGGGATGATGGGATAAGAAATAAAGAAGAACACAGAGGGGAAATACAAAGCATGTCCCCATGCTAGCTGTATACTGTAGCAGAGATATTCAGGGAATTAAACAAAAAGGTTAAATTTAGAGTCATAACCTAATCAAGTAGGCTCCTAGGTTTAGATGTAGAAGACCCTCTAGAGACTATCTAGGCAACTCCCCTCATTTTACAGATGAGGAATCGAAAGAAAGAAATTTAGTGACTTGCCTAAGGTCCCACAGGTAGAAGTGACAGGCATAGGATTAAATTTAGGTCCCTGGTCTCTTGGTCCCGAACTCTTTTTACTGAACCATCCTATACGGAGTATTTTCTCAAACCTGATAAAATTAAATAAATTCCATAAAATTAAGCAAAAGTCCAACATGAGTGAAAAGCCCTGGTTGTACTGCATTTTAACATTAAGTAATCTTGTGCCACATTAGTCTTCTGTTCAGCAAATACAAACACATTTTGCTCACTACAGGTGTCCTGTTAACAATTAGACTGCTCAGACAATTAATGATCCTGTATCTTCATCCAAAATAATATGCCCTGTAGCTTCTTGTGGTGCAGACATGTTTAAAGGTTAGGTCATTTTTTATCTTGCTATTCTCAATGCCACTTACAGTAATGCAGAAATCTCATTATAGTCGTGGCCATCGATCAATCAATATTTATCGTGGACCCACAGGGTGCCTGATGTACAAGAGTATATATGTATAAGACGTTATGGGGTGATGGGTTACACACACACACAGATAATAATGGCTGGCAAAAGGCAATTTGCAATCTAGATTTAACTTAATTTAACATGTAGACAGGTGGTTCAATGGAGAGTCAGGAATACCTTAGTTCAAATCCTGCCTCAAACACTTTCTAGATGTGTAACCCTGGGCAAGTCACTAAACCTTTTTTTTGCCTCAATTTACTCATCTGTAAAATGGTAATATTTCCCAGAGGTACTGTGATGATTAAGTGAGATAATATTTTAAAGTGCTTTTCAAACCTTACAATGCTACAAAAATGCTAGCTGTTATTATTAACAAGCATTTCTTGAGAGTCTGCTACATTCCAGAGAGCAGCTAGGTTGCACAGTGGATAGAGCCTGGAGTCAGGAAGACCTAAACCTAAATGTGGTCTCAGACACTTTTTGGATTTGTGACCCTGGGCAAGTTAGCTCACCATGATTGCCTCAGTTTCCTCATTTGTAAAATGAACCAGAGAAGGAAATGGCAAACCACTCCAGTATCTTTGCCCCAAGAAAACTTCAAATGGGGCCATGAAGAGTTGGACATGACTGAAATAACTAAACACCAACAACAACTGTATTTCAGGCACTGAGATGACAAAGACAAATAGAAAACAGTCCCTACTCTCAAGGAGCTTACATTCTACCCAAAGGAAACATGTACGAAGATAAGGCAATCCAGTATAAAGAAGCAAATACAATGTAAATTTGGTAAAGGAATAATTTTTGTTGTTGTTCAGTGGCATCTCTGTGACCCTATTTGGGGTTTTCTTGGCAAAGAGCTCACACGTCCAGTAAGTGTCTAAGGCTGAATTTGAATTAATACAGATGAGTCTTCCTGATTCCAAGCCCAGTCCTTTATCCACTGTACCACCTAGCTGCCCAAAGGGGGTTTAGGGGAGCACTAGCAACTAGGAAAATCAGGAAAACCCTCTTCTATTGAGGTGGGTGTGAGGAAGGACAAGGTTCCAGGCATGCAGGAGAGCCTATTCCAAGGCATGGAGGTAGGTGATAGAATGCTGTCTACAAAGAAAGACAAGTGGGCCAGTTTGGCTGGAATGTAAATTATGTAAGAGGTAGTCATGTGAAATCAATTTGGGAAAGACAGGAGAGAGCCAGATTGTGAGACAAGATAAACAACAGAGAACTAAGTCCAAAGGCATCATTACTAAGAGGGAAAAAACTCTACAACAAAGAGAACCAGATGGAAGAAGCAAATCCCCAGAAAATGGAGGAAGGGCTCTAAGAATGAAAGAAAGGTTTGGAAACCAAAATTAAGGGGGAAAGAAAGTGGACAATGTGGGCAAGGACTTAGTTCTTGAGAAAAGAGAGCAGACCATGCAATCTGGAAGTAGATTTCATCAGCAGAAAAGCCAATCAATCTAAACTAGAAATACTTTTTGTTTGTCTATATGTCAACTACACTTGACTGATTAGAGCTTAGCACAACTCCCTTGAGGGCCTCTGACACATGTGACAGTATATGCATTTAGTCCTATTACTAGTGGTCAAAGGATAATGGCTTTCTACTACTCTTGCCAAGAAATTTAGAAACCATTTTTCCCTCTTCTCAATTCTATCTGGCTCCCTCCAATTCATATTAATACCAACTATGTTTATTACCTTTCCTCATATTCCCCTTCTCAATTTATTAGACTAAATTCTTGTTGCATATTCATATACTGATTTTCATAAATATCTAACAAGGAAAAGAAGAAGAAAGATTCTACTAAAAATTCATTTAAGTCCTGTTGTCTACTTTCCTTAAGTTATTGCCTAGTTTCTCTTAGACTGAACACAGGGACAAGCACATAATAATTTATGTAGTAGATGTACATAACTTTTTTTTTTAATTTCTTCACCTTCAAAAGATCAATGATTTTATTAGCATGGGCAGTCATTCTCTACTTGCACCAATCAGAACCCCTTCAGGACTTAAAAGACAGTGTTTGTGATCTTATTACACTCCCTAAATCCATCACCTGCTGGCCAGTCTTCTTGTGGTTAGCCTCTCTGTACTTGACTTACATGTTCCTCAGACTAGATGCCTCACCAGGATAACCCTTAAAGCCTTTTTAAGTTAATGAGAATAACAAATTCAATTCAATTCAGTAAACATTTATTCAGTGTCTATTCTGTGCCAGGGACTTTATTAGACACTGAGGAAATAAAAATAAAAACAAAATCATTCCTGCCCCTAAGGAGTTTACATTCTACTGAGTGGATGCAACATGCTCACAGATAAGTACACTAAGTATATATATATATATATGTGTGTGTGTATATATATATATATATATATATATATATATATATATATATGCAAACTAAACACAAAATGACATCAGGGCAGGAGGAGAATGTAAAACAACAGGGCAGATCAGGCAGTAACACGTGGGCTGTACCACGAAGGGTGCCAGGGATTCTAAGATGTAGAAGTGAAGGGGGAGAACATTCCAGACATGGAAGGCAACAGAGGCGAAGATAGGACATCAAGAGATGGAGTGACATTAGAGTGAAAGAGCAAGATCCCTTGGAAGGCATGAAGGAGAGCAAGATAAAATCAATTAAGCAAGAAAAGTTTGTTGCATTCAAACTGTAAGAGGCCAAAGAAAGATGCTTTTCCTTTCTCCTAGAGTCAACAGATGAAATCTGTGCTTCGAGAATGTAAATTTGGTAGTTATATAAGGGTTCCATGAGAGAGAGGAAAGAGTGGAGGCAAGGGAGACCAATTAGGACATTATTACAATAATCAGGACAGCAGCGATAAGAATTGAACCTAAGAAAGAAGTTGTATGAGAAGAGAGAAGGGAGAGGATGAGAGAAATGCCACAGTAGCATGTTTACTAACATTTTTTCCAGAGCTAAAACTAGCCCAAAGGGCCTTTATTCTGTATCACTGAGCTGGTAGCTTGTACAAGATATTGGCAGAGGGTATTTGAGATAGTTTTAATTTCAGCACGATATGTGCCCCTTAAGTATAAATCTGTATATATGTTCTATACCCTGTGTGTATGTATATATATATATATATATAGAACATGTAATATAGAATATATGTGTGTGTGTGTGTGCTCTACATGTTACATAATTTATCTGTCCCCTCCTCCAGCTTTTTAAAGGGGGTTGTTTTGCTCAGCAAGCTTATACAAGAAAACAAATCCCACCCACTCCATCAGGGCAGGCTACATTTTGATGAGAACTAAGGCACAAGATAGGATCTTCCCCTAGAATTATCACCAAGGTAGGCAAATCAGGGTGTTCACCCTGAGCCCTGCACTTTCCATGGTTTCTGCCGGCATCTTGAACTGGTCACAGAGAAGGAAATAGTGCCACCATCTGTTGAGGAGAAAAAAGATGTAAAATAATCATATGAATATAATAAGACCATAATAAAGGAGCCAGCATGTGGCCTCCTGGTAACACCCTATCCTGGCCTAAATACATTCCTCATTTTGCATGGGATTTCTCCTTTCTGTTTTTCCCCTTCAAGAAAATTCTGGATGTCCATTTTAACCTTGTTTTATTTGTATAAAAAGACTGAGGGGCCAGATCTCCCAAAAGAAGTGATTTGCCCAGACTCCTTAGCCTGCCCAATGATGTTATCATATTTCTCTATTGGGTCAGACCTCTCTAACCTCTTTCCTATGCCAGGAAAAAAATCCTGGGCCATCTTTCTCGATTAACTAGGTTTTCATTTAAATCCTGCTTGGTACCAATCAATCCAAATATATGAGGTTTTACTGTACTTTATAGCACACTGTATATTTCTGGCTACATGAATAACCATGAGTTGAAATCTGTTCTGTATCATCTTTAGTGTCCCTCCATTCTTAGCTTCTCAGGCAGGAGGAGGGGAGGCACTCAGCTACAGAGTAATTATATTGTGTACCCATCAGCAATTCTCCTCTTACAACCCTGGAACAGCCCCAAGGAGTGCAGAAGCAATGGAGCAGGCATGAATTAGACCTAAATTTGCAAAGGAGAAAAATTTTGCTTAAATGTAGAGTTATTTACATTCTACTTCACATTTAAGTATTTAGTAAATTATTGCAATAATCAACAATCACTGGATTAGGAAGAAGCATAAGAGGTCATTCAGTCCATCCCCCTGGCTTCAGTTACTATGAAAATAGTATTAGAGGGGAAAAAGAACTATGTTAAAAACAAAACAAAACAAAACAATTATGTTGAAACACACACAGAGAATAAATGACTTCACCATGGCTTGTTACGCCTGCTACTTGGACAAATTCACCTCTAGGGTATGTTAATACACTGTTAGTGGAGCTATGAACTGGACCAACCATCCTGGAAAGCAATTTGGAACTATGCCCCCAAAATGATTAAACTGTGAAATATATTTGACTCAGTGATGCTACCTCTCAGTTCATATGTCTAAAAAGATTGAAGAAAGAGGAAAAGGACCCAAATGTACAAAAATATTTATGGCAACTCTTTTTTGTGGTAGCATTCAATTGGAAGTTAAGGGGGTACCCATCAGATGGGGAATAGTTGAACAAGTTATGACATATGAATGTGATGGAATATTATTGTGATATAAAAAATGATGAAGGGAACAAGTTCAGGGAAACATGGGAAGACATGTATGAACTGATACAGAGTGGAGTGAGCAGAACCAAGAGAATAATTTATATAGTAGCAAGAATATTGTAAAGACACTTTTAAAAGATTTAGGAACTCTGAGCAACGACGAGCTACATTTCAAGAGAACTCTTAATGAAACGTGTTATCCCTGTCTTGACAGAGATGAGGGACTCAGGATGCAAACTGAAACATATTTTTTTGGACATGACTAGTGTGGAAATTTGTTTTGCTTAGCTATGCATATTTGTAACAGAGAGGGGAAAATCCCAAGTCAAACTGGTGAAATGGTTAGACATAAAGCCAAACAAGAATGCTGATTTTTACCTGTGAAATGTGTGCCTTGCATATTATTACATATATTCATCAATGGAACTGTTAATTACTTCATGCTCAATATGATCTTGGTTGGTTTTTTTTTTTTTAATTCATCTGTTTGTGAAGTTGAACCTTGGTCTTAAAATCATAGACCATGACACAATAGAATAACAGACCTTTACTAATACCAATTATTATGATTGTCAATGCTAATCATACACATTTCAAAGGTAACAGAGACTAGATTAAATCTGTAACAATCCCGGAATACACCCTTAAATCTTCAGCTCATACCTGAGCAATATTCTTTCTTCAACACTCACAAGAAGGGATCATCTAGCCTCAACCTAAAGACACCTCAACATGTCAAAAATCAAATTCATCATCCATCCCTAAAACTGGCTTCCCTCTTGACCCACTTGTTTCAGTCAGCTCTTCTAGCCTTTTACCCATAAAAAGCACATACTTCAGGACATGCTGAACTTGGAGTCATAAGACCTAAGTTCAAATTCCATCTTGGGCAAATGATTTAATCTCTATTGACTTCAGCTTCCTCATCCATAAAATAAGGATTTTGGATGTGACCTCTAGATATGAACTCAAAATTCCCTACTAAGACCATAAACATGATTCAGTGTTTAGAACGTGAAAGCCATCTTTTACTCCTCCCTCTTCTACCCATGTCCAATAAGACACCCAGTCCTATCAAATCTTCCCTCATATTGTCCATCTATAAACATTTATTAAGTGTCTATTATATGGCAGGTATTGTGCTAGGTGCTATAGATTCAAAGACAAAAATTAAAGACCCTGGCCTGTAAAAACTTACAGCCTGTCTGTTTTCTCTGTCATTTCTTTCATTTCCACTATTACTACCCTAATTCTCGTCCTTACTCAGTACCATCATGCTCAAACTATTGCAGTACCTTCCAAAACTGATTCTTCTGATTTTAGCTTCTTTCTGTGCCCATCTGTCTTGCAGGTTGATTAACTGATCACCAGGTTGACCTTCGTAAAGTTCAACTTTTATAATATCACTCCTATTTTCAGCAGTCTTCGCTGGTTCTCCATTGCCTGTTGGGCATTCTAAATTCCTTAGTCTGGTGTTCAAAGTCCTCTGTAATCTCACTTTAATTACCACTTCCATCTTTATCTTCCACTATTCCCCTACAATTGCCTTATGTCATTGGGCCTTCTACAAGAGCAGGGACTTCACATCTCATCCCCTTTTCCCTTTTCTAACATAGAGTTCTGCACACAGTAGGCACTTAATATATTTGTTGAATTTAATCACTAAAAAGAAATGTACTGCAGCAACTCTAACATACTCACTGGATCTCAAGCACAATTTACAGAATTCCATCTCTGCAATATTGTTCTCACTCTTCTCCCAAATTAAGTGCTCTGACTACTCATTTCTACCCATTTGAATCCTAACTATTCTTCTATGCTCATCTCAACTTGTACCTTCTTAGAGAAACCTCCATTACCATGGCAGCCCACGATGATATTTTTCAGTCCTCCAAATCCCTCTAGCATTCATTGTTCATACCACTCATTAGGCTCTTATCCTACTGTATCCTGCCATGCCTTCTATACATATATTATCTCCAACAGCTAGTCAACAGGCATTTTACCAGGTACTTACTATATGCCAGGCATTGTGTGCAAAAATGTCCCCGATCTACCTAAGGTTATTCATATGCTTATGGAGGAGACAACACATAAACAAGATTTTTGTAAGGTTCTTGAGGTCATTTGCTCTTTCAGCTAGTATTTATAAAATGTTAGGTTTTAGGAATACAAAGATGAAAGACATTTCTTTCATCTGCTTTTAAGAGTTTATAATAGAGGACAATAGACTGTGTGGAATAGAGGCTAGAGGACAAGGCTTGGAGTCAGTAATATCTAGATTCAAGCTGTCTGCATGACCATAGCCAAATCCCTTAACCTCTTGATTCTAGGCCTTACGCTACCCACTGCTGTCAGTATAATTGGGGGTCTGGCACATGTGCAGGCATGGGAAACCCATAAGTATAATTCTGTATAAATGTTATATGTTCTACAAGTATATATATACATATATACATATATATATAATTTTGTAGAATATATTCTAGAGACAGTATATGTGTGTGTGCATGTGTATATATGTGCTACGTATTATATAATTTATATATCCCCTCCAACTTTTTAAAGATCATTCTTTTGCACTATAAGCTTATACCAGAAAAGAATTCCCACCCACTCCATCAGGGTAGAGTATCTGTGAAACTGAGGAACCTTCTTCCAGGAGAGGTGTGACAATGACACGTAAGGGAACTACTTTGGAGAGATTGTAGAACATGCTTAGACATTCTACAACTGGTTCCAGTGTGCTAACAACATGGTGAACAGGAGGTTCTTTGACTGGCTTCAGAAACATTCAAAAGTTGAGTCTTGCCTCAGTCCTCCTAGCTGCTTTATTTGTAGTTGGAGCCCTTCATTCATGATGTTTTTTTTTCTTTTCTTTCTTGTCTTGGGGCTTCCTGCCCCACTCCCAAAAATGACATACACAGATAACTATAATAGAAGTAAGCAGAGAGGAGGCATCAAGCAGAGGAGCAGGAGAGATCTGAGGAAGGATGGATATCTTCAAATCAGGGAAGCATTCATACAAGAGGTGACATATAACCTTGACCTCACAGAAATTCCAGTAAATAGAATATGTGGTAGAGAGAGCCTGTTGCAGTCATGGCGAATGGCCAGGAAGGTGGAAGAAGATAGAATGGAATTTGGGGACTACATGGTTCAGGTTAATAGAGCTTTAAAAAAAATCTATTTTGTGCTTCCTGGTATCTTCCAGACCATCTAGTAGAGTATCTTACACACAGTAAGTACTCAATAAAAATGTCCAGATTCATGTATTACCCTTCTCCTAAAAAAAACCGGCACATAAAAATTTCTGATTGACTGAGGGCTCTGCTTTTTCTGATTAATTGAAACAGTAAACACTATGCACCTAGAGAAGACAGAAAAGAACAAAAATTTAAAAGTTAGAATCAGCCAGAAATCATACAAATTGTTGTATCTGATGAAAACATATGTAGCTTTTGAAAGACCCTTCAGGGGAAAGCCAGCACCAAAAACGTATATGGAGCTTTTTTGTTCCAAGGCATGCTGCATTCAAAACTAGGATATCCTGAATGAAATCCAAACCTCAAGCAGATATCTGCAGGGATAAAAGAACACCAGCTGGCAAATAGGAAGAGCATCATTTTAACTGCTCTGAAGAGACCAGAAAGTTTAGAATGGCTCTACCCATAATATCTCTCCAGAGCTCCCAAGGTAAGATGTACCTGTTTGTCAAATTGCTTACGGAGAGCTATCTAAAAAGGAACAGCCAGTCAGTAAAGGTAATGTTTGTAAACTGCAAATCCATGGTGTTTTTTCTTTCTTAATGGGATTATAATGAGTGTGCTGAAATGTTTATATACAACAGCTGCAAAGCCGTCTCCCAAAACATTGAAGACTGACTCACAACCAGCATCCTTCAATTCAGTAACTTAAGAAATGATTTATGAGCTGCCAAATGATATGGACTCAAATTCTATGCAAGAGACATGTGACACTTTGCCAGATGAAGCTGGTACCCTATTAACAGTCAGCCCCTGCATGGTAATCACAAGGCGTCAGACTCATGAGCAGGAAATCTCATAGAGTGCATCTGAAACTCTACTCTGCACAAGGCCAACTGGTTAGAATTTTAATACTCAGCATCGTGACATTAACTCCCCAAGTGGTGGCTAATGTGAGCTTAAACAGAACAGAGGAAGCCAGAGTCTATTTTACTGCTGTGCCATCTTCTGAATGTGCATATCCAGGCTTCTTCCAGAAGACTATACTTCAGAAGTCTGTTTATGTCTCAACTCATTAATTCACTTTGTGCTGACTCCCTTGAAACTTGAGAATAATTTTCTAGGGCACTGAACACATGTTTTCTCCAGGGATGATGGCAGTGGTGACATCATGATATTTAACCCAGAAACCCAATGCACATGGTGGAAAAGGATCCCACACATGCTAATTACTGATCTGGTTACCAGCCAGTCATAGAGGTCTAAGGTATTCTAATGCTTGTGCTTTACCAAGAAGGTAGACATTTTAAACCATTTGAATAGCATAGCTAATTTTGTAAATAATTTATTACATAAGCCTAGTGAACCCAGGAGGTTTTTTTTTTAATAACTGCTTTGATATGTTTTATTTTTAAATTTCCTGAATTTCCCCCTGTACACCTTCCCATTTCTTCTCCTAGACAACCGTCCTGTAGAATAAAGAATTTTGCTCAGCATATTTGGTTGCTGCTAAGTAGGACAAAATCACCAGTCCTTTTTGATGTTTTGCACCTAGCCTAGTATATGGTATTTAAATGGACCTTGAGATACATAATGGTTTTTTTGGGGAGGAGTAGGGAGCAAATGGGCAGGGGCAAGAGTCTCCTCACTAAGGAACACTCAACTTCTCTATAGTTTTACTAAGTGAAACCCCTGGGAATGATTCACCTCAACTGGGGGGCAAGGGGGAACAAATGTAAGTTCTCTTACCATAGATCAAAAGTAGTTTAGATTGAGAGAGTCTATGGGGAGAAGAATTAGTAATTCAGACTCTAAAGTGCCTAAGGGATGCTCTAGCTAACTCTGGATATTGGTTGGATGCTGCAAATAGATGTTTGCCAGAAATGGTTCCCAAAGCTATCAGGCTAAATATTTGGCTAATTCTCTTTCTATGAGGGGAGGAAGCTGTGCAGTAGCTAAAAACCAGAAGATGGTAGCAGAGAGCAGCTGCAGCCCAGATACAGGACAGATGAAGCTCAACAGAGAAAGCAGTCACCTGGTGCATGCATCCCCAGAGGGCCTCTGTGGCTCTGCAGTCTGAGATGGCCCAGATGTGCATAAGTCCTTCTATGGGTCCCCTCCTCCACTGCTGGTATGATAAATTGTTAAGAGAGTGTTCATCTGTGTATACAGGGGAAATAGTTCTCAACACTTATTTGGTCAGGCTACTTTACTACATCTTTGGTTTAGTTGGCTTTAAATTGATGTGTTTCCTGGTAGGTTAACTAGAAAAATAAATGAGCAAACGAACAAAATATAACAGTAGAAGGTCATGAGTTGTGGCTTTGAGTGAGCTATCTGCCTTCATCCTCATTGTGCCTCAGACCTGGGCTAGCTTTTGAGAGTTTTATTTAATTATATAATAAGGTCATAAAGAGGACACATAATTATATATACATTATAAATAGTGTGCTATTCTATATAAACAATTTAACTTATCTCCTATCATCAAAAATCTACCTTTTATTATCTTTATTGCTCAGGACATGATAGATGATGTATATATACATATGCATGTATGTATGTGTATATATATATATATATATATATATATATATATATACACATGCATATGCATGTACATGTATGTCTGGTATTCATATTTATACTATGTGTGTATACCTGTGTGTATGTGTATATATTCTATCTACAAATGGTAACTCTGCATTGATTTATTTGTTTAGCATAAAACAAAAATTTTAACTATCACATTCTGTCACCACTCAACTTATAGATAGGTAGATCTGAGTGTAAAACAATCCCTTTTATACAAAAATAGTGGATGTAGATATGACTATCCACACAAAACTGAAACATTGATTTTCAAAGTGCAAAGTGGGGTCAGTCAACCAGTTTTTGATCTTCATGATTCGGCTTTTATCAATGCAATCTAAAATCTCATTAACGTCTTTGGTAATCACTTCACATTTTCCAATCATTTTTGACTTTCAACTAAACCCCTTTGGTCTTCTTCACATCAATGCTGACTCCTTCACTCCCCTCCATCCTGTTTTTATGGAATTGTTTTGTTTTTGCTTTTTAACAATACAGGGCTTTGCATTTATGTTGATTAAACTGCTTCTTCATTTAACCCAGCATCCAGGTTGGATCTCATAGGATCCTAATTCTGACAGTCAGCACATTAGTTTTCCGCTTCTTTCAGTCATCTGTACTTTTTATGATCATGATATCCATGTCTTTATCCAAGGGATTCAATTTCTTGAAATATGTTATTCTTTGTTTAATTCTATCTCGTTGTCTTTGACATTAGATATCCCAGGCGCTGTCGTGTGTTTGAATTCGACCAATTCCCATTTCTAAATCTCAATCTCTCCTTGTCATTCCCTTTTAATATTAGACAATGACGAAATTTCTCATTTCCCATTGACGTCATTAACTTTTTTAGCAAGCAGACGATGGGGAAGCTCAGATCATTCCTTTGTCCTTGTTGAAAACTCAGTCCTTGATTTGGTTTCAGTGATTGTTACGTCCGTTTGTATGAGCTTTAATGAAGAAATGATTAAGCTAACTTTTTTCATTGACAAGTTTGTTATGCAATCTTCCCCCTCATAAAAAAAAATCACTGGAATAAACGAAATGTCAGCTTGTCACATTAAATTATCAAAGTCACAACAATCATCCTCTCAACAGTCTTATAAGTGTCCTTCACCCTCATTATAGCACTGTCCTTCAGAGATAAGTAGCTGGAGTACTTTAATGAGGAGTTCAGCTAATGTGATAATTAAGGATGGATGAACCAATTAAAAATATGCAAAAAAAAAAGATTAAAATCATACCTAAACATAAAATATGTGGGGGTGGAGAAAAAAAAAACAGCCCCTTCATTGTTCTATTCACAAGCCTTTCAGCTGCCTAATCTTCAAAGGGGATTGATAAACTATATTTATTCTGACCCATTTAGAACCAGGAATTACTCAAAGCTTATAAATAGAGAACCCTAAAAACGATATTGAACTTTTCACCCCAGTTACCCAGCTAGGGAAAATAATCAGCCATACTCCTTTTACTAGTCTCCATTTACAGAAGGATAAACTAATGTGCACAATCTGAATGACTTTCCTACTGCCATTCATTGAGTTACTGGACAGATCAAAAGGGATGGACTGTTTCTTAAGAAATTAGCTTTCCAAGCTATTGCTCTCATTATTAGATTGGTACCCGAGGTCAGGGAGGGAGGAAGGAACATATTCTTAATTTCTTTTTCTCTTTTCGTGGGCAATGATTTAGATAGATATGTAACTAAGAATTTCAGCTCCTGAAACAAACTTCTTGGGGGGGGGGGGGGTAGGAGGGAAGATCTTGGCCATGTGGTAGAAGTGAGGTAGAAACAGAGTCCTCAAACTTCTGAAGGATGTCATGGGTGGTCCCCATGAAGGTATAGCTCTAGATTCTAGGACTGTCCATCCCATATGGGAGAGGTAGAACCCAGAGGCAGGGGGAGTCTGTTCCATGCCATTGGAGCCTAACCAACAGTCAAGGACAAGGCATAAGGAAAGATGAACCCTAGGGGGAGGACTACTATGGTGATAGGATGGTCAGAGTGGTGACCTAAGGTCAGGTTAGGAAATGGAGGTAGTCAGTGGATCACATGGGATGGGAACTAAAAGCTACGGGGCTTTTGTTGGAGAAAGCACTTACCTCTCCACCTCAACCCCCAAAAGAGTTCTCTGAGACAAATCCCTAGTTGCCTGATCCTATCCATGACCCTGGCTTCAGAACTTTGCTTCTACTTTTCTCCACTACTTTCCTCTCCTTAGGTTCTTATCACTTTCTGATGCTATTTCCACAAAACCCAAAATGAAAAGGAACAGGGGAGAAAGATGAGTAGAGTCTTTGGGATATGATAAGAATTCATGGAATCATAGAAATTTGAGTTGAAAAGGACCTTACCTTAATTTTACAGATAGGGAAACTGAGGCTAAGTGATTTGTCTAAGGTGGCATAGGTCTTCTGCTTCCAATTCTGTGTGATTTTACTACAACAGATTGCTTTTAATATTTGTGGGGAAAGAACAAATTAATTTCCTTTTTTATCCCCCAATTCAAACCCTGTTACCAGATCATAGAATTTAGAGCTGGGAAGAAATTGAAAAATCAGATTGAATTTATATTCATAGAGTTAAAGGGCCAAGATTTAAGAGGCCTGCAAAGCTTCTAAACTGGGGGAGAGTTAATAATGAAAAAGAATTTTAGCATAATGGTAAAATACCTCATTTCAGAAAGATGAACAAAACTATCACTAACTTTATATCACAGGCACATTAGGAAGCAGCAAAGTAGAGTTTAGGGGTTCTTAAGCTACCATGCATAGACCTCCAAAAATGCTGATTCATGAATCTTACCAGGGAGGTCCTGAAGGGCTCTGTAGCTCAATGCAATCAGTAGTTTGCTATGTAACACAAAAAGGACACCTGATGTCTACTTAGACCAGGATTTCTTAATTTGGCATCCAAAGACCCTCCATAAATAGATGTCGGGGGGGTTCATACACTTGGATGGGAAAAAAATATACTTTTATTTTCACTAACCTCTAACCGAAATTTAACATCGGCTTTATTATTTTAAAACTTTGTTCTGTAAAGCGGTCAATAGGTTTTGCCAGACTGCCAAAGAGGTCTACCATACAAAACAGGTTCACAACCCTTGGTTTGGTGCATGGCTGGTTGGACTTAATCAGAAAGTTCTGGGCTGAATGCCTTATATCAAATTTATTTGCTGCATGATCATTTAACCCGCCTGTACCTCAGTTTGCTCATCTGTAAAATGGGAATAATTATACCTACTGTAAGGTTGTTATAGGGCTCCAAGGAGACCACACATGCTTCACAAACTTTAAAGTTCAGTTGGCTATGGTTACATCATAAGTAAATTATGGATTAAAAATTCATTTTACTTATTGATTCATTGAAAACATGATTCATCCTCTATGTTAATTTTACGGCAGCTGAATGAATTCATATGTGTAATTCTATCCAAGAGCCATTCAGTGATCTCTTTAATCTAGATAAGAGAATACCACCTTCAATAAATGGGCTAATTATTTAGCATGGCAATGCAAAGGATGTGGCTAAACTCTTTACTATTACATACAGGGATCTGGATTTGTTTGGCCATATGATACCTAAATAAGAATAGAATAAAAAAAAAAAAAGAGTGTTCAAGGTGGCTAGGTGACACGGTGAATAGAGCACCAGCCCTAGAGTCAGAAGGACCTGAGTTCAAATCTAGCCTCAGACACTTAATTCACACTAGCCATGTCGCTTTGGGCAAGTCACTTAACCCCAATTGCCCTACCCTCCGCCCTCCAAAAAAAAAAGAAAAAAAAAAAGAAAAAGAAAAAAAGTACCAAAAAAGGAGAGAAAGCGTGCTAGCTAGGTCCCTGAACTGAAGTGTCAGAAATGCTACGATAGGAGAAAGGAAAGAATCTAGACATCAAAGGACCTTGGTTTAAATACTGAATGTGTTAATAACTACCTGTGTGACCTTGGATAAATTCTGCTTAACCCCCACAAGTCTCTCCATCTTTATATGTAAAATGACATGTTTGGACTAAGTGACCAATAAGTTCACTTCCAGACCTAGAGCTTAGGAAATGTCAGTAAACTTGCACGGTATTAACTATAATAACATCCTTAAAACTTCTCCAGGGAGCTTCTTTTCTTCGCTCCATTACTATGTGAACGTCCTGGCCAGCATTGTACGTGAAGCATGAAAAACAGACCCTTCCAATGTGCCTATCATTTTCAAACAACTCTGTTAGCTAATTAGTATTTCACTAGCTCTCGTTCTAGCTTTCCCTTTGTGCAGGCTGACCCTTACAGCATGCGCAGTGAATTTCTCCTGAATGAGCTGGGAAGTTGGTTCAGCACATTTCTGACAGAGAGACAGCCAAAGGAAGTGCTTTAGAGACCTGATCTAAATGACCTTCCCCCTCTCTGCCTACCCAAATGGTAAAAAGGAATCTAAGAATCTACAAGCAGCAGTATGTTTCCATTGCTGTTATAGGCTGAGAATTTCTTTGGGATATTTCTAATCCGTAGCACCAAGATGGCCTCTACAGGAAAGGAAGGGACGTAGGCTGAGGAATAAGGCAGCGTAAGCTTTAACAGGCCTTTTTCAGTGAGTTGCAAAACACTCATTTAATGATAATTTTAGACTGTATATACTTATATATTAATATATTATATATATATATATATCTGTTTAGATTGTGTAGATGTATTAGAGATATTGTGTAAATATATACATAGTAAATAAACCTGATTAATAAATGCTTATCGAATGATACTTGAATTGATTTAAGAAAATCATGATGACAGTAGTATCAATAGTTCACTTTTATATAATGCTTTGTTTCAAAAAATACCATGTTATAATAATGATAATTATTAATATCTGTGTAATGCTTTCAACTTTGCAAAGTGCTCTACATATATTTTTTCATTTATTCTTCAAAGCAGACCTGGGAAGTAGATAACGTTACTATACCTACATTACAGATGAGGAAAGTAAGGCTTTGGGGAATTTAAATGACATATTCAGGTCAAATAGGTATGGGTTCCTTTTGGCTTTTTTGGGGGGGGGCAGGGTAATTGGGGTTAAGCGACTTGCCCAAGGTCACACGGCTAATGCTAAGTGTCTGAGGCTATATTTGAACTCAGGTCTTCCTGACTCCAGGGCTGGTGCTCTATTCACTGCCCCACCTAGCCACCCCCAGGTCAAATAGTTAATATCTGAGTCAGGACTCGAATCTACTTCTTCCCAACTCCAAGTCCACAGTAAGCCGGTTAATTGTATCATTTTTTTTAATAGCACTTGAAAATTTGTGTTTTTTAAGTTTATTTATTTTACTTTTTAAGTTATAAAATAAAACAAGCATTTCCATAATATAGCATAATAAAAAGATGACTGCATATGAAACTGCAAATTATGTACCACTGATATATAATAATGTTATCATATAAATTTCTTTTTTTTCTTCCCTTCCCCCACCCTAGGGATGGCTACCATTAGATACAAATATGTACATATATATGCATATATATGTGTAAAATCATTCTATATAGAATTTGGTTTAAAAATTAATAATTATAATTTATTTTATAAATTATTGAGAGTAATACTTCTCCCACCCTCAAAGTTATTTGGAGTGAAAAACTGGGTGAATTCAACTATTATTTTTCAAGTTTGTGTGTGTGTGTGTGTGTGTGTGTGTGTGTGTGTGTGTGCATGAGAGAAAGAGATACAGAGACAGAGAGACAGAGAGACAGGGACAGACACAGAGAGAGAGAGACAGAAAGACAGAGAGAAAAAGTGAGACAGAGAGAGAGAGAGAGAGAGAGATCATTCAGGCTTAAATCCTTATCTGGGCAGCTAGGTGGCACAGTGGATAGCTGTGTGACACTGAGCAAGTCACTTAACCCTTTTGCCTCAGTTTCTTCATCTGCAAAATGAGCAGGAGAAGGACATGGTAAACCACTCCAGAATCTTTGCCAAGAAAATCCCAAATGGGATCACGAAGAGTTGGACACAAGTAACCAACAAACAACAAAGTTCTTATAGCCAAGGTTTCCTTAGACAAAATAAGAAAACACAAAGGGTTCTCTTTCATTTCAAGCTCTATAAAAACTGACTTATAAGCAAGGAAAAAACACAAATCTTAAAACATCAAGCAAAGGAAAGCCTTTATTCTCTCCCCCGTCATTTCGCCCTCCTCCCTGCCTCATGTCTTCCCTGACATCTGACCAAATTTCTTTTATTAGAAGGCTACCCATGTGAAGTACCACTCCTTAGAAACTTATGTTTTAGAAGTCACAGAGCAGTTTCTCAAGAAACACATTTTGGGACTTTACTCTCCGATAAGCAATGAAGATATTGCAACTGAGGGAACAGAAAGAGTAGAAGAATGAGAAAAAGATGCAAAAGCTGATGTTGCTGTTACTGCTGCTGAGAATGAGAGCAAATGATGTGGGTTTCAATTTGTGTCCAATGAAGATGTCAGAGTACCCAGAAGAGAATCATGTTTTAATAAACTTATACATCTGAATTGAACAAATAACTCACAGATGACACATAATGGAAAATGTTACATTTCTAGATATAAAGGAATTTGCTAATGGAGAATCTATATATTATTCTCAGTTTTGGAGTCGTAACTATTTTCCAATTCATTTCATCCAATACAGCTGTGGTGGTGGCAGCTAGGTGGCAAAGTGCAGAGAGCACCGGGCTTGGAGTCAGAAAGACCTGAGTTTAAATGACCCTGGACAAGCCACTTAACCCCTGTCTGCCTCCAGTTCCTCAATTTAAAACGAGGGTCGTCATAGAACCCACCTCCCAGGGTTGTTGTGAGGAACAAATGAAATGACATTTGTAAACTGCTCAGCATAATGCCTAGCACATACCAAATTCCCCTTCTTTTCCCTTCCCTTGTGGGCTACATATTGACTTAGTTTTAAAGGGTAATGTTATCTGTTTTAATATATTTTTATTTATTTTATTAAATATTTCTCAGTTACATTTTAATCTGGTTTGGGCCACATTGTGGAGTGTTCTGGGCCCTGTGCATACTGGGGAGTACTTGTTTGACATCTCTTTTATAGATAGGGCATTCATGATTCAGCTAAGAAAATGGGTAAGATGGCCTCTGAGGTCCTTTATAACTCAATAGGTTCTATGTGTCTGACTCACCTAAAATATGCCCCCAAATGCTTCTTCTTTTTTTAAATTTATTTTTAATTAATTTATTTATTTATTTTATATTTATTTATTTTTTAATTCCTACCCCACTCGACTTGTGAATTACCCTTCTATTAGTCTGTAAATCTACAGAGGACTGTGTCTAAAACTGTATTTCCCCTAGTGGCTAGCACAGTCAGCATGCAGTAACTGTTTAATAAATTTTGCTGAATGAAGGAATGAATTGAGTCATACCCTGAAAATTAAAATTAGAGAATTATATGGCACAGGGGGAATCCCAGCTGAAGCTGGTCATTAGAAAAGAGGCTTCAGGGTACTCATCAGTGGAAAGGCTACCAGACAGGATCGCGGGAAGATCTGGATTTGAACTCTGCTGTGACCATCTCTGCATGATCATGGTGGGTGAGTGCTTACCTTTTCAAAACCTCAGTTTCCCCATCAGTGAAATGAGCTAAACAGTACATGTGCCACCTAACTTGAAAAGCTGTTGGGAAATTCAAAAGGCATAGTAGTGTTTTGTAAATCTTAAATTGTAATGTAAATAAGAAGTATTATCACTGTTGCCCTTAACGTCCAACAAACAAACTAAAAAAAAAAAAACCCTCTCTGGTCTGTCAATAAAGGTAGCCTTAAGAGCCAGGAAACCCAAACTATGACTCCTAAGGGTCCTTCAGGTTGCTTTTTCATAAGAACTCCAGTCATGGTGCAGACGCAAAGAACACTGAATTTATTGTCATGAGAACAGATTGGAATTTCAGCCCTCCCAATTGTTACCTGTGTGACCCCCTTTGGGTTTCAATTTCGTTACTTGTAAGATGAGGTTTTGGACAACTTCATGTCTAAGGTCCTTCCCATTCTGTTTAATTAATAGCATCTTCTGACAATAATTCCCTGCCTTTATTGCTTCACAAGAGTAATTCTAGTAGTGAGAGTTTTCAAGCCAAACAAGAGGAGATGGTGATGAAGTAGCCCTGTGAGAAGATAATTTGGGTCAGGGTTTGGTTTGTGACATTCATCAGATTGCATCTTGTGAGTAACCATCCATTTTGCCAGATAGTACTGGTCCTTAAGATTAGCACTTCTATTTCACATAGCCCCCAAAATGGGGAAATTATGCCATTCACAAAGCAATAGTATTAATGTGGAGTGCAAAAAACAAATTATACCAAAGGGATCTAGTTACAGTAGGGGGTCTTCTTTTGCTCATCAACATCACTTCTCTGTTGCCTAGTTATGGAAACAGGCCAGGCATTGGGGAAACAAAATGCTTTCTGTGGATTTAAAGAAATAGATATAATGGTGATTGTTATCAACTGCCTGCCTCAAAGAACTGGAAATCTCCCCTAGTGAGTCAGTCAACAACGTTTATGGAGTGCCTACATCTACATCCTAAATTATATTCAATCATTCCTTTAATTATATCCCTTCAGGAAGTATTTCTGCTCCATGAAATGAACAGCACAGACTGTAGTAACAGCAGGCATATGGCTAAAGGAGAGGGTTCCCACTGGTCTCAGCCCTTCCCCTCCCCTCCCATTCCTTGGGAACCAGAGGCAGCCCCTTCTCTCTTTCACCAGCAGCCACAAAAAGATCTTTTGTAATTCACAAACATCTTAGGCTTGATCCCCAAGTGCCTATTCACCCCCCTTTTCTCTTTACCTCTCTGCCACACCATCCCCCACCACAACCAACCCCAAATAATTTTTAATTTTGTCTGCACTAGTGTCTTTTTCCTTCCTTCTCCATTTCCTGTCCTTTCTTTTATGCTCGAAGTATTCCCTGCATTCAACATAGAAAAAGAAAGAAAAACCAAGTGGAATGGCAATGTGGTGTAATAGATAAAACACCGAATGAGGAGTAAAATCACCTGTGTTCACATCCCACCTCCATCTCTTTATTTTCCTCTACTGTTTCTTCCTACTGTCTGTAATTTCTCTCTTGACATCTGACCAGGACTGTTGGACTATAATCCATCGTTCTGATGGTACTTGGTGAAGCACCACTCCTCAGCATCTCTTTTAATTTAGAATTACTGAGAAATCCATGAAGAAAAATTGTTTGGGGGTTTTACTTTCTTCTGCACAAAGAATATATCACATCTTGGAAGACATCAGAAGAGCAGGATGAAAGAAAGACACAAAAGCTACCATTACTGTTGGTGAGGATACTAACACCAAAGAAGGTTTTCAATTTGTCTTCATTGTATCTGAATGACCTTGGATTTAGCCTCTCTGGGCTCTTGTTTCTTTATCTGTAAAAGAAATGGGTAGGATTACATAATTCCCAGTGTCCCTTTCAGCTTTGTAGCCTATGTTTGTCAGACTTAGATCCTAGCTACCTTATCTTTTTTACATTTTCATTATATTTATAGTTATTTAAATATTTCCCAATTGCACATAAAACATTTTAACACTCTTAAAATTTTTTAATTCCCGAATTCTTTTGCTCCCTTCTGACCTTACCCCGTCTCTAGAGAAGGCAAACAGTATGATACTGATTATATACATGAAGTTGTGCAAAAGATATTTCCATATTAGCCATGTTGCAAAAGAAACATGTATACATATACACACACATTTACAAAAAAGAAAAACAAAGTTTAAAAAGTATGCTTCAGTAAGCACTCAAAGTTCATCAGTTCTCTCTCTGGAGATAGATAGCGTTTTTCATCATGGGTTCTTTGGAATTGTCTTACATCCTTGTCTTGATCAGAGTAGCCAAGTCTTTCACAGTAGATAATTCTTACAATATTACCATTACTATGTACAGTGTTCTCCTGGTTCTTTTCACTTTACTCTGCATCAATTTATCATCTTCCCATGTTTTTCTGAAACCATTGCCCTCGTCATTTCTTATGACACAATTATATACCAAAACTTATTCAGCTATCCCCTGTTGGTGGGCATCCCCCCTGTTTCCAATTCTTTGATACCACAAAAAGAGCTGCTATAAATATTTTTGTACAAATGGGTTCTTTTCCCTTTTCTTTGATCTCTTTTGGATACAGACTTAATAGTGGTATTGCTGGGTTGAGAAGTAGCCACATTATCTTTAAAAAAAAAACCAACAAATTGCAGAATAGTTTCAAGACAAACTGAAAAAGGAAAAAAAAAACTTTTCCTCTTATTCCAACCCACTTCATTTGAGATCCTAGTAATTAATGACACCCTTATTCAACTTTTCTCTGCCATTTAACTATAAGCACTCTGAATATGATTTTTATACCCCCACTATGTATACTAAGACAGAATCATTGAACCATAAAAAGCAAAGATCATAAGAACTTAATCTGGTTGAAGGGAGTTAACAAGGGATAAGGAGAGCTTTATGAATACCTTATATGGATAAAAAGGGTTTACCTTAATTGTGTCTAAAGAAAAGGAAGTTTGCAAAGTGACACCAAGAAGTCCCTGTCCATATTGGTTTCAGGGTTTCCCTTTCTCCCAAGTTCCTATACTATTCCTTCATACTATGTTAGGTACATTGGGAACTAGGTTAACTCCCTTAAGCAACTGGTCTGCCACTTAGTAGAACCAAAATTATATGCCAAAGAGTTAATATGCCCCTTTAAATGCCTATCTTACTTTCAAAGAGCAGCAAAAATGGAACAAATGGAATCCCATTGTGTTTTTAAAAGACTTCCAATAGACTCAGAGGCTGCAGTGAGAAGTGATATGTAATATCAGAACATCATTAAAGACTTCCGCAAGAGCTATGTCAGAGCTGTAATGATGAGTAGAAGTCTGACATTCCTCCCATACTATTTTTAGGATGTGACCATTTTGGAGTGACATCAACATGATAACACCAAGTCAAATTTAATGTGGTGGGGGTGGGAATGGATGTAGAAGGCATTCTACTCAAATCAGTAAGCCAGGAGCTTTATTATTTTCTTTTTCCTTTCTGACCTTGATACGGAAAAATGCCCTATTTTGTGGTCACACATACCTTTAGTAGAATAATTTTCTGTGTGATGAAGCTCTTTTTTTTTAAATTGTTGACTTATAATGAAGAGAATAATAGGGAAGGCTTCAAATGACCTTTCCAGCTTTATTGTATCAGGCCTCCATGTCACTTCCTGTAGTTTCCTTGCTACTTGTGGGTATCCTCTCTCTCTCTCCTTTTAAGTATTTTTTTATGTTTTCTTCCTCTATTAGAATAGAAGCTCCTTTATGGCACAGACTGTCTTATTTGCTTTTTTGTATCATCAGCACTTAACACAGTGCCTAGAATACAGTAGAAACTTAATAATTGTTCCATCTATCTACCTCTCTATCACCTATCTATATCAGCCCCCTTTATGCGTTCTATGATCCTGCCAAACAGGACTTTTTGCTTTTCTTAGAATACAACATTCCATCTCCTGTTTCCATATCTTTGCACGAGTTGTACCCAGTGACTAGAATGCACTCCCTCCTCACTTCCACCTCTCAAGATCCCTAGGCTTTAACAGAAATTAGGGGCCCTTCCTACATGAGCCCTACCCTGATTCCTGTACCATGCCTAGTTCTGCTAGTGCTCTTTTACATCAAAATTTTTTTCATTTATTATGTATATGTACAGACACATTTATGTATGTGATGCCTCCCTTTCAAACTCCAATCAATGTAATCTCCTTGAGGGCAGGAGCTGTTTCTTTTTTTGTTTTTCCATCCAGAACCTAGGACAGTACCTGACACATAGTAGGATAAAGTCTAGGCCTATGCTTCCATTTGTATAAGGATGAGGACACTTCCTCTACAAATGGAGGTCAACATCCTTTCTGCAACTTATAGTAGTAGAGATTTTCGTGGGTCTCTGAGAGACCACATGACTGGCCCAATCATGTAGTATCTCAGAGGCAAGATTTGAACCTAGATCTTCCCAGCTTCAAAATATTGAGTCCCCTTGTGTGTAATTTTTTCTGCCAATAACCCCCACAACACACTTCCATAGTTAAAAAAAAAATAGGCAAGGACATTAAGGAATTTAATTCTAATACGATCCTCTTTACCATCACATTTATTATAATTCTTACCCATGTTAGAAAGGGGGAATTCTAGGAAATCTCAAAGACCTTCACTACCAGAACTTTGTTATAAAATGTCTTCGTAGCATATCGGATCCCAGAAGCATAACTCACAGACTTTTCATGTACCTTTTACCATATAGAACCCATGCCCAATTTTTACACTATGTTTTTGTGTCATGTCCAACTCTTCAGAGAGAAGAGTTTGTCATTTCTTTGTCCAGTTTATTTTACAGATGAGGAAACTGAAGCAAACAGGGTAAACACAGCTAGGAAGTGTCTGAGGCCAGAGGCCAGATTTGAACTCAGAAGATGAGTCTTCCTGACTCCAGGCCCAGCACTCCATCCACTGCACACCTAGGTGCCCTACATATGCCACTGATTTAAGAGATGACTACAATGTTCTCCTTAAACTGAAGCTTGTGAGCCATGGGCCTTAGACAAGTCATAGAACCATCCTGGCTTCAATTCCCTCATCTATAAAATGAGGGATTTGGTTTACGCAGCCTCTGAAGTCTCTTACAATTTTAGATTGGTGGTCCTATGTTACTATATGTCATTGAGAATACTATATCATTTCAAATGCCCAAAGAATCTATCATCTCATCATTGTAGGGAACTCCTCTCTACTAATGGATATGGATCCTATTTATGACTTAATAAATAAAACTAGTAAATTGCCTTAGACACACAGGAGTTAAGCAACTTCCACAGAGTCATACCATCAGCTTTCATGAACTTGTATCTTCCAAATCCCAAGCCCAGCACTATCTCTACCACACCATGCTACTATACTATAACATTATTTTGGTTGAATGATCAGTTGAGAAATAACATACAGAAATTTCTCTTCTTTACAAGTTTATTCTTTTGATCAGTGTTTCTTCAGAACAGAGAATGTTATTACTGCATGGTATAGAAGAAAGGGCATCCGGTCATATGTCAATGAGTATGGTCTCCCCAGTAGCACCAGATCTGAAGCTAACTTCCTTTGCAACCTTGGGAAACTAATCTCATTTCATTGGGCCTCATTTTCTCTTTTTGTGAAACAAAGGAGTTGGATTTGATAACCTGTAAAGTCCACTCTAACTTTAATGCTTTATGAGTCCATATTTTTGAAGCTAGGTGGCTTGGTGGATAGAGTACTGTGCCTAGAGTCAGGAAGACTTGAGTTCAAATTTGCCACAGAAATGTACTAGCTATGTGACCTTGATCAAGTCACTTAGCCTCTGCTTGTCTTAATCCATTAGAGAAGAAAATGGCAAACCTTTCCAGTATCTTTGACAAGAAAACCTCATGGACAGTATGGTCCACATGGTCAAGAACAACCAGACCTGACAGAATGACAACAAAATTTTTGAAGTAGTCTAGGATTATCTAAGTGGAAGCCCAAGGTTCTATTCAATCATGAATCATTTAAACTCCCTGGACCTTAGTTTACTTATCTGTAAAATGAGAAGTTCAGACTAGGTGACTTCTAAGATACCTTCCTGTTTAGTATCTGTGATCCTCTGATCTTTTAGTTATATTGATTGTTAGTCTTGGGGATTTTGCAAAAACTTACCTTAATCATAAAATCAGTGAACTTATGTTTGACCTCTCCATCACTAATTAGAGCAGCTGCATAAGCCCAGATGCTTGGAACTACTGGGGAAAAATACTTAATTTCTTCTCTGATTCAATGTTCTATAAAAGATTATATTTTAACATACGTGTGATCTCATCAATTCGGATTCCATGCCATAGTTAATCACTTGTAAACATATATAGTTAGTTCCTTATGCAGCCTGATAAATGAAGAATTCTCTTTCTTAGAACCCAGATATTTCATAACTCAACTCAATGATCTAGTTAGTATTTTCTGTTTTTCAAAGTTGCTTATCTTTTCCCCGAATCTTATTTTAGACATATTACTTAGTCCTAAGCTTTTCCTCCACATTTTCAGACAGACACACAGACATAGATACATACACACACACACACACACACACACACACACACACACACACACACATCTCCAATGGTAGGTTATATGTTTATATACAAATGATCCAGGAATGCCCTCACCATGTTTTGGGGAACATCTTTTCTTCAAGTAACATTTCAAGTGTACAAGAATTTCTCTATGTCTGTGGTTTAAATGTATGAAATAAGTTCCTTCATTACAAAGAAAGCTTTAGGAAGAAAGAGAAGCTTTTAAAAATTTTTTTATGCTACTAAGGGCACTTAAGACAATTTCATGAAGAATAACAAGACCTAACTATGGTACACAGAAGAAATAACACAGATAGCACCAAAATGGAAATGAGAAAGTGAGCATATGTGTCAGTACTTAGGGATATCTTTTGGGTCACTATTTTTTTGGGGGGAGAGGTTTAGATAATAATGCCATTTATGACATTTTCTACCTGGTATCCCAAATATCAATTCCTCTTTAATTTTCAGGCAGATTTCTCTTGCCATTTTTTAATTCTTTTTTTTTTGTCTTTTTGGAGGGGGAAGACAGGGCAATTGGGTTTAAGTGACTTGCCCAAGGTTACAGAGCTAGTAAGTGTTAAGTGTCTGAGGCCAAATTTGAACTCAGGTCGTCCTAACTCCAGGGCCAGGGCTCCATTCACTGCGCCACCTAGCTGACCCTGGCTTGCCATTCTTCATGAATTAATCTTAAGTCTTTCCCCGCAACTGTTCTAGTAGTAAGTAAGTAACGTATGTATATATGAATAAGTTGAGACAAAGTTGTGAAGGATTTGAAAGCCAGATAGAAAAGTTTCTATTTTATCTTAGAGATGATATGGAGCCAATGGGCTTTATTGAATATAGGAGTGATACAGTAATACAAAACCAGTTCATTGCTACCAAAAATTATGGAGTTTACCATTAAGGAACCCAGAGTTATTAATTTATAGTATGCCAAAAAATGGTAAAATTGTGCAATACATCACTGGAAGTTGCTAATATTTAGAACCTCCAGATATCCAGAAAGCTACAACACAGTAGTCAAAATTACATATCTTAAGTTTGCTATCTTACATAAAATTAATAGAAAATCAATTCTGTACTATAAGTACAGATCTCAAAAGACCTTTGAGTATTCATCAAGTATGCTGTATTGGAACATATTAGAACATATCCCAAGGCAAAAATGTTATTCATCGTCTCCCAGACTGCTGATCCATAAAAACCTAAGAGTGATATTTTATTCATTGTTCATGGAGTTGTGAACTAGTCCAACCATTCTGGAGGACAATTTGGAACTATGCCCCAAGGGCTACAAAACTATACCCTTTGACCCAACAATAGCAATACTAGGTCTATATCCCAGAGACAAAAGAAAAAATAAAAGAACTTATATGTACAAAACTATTTACAGCAACTCTTTTTGTGTTGAAGAATTGGAAATCGAGGGGATGTCTGTCCATCAGTCGGGGGATGGTTGACCAAGTTGTGGTATATAATTTTCCTACAAGAAATGATGAGGGGGATGGTTTCAGAAATCCATGGGAAGACCCATGTGAATTGTAAAGTGAGCAGAACTGGGAGATCATTATACACAATAACAGCAATATTGTATGATGATCAACTGTGAAAGACTAAGCTACTTTAGCTGATCAATACAAACGATCCAAGACAATTTCAAAGGACTTATGATGAAAAATGCCGTCTACCTCTGAAGAGAGAACTGATTAACTCTGGGTGCAAATTGAAGTATAATTTTATTTATTTTTCTTGCTTTTTTAATATGGCTAATTTGAAAATTGATTCACATGATTTCACATATATAATTTATATTTTACTAACCTTCTTGGTGGGTGGAAAAAAGTATAGAAGGAGGGATAAAATTTGGAACTCAAAATTTAAAAGAAAAAGAATGCTAAAAAAACAAATGCATAATAAATATTCATTTTATAAAAGTATGCTAAAATATTTTAATTGATTTCTCCATGCCACATATATGCAGAATTTCCTAGCTATACAGAATAGAAGACTTTCAAAATATAGAAAATTAAAAGAAAGAATAAAAATCATGTAGTAACAGGAAGGAAATTTTCGTCTGCTAGAAAAGTCGTCCTGAGATACTTTTAGTGATTCTACAGAAGATAATGCTAAATTGTCAAACTTCAATTTAATTGCAAAAATCAATTATTTTATCTCCCTGAATAAGTCAACTATACATTAACTGTAAAAGAATAATATGTCTAGTACAGAGATGTTCTGTGGTATATTCATGGGAGATGAAAAAGAATTATTTACAGTGAAAAAGCATGGATACAACATTTAAAAGTACCCATATCAGTGATATAATAAAAACATCAAAGTATGCACATAGCATTTATGGTAAAGTTTATTAATGAATTCTGATGTTATAATGAGTCACTTTTACAATTACATTCAACAGTGAAAAAAATTTCCTGAAAACCATTACCACTCAGTTCTATGTTATCCATAGGACTTTAATACTTCCCATGAGAATGGCACAACATAGAAGAATAATTACTTTTCAGACTTCTCAAAATCCCAAGAGTTGGTATACAAGTAATAAACATATAATTATTTTATTCTGGACTATGATTAATCCATCAGCAGGTATGAGACACATAGAAAACCTTTTTTAAACCTAAGTATGCGGGATTTCATGTACTAGACACACTGAAGAGAAAACAGAAGAAACAAGTTTAAGATTTTAATTTCATATGTTATCCTTTTTAATCAACATGGGCAGTGGATTTAGGTGGTGTAGTGGATTTAGTACTGGGCCTGGAATCAGGAAGACTCATCTTCATGAGTTCAAATGAGACCTCAGACACTTACTAGGTATGTGACCCTGGACAAGTCACTTAACTCTGCCTCAGTTTCCTTATCTGTTAAATGAACTGAAGAAGGAAATGGCAAACCACTCTGGTATCTTTGCCAAGAAAACCCCAAATGGGGTCACAAAGGGTTGGACACACCTAAAACAACTGAACAACAATGTATAAATGGAAGGGATACTAATACACATTTGAAACGCAGCACTAAATATCAACATCATATTGGCATAACCACCTGAGAATTTGCTTTTGGACTAGTTGGCTCGAGTTGTATTCTTTGCTTGTTTGAGGACAGATTCTTTATAGCGAAAGAAATTTTGTCAATTTTCAGTATCAAAGCACATGCAATATTGGTTCCTCTTTCTCCAGATCACTACCAAACCACACTGAAAGAGAAAATGTTTCATGCGAATAAGTTGCAGGATGCAAACCTAACAGAAATCTCATGGAATCTTGTGTCCCAAAAAAATAAATTTTTGAAGCTCAGGCCAGGGACTTCAAAGGGAAAGTACTTGTAGCCAGATCGGGTTTGGAGGACTGCTGTTCCCTATACTTCAGGAAATAAAATAATATATTTAATATTTTTAAAAAAGTTTTGTGCTTGCACTGTGTGTGTATGTGTATGAATGTGTGTATGAGAGTTCTTTAGTACTGAGTTCTTGTTAAAGGCAATCTATAAGGACGTAACTGATTGATGAGATTACTCAGCCTTCAAAGAACATGCTTTTCAATCTTGGGCAGGACCCCATCCAACTAGGAGACCTAACTTCTGTTTAGAATATAAACAGAATCCAGTCAGGGAGAATGCTACCTTGGGGAAAAGAGGCCTTGTCCTTGTACCCCTGCATTAGAGTTTAGAGTGAAAAGTTTCTCATGATTGCTGAAGGAGACTGAGTCTCATGACCAAACCAATGTTCTCGGCAGAAGAAGCTAAGGACTTTTAGTCCATCTCCTCAATAAATGTCCACTAATTAGGGCTGATTTTCAGTTGTCAAGGTAATTCCCTTTCAGAAGGGTTATTTAAGGCTTTTACAGTCTCCAATGGGTGTTTCATTACCCAGAGAAACCACTGACCATCAATTTATTGTTGGCCAAATTAATAAATTGATTATTAATTACCCAGAAGCTCCATCTCTCAGGGTTTTTTATTCATCACATGTCTCAGTTTTTTCTCCTGTAAAATGGAGATAATTGTCCTTGCAATAGCCTGCTCATCTGGTTGGTTTAAGGAAATCATTTTGCTAACCTTAAAGTACTATGTATAAAATCGAGCTATTATTAATGAAGCAAACATAATGAGTTTGATGCCTTTTGGGACTGTTAGCATTAGCATAAATTTGATAATACTTTAAGAGGTGTGTAGGTTAGTGGAGAGAGAGCCCACTCTGAAGCCAGGAAGACATGGTTTCAAGTGCTACCTCTGACCCACACTGGCTCTGTCACAACTTCTGAATGCTTTAGACAGCTTTTTCAAACTCTTAAGTTACAAAGGAGATGACAGCCTGTATTGGCAGAGGGAGTTTCATCACCAAAAGTTCCTGCCTCAATAAAATTACCAGGCCTGTCCTCTATCCCTTATCACCACCACTAGTTGGACAACTAAAAATAATGGTATGATAGTAGCTAATAACATTGTAAAGTTTGTAAAGCACATTATATATAAGGTATCATATAAGCCTAACTTTCCTTTGAAATAAATTCTACTGTTTTTGTTTTCATCTTAAAGAAACTGAGATTGAGAGAATTTGTTTATATGTCTGTAACAGCAAGCACCCCAGCACACCCAGGGCGGCTACTAGCACAGGTTCTTAGATCTGCTTTTCTAAAGGAAAGCAACTCAAAATGG
>CM053581.1:475953510-475983063 GCA_028627135.1 Pseudochirops cupreus
TGTCCAAAAATGAACATCTCTTTCTCCATTTTAAGTTGATCACCTCTCTGACAGGAGATGAGTTAAAGCTACATCTTCATTCTTTTTTCATCTTTATCCTATTGGCCTAGTAATGGTTGAGCTGGGTCAAATAGTATGCCCAGTTTAGAGACATTTGAGGCACCACATTGCTTTCCAGAATGGCTAGATCAATTCACAGTTCCACCCATAGTGTACCTGTTTTCTTGCAACATACCCAGTTTCATCTCTGCCATAATCTTTGACTGTCTGATGTTCATAGGGTGAAACTTTAGTTGTTTTAATTTTAATTTCTCTAATTTAAAATTATTTAGTGCATGTTTTCATATGGTTATTGAAAGCTTGGAAATATGACGTTGAAAACTGCCTCTCTCTTTCCTTTGACCATTTATCTACTGAGGAATGGCTCTTAGTTTTATGAATTTGAATTAGTTCATTATGTATCTTGACTACGGGACCTTTGTCAGAGAAAGTTTCCACAATTATTTTCCAGTTTGCCTATTTCATTTCTAATTTTTTACTACGTGAGTTTTGCAAACACTTTTAAAATTTGATATCACAATTTTATTTTGTGTAACTTATTTAGTCATAGATTCTTCTCTTATCTGTAGATCTGAAAGGTAATTTCTTCATCTAATTTGCTTATGATATGATCTTTTATATCTAGATTGTGTATCCATTTACATCTTATCTTGGTGTATGATATGAGATATTGGCCTAAATATAATTTCTGCCAGAATGCTGTCTAGTTTTTTGAGCATTATTTGTCAATAGTGAGTCCATTCAAATAATTGGAGTCATTAGGTTTATGGAACACTGTACTACTGTGTTTACTTCTGTATGTTATATATACATATCTTTTTTTTAACTAATAACAAATCATTTTAATGATTACTGTTTTATACTAGAATTTGAGATCTAGTACAAATATATCCCATTTCTTGCTACTTTTTTTCATTATTACTTAAGATTATTGACTTTTTGTTCCTCCGTATGATTGTCATTATTTTTTTCTAGATCTATAAAATATACATTTGGAAGTTTTATTGGTAGAGCACTGAGTAAATTAATTTAGGTAGTATTGTCATTTTCAGTACAATAGCATTGCCTCAACCTCCCCAAGATCAAATAATATTTCTCCAATTTTTTAGATCTATATTTCTGCACAGACTTTTTTATAGTTGGATACACATGGTTGCTGAGTGAATCTTGATTAGACAAACCTCCAAATATACAACTTCTGTAAGTATTTTTGATGGAATTTTTCTTTCTGCCTCTGTTCTTCTTGGCTTTTATCGGTAATGTACAGAAATGGTATTGATTTATGTGTATTTATTTCATATCCTGCAACTTTGCCAAAGTTGTTGATTATTTCAATTAATTTTTAGTTTACTCTCTTGGATTCTCTAAGAACGCCATTATATAATCTGCAAAAAAGTGATCATTGTTTCCTTTTCCTTGGTTTATGACAGTCTTCTGGCATAAGGGTATTCTCCCTGGGAGGATATATGGCTTCTATTGACCCTTCCTTTCTACAGCTGGGCTCAGAGTGCCCTACTTCCCCAGTGCAGATGTTGCTGTCAGTAGGGTAAGTCCTTACTGACTGCCCAACTACTTTGTCTAAAGAAAAGCCCCTTGGGCCAGCCAGAGATGTCAGGGGAAACAATCGTTTAATGGGTTCAGGTGCTGAGAATAACATTTAAAACAATGGGAATCATTTGATTACAAAACTTTATTGCAAGAATTGGGGAAGAGGGTTAGGGAGAGAAAAAGGGGACATAACATACAACTCAGGCATACACACAAACATAGGATATAACTCACGTAAGGGCAGTATTGTGTTAAGAAGCATAGAGACATGAGTCCATTCAGCAGGAAAGGAGTGCCCCAGGAGGAAGGTGTACTCCTGCTAGAGGTGAGCATTTGTTCCTTGTGGAGGGGAAAGTGTATTTCAAAGTGATCCTCTGAGAGTGGGGTTTTTATATTCTAATTTTGAATGACCTCCCCGGAGCTGGCCAATTTGCATATCAGGGATCAGGGCAAAATATTATTTTAGGGATTTTTTTTATCAAGGAGAAAAATAAACTGGTGGTAGACAAAATATCATCTGGGAGACATGGTTTTTTTTTAGTTTTTTTTTATTTTTAGTTTTCAACATTCACTTCTATAAGTTTTAAATTTTCTTCCCCTCGTTTTCCTCCTGCCTTCCTAAGATGTCATGCAATCTGATATAGGCTCTACAAGTACATTCCTATTAAACATATTTTCACATTAGTCATGTTGTATAGAAGAATTATAATCAATGGGAGAAATCATGAGAAAGAAAAACAAAACGAGCAAAAAAAGAAAATAGTCTGCTTTGTTTTGCATTCAGACAACATAGTTCTTTCTCTGGATGTGGATGACATTTTAGAATTGTTTTAGGTCCTTACATTGCTGAGAAGGGCTAAGTCTATGAAAATCAGTTATTGCACACTGTGGCTGTTATTGTGTACAATGTTCTCCTGATTCTGCTCACTTCACTCGACATTAGTTCATATAAGTCTTTCCAGGTTTTTGGGAAGCCCACCTGTTTATCATTTCTTATAGCACAATAGTATTCCATTACATTCATCACAGCTGTATTTTTGAAAAATACTATTGTCAGTATTTTTCCATGAGTATATTTTATAAACTTACAGCCTCCTTTGAGGGAAGACTGTCATGATGGTATCAAGCTCCAATTTTGTAACAATGTTTTCCATATATAGATGCTCCCTTCCAGGAGCCTGTCCATTATTCTTGTGCCTAATGCAACCAATAAGATATCACCCACAAACAAGGTATATGGAGGACTTCATCATCTATAGGAAATCCCTCTTCACCTTGGACTCTGTACTGGATCCCCTCCAAGAAAGTGACTCACTTTTAGTGAGCATATTTCTTTCTATATTTAATATTAAATTTAATTCTGTACTTGATATTAAATTATTAATATTAAATGGTCAGATGATCACTGAATAAACTTAACTCTCTTGTTAGAGAGAGATTTTTCAAATTCAAATTCAAAGATTTTTGAATAATTTTGACATATGATTTGGGGGCCTCTAGTTGGTCTAAAGTCATTGTGGTGGTATTTTGCTTTATTAAGTGAAATGCCTTTTTATAATCAGCAACTAATAAGTACCCTGGGGTCTTGTCTTTTCCACATGTTTTAGTAAATTGTGTAGTGGTGAAGGTATGACCTACTATGGAACATCACTTATGAAAGCAAAATTCTACCCTATTAATAATTATCAAAGTTGCTCTTTATGGCTGTATAATTATTATCATAAAAATATTACAGAGGGGGTGGAGCCAAGATGGCAGAGTAGAAACAGGAAAACATCGTGAGCTCCCCCCATAACTACGTCAAATACCTACAAAATATGACTCTAAACAAATTTTAGAGTTACAGAACCCACAAAGTGACACAGAGAAACAATCTCCCACTGAAGGCAGCCTGGCAGGCAGACAGGAAGGGTCCATCAAAGAGTGCTGGGAGCCCATCCCAGCCCCTCATGAGCCCGCAGTTTGTTTTTAAACCCAGGGCAGCCCTGACCAGCAGTGGCTGGAGCCAACTTTGGGAGAGTCGATCCACAGCAGCTGTTTCCAGAATTATCAACCCATAAATGCCAAAGACAAAGTAAAAGGTCAGTGAAGAACTCTGTTGGAACTGGGGGGGATGGAGCATGGTTCAGCCCCTTCCCCCAGAGTGAGAAGTGGTGGAGGTGTGGCAGCCATGCAGCTGCTGGCACATGGCTGCTTCAGAGCTCCTAGCCTGCAGATTGTAGGGGGACCAAGAGACTGTTCAGAGGGCAATCGCTCTGGCTTTAACCTGCTTGGATCAGGAGGAAGATGACATAGTCAAAACTCCTACACCAAAAGCTTCCAAGAAAAATATGAATTGGTTATAGGCCATGGAGAAACTCAAGAAGGATTTTGAAAATCAAGTAAGAGAAGTGGAGGAAAAATTGGGAGGAGAAATGAGAATGATGCAAGAAAATCATGAAAAGAGAGTCAACTACCTGACTGAAGAAAATAACACCTTAAAAAATAGACTAACTCAAATGGCAAAAGAGGCCCAAAAAGCCAATGAGGAGAAGAATGCCTTAAAAAGCCAAATTTGCCAGATGGAAAATGAATTTCAAAAGCTCGCTGAAAAGAATAATTCCTTCAGAATTAGATTGGAGCAAATGGAACCTAATGACTTTATGAGAAATCAAGATACTATTAAATAGATCCCAATAAATGGAAAAATAGAAGGCAATGTGAAATATCTCATTGGAAAAGCCACTGAGCTGGAAAATAGGTCCAGGAGAGATAATTTAAAAATTATTGGACTACCTGAAAACCATGATCAAAAAAAGAACCTAGAAATAATCCTTCAAGAAATTCTGAAGGAAAATTGCCCTGATATTAGTTGAAAGAATTCACCAATCACCTCTTTGAAAAGATCCCCAAAAGAAAACTCCTAGGAATATTATAGCCAGGTTCCAGACTTCCCAGGTCAAGGAGAAAAATATTACAAGCTGCCAAGAAGAAACAATTTGAATACTGTGGAAACACAATCAGGATAGCACAAGATCTAGCAGCTTCTATATTAAGGGATTGAAGGGCTTAAATATGATATTCCAGAGGTCAAAGGGGATAGGATGAAAACCAAAAATCAGCTACCCATCAAAACTGAGTATAATTTTTCAGGGGAAAATACAGTCATTCAATGAAATAGAGGACTTTCAAGCATTCTTGATGACAAAATCAGAGCTGAATAGAAAATTTAACAAGAAGCAAGAGAAGCATGAGAAGGTAAACAGGGAAAAGAAATCATAAGGAACTTATCAAATTTGAATTATTTACATTCCTACATGGAAAAATGATAATTGTAGCTTATGAAATATTTCTCAGTATAAGATAGTTGAAGGGAATATAAATGTATATGTGTATATATATATATATATTTATATATGTATATGTGTATATATATATTTATATATGTATACTTACATATATGTCTCTATATAGAATGGTATATGTGCATATGAATACACATGTGACTGTGTGCATATATATGTACAGGTATACATAGACAGAGGGCACAGGATCAATTGAATAAGAAGAGATGATGTTTAAAAAATAACATTAAGAGGTGTATAATGAAAGGAGATAGGGGAAGACAGAATAGGGCACATTATCTCATATAAAAGAGGCAAGGGAAAACTGTTACAATGGAGGGAGAGAACAGGAAGACTAAAGGGAATGGGTCAACCTTACTCTCATTGAATTTGGCTTAAGGAGGGAATAACATACACACTAAACTGGGCATCTTACCCTATAGGAAAGTAGGGGGAAAGGGGATAAGAAAGGGGGAAGATAGAAGGGACAGCAGGTTGGTGGGGATGTATTTAGAAGCACACACTTTTGAAAATGGACAGGGTCAAAGTAGAAAATAGAACAAGTGGAGGGCGGGATAAGATGGAAGCAAATATTGTCAGTCTTTCACAATATATCCACTATGGAAATGTTTTGCATAACTACACATGTACAACCTATATTGAATTGCTTATCTTCCTAGTAAGGGTGGGTAATGAGGGAAGAAGGTAAAGAATTTGGAATTCAAAGTTTTAAAATCAAATGCTTAAAAAATTATTATTATTATTATTATTATTTTACATACAACTGGGAAATAAGATATACAGGCACTGGGGTATAGAGATCCATCTTGCCCTACCAGAAAGTCAGAGGGGGAGAATGTAGGAGAGAGCAGATTGGGGCAGGGGGTATTCAGTGGGATCGCTGTCTTGGGGTGGGGGGTAGGGGAAAAACAGGGAGAAAATTTGTAATTCAAAACCTTGTGGTAATGAATGTTGCAAACTAAAAATAAACATAAATAAATTTTAAAAAATATTACATACATGGAAAAGCATGCATTAAACCAGTAGTCACAGACATTTTCTGTTCTGCACTGAGGGCACAAGACTAAGTAGTGAGTACAAGGGGCAGGGGCAAAACACCTCTTACTTGTTTGTTAGGCTTCCAGACCTTCTGTACTAGGATAAACCATACCCACCCTCTTAGTTGGGATTTTGGACTGATCTGAGTAGGAAATAAGGTCAGTCCCTGCTGGTTGCTGAAAAAGTCATAGCTAGCAAAGTAGGCTGAAGCAAACTACTTACTGACTCTTTGCTAGGTTCCTGGACTAGCTTGAGGATACAACAAGAGCAGGCTGCCCTCTGAGAACTTACACTCCTACCTCCTACCACTTTACCAGGCTTCTAAGTCTATTCAGCAGCCTATGAGTGGGAATGGAAGAAAGAGATTGTGGGAATTTTGCACCAGAGAGGATAAATAAATCATGATGAGCAATAGAACAAGTGATAAAGAGATTTTAGAACAAAGGTGTATAGAGATGAATAGGTTCACCAAGGGCACAATAAGGCTAGAGCTATGACTCTAGGCTTGTCACGAATCACAGCAACAAAGTAAATCCATCATTTCCAACATGAAACCTCACCCTTAAGCTTTCTAATCACCTGCCTTCATTAGTGGATCTCATATTACTATTTCTGCATTCATCTCTCAATGGTTACCAAGTTCCCAAAACCTTTCCTCTCTCCCCATTCCTATGATACTGAGCCCCCTGTAAACAAAGAAAAAAAAAACCTCATCAACCTCTCTCAGCCTCCTCCTTTCCATCTCCATCAAGTAAGCTCCACCAGTGTCCCACTATAGATCTGTAGAAGGATCACCTTCCACTGTGCCCTCTGGAACACCTGGTCCATAATTAACAAACTAACTTTCATCTTAAACCTCTTCCTTTCTCACCCCTTCCATCTTCTGGCATTCACAGAGAGATGGCTTCCTCTAGATGATAGTGCATCCCTGGCTACTCTTTTCAGTACTGACTGCATTTTCACTCATACCCCTGATAACCAGGTCTTTGTTCCCCACTGCCACTTCCTGACTTCCTTCCATCATCATTTAGTAACCTCTACTCCTTCATTCAATCCAAATTTATCACCCAATTCAGCTTCTAGTGGATATTATTTCTGAAGTCCTATGACATTCTCCCTTCTCTTCCTGGATACTTTCTCTTCTCTGGGTTTTCATGACTGTTTTCTTTGTTTTCTTCTTAAGATCAACCTTTTTCTTTTACTAGTTATTCCATCTCAGTCTCCTTTTCTGCATCTCCAACCACATTGTGTCCATTAATTATGGGTGTCACCCAAGATTATGTCCTGGCCTCTATAGAAGTTGCAGATCAGGCACTGATCTGAATTATTTGAGGGAATCTGTCACTAGTGGTTGCCAGGTCAACAATAACGACACTAAAAACAACAATTAGATTCCCATGACTGAGAATAGAAAAACCCACAAAAATTCTCAAATTATTGATAAACTAAATAAAATAATTGAAGGCAAAGGAAGGAAATTAGTACTCTTAAAGAATTCAAAAAAGGCAAATTAGTTAATCAGTGGTTTAAAAGAAAGTGAAAAATTATAACATGGCAATTGGTACTCTGAAAAAAAGAGAATAGTAGAGGAACACAGAAAGGCACTGATACTCAAAAAAATTCAGATCAAAATATGACAAACTCTGTAAAACACCTTAGTTCTCTGCAAGACAAAACAAATAACCATAAAAATATAATTTAGTGAGATAATCTGCAAGTTATTGCAGCAAATCATTGTTTCCCTAGAAAAACTAAATGAAATAAAGAGCCTGAATACTACATTTCAGCAATTTACACAAGAAAATTGTCTGAAATCATCAGATATATAGGACAAATTCCAGATTGACAGAATTCATAGCATGCCATCAGGAAAGAACCTTAGGATGTGCCTGTATATGAGGAAGAAAACTGGGACTGGATTGTTTCAAGTGAAATAATTTGCAGGTAACTGGCAATTATTGTTAGGGTAAAATAATGGAATGTAAGGAAAGGAAAAGTTTTAAACTTACAATCTGGAATGCTTATGGCTAAACTTGCTCTTTACATGAAAGAAATTTGGAGAATGGATTAGAAAACAGAGCTCACCAATTTTGCTCCATACAAGAAATCTGTGATTTCAGGCATAGAGGGAACTGTTGAATGAGGCAGTTCTCACAGTCCTTACAATTAACCATCTTCTCTATAAAATATACTCATTGTAATGCGGAAGTGATTCATTGAAAATAACTCTAAGAAATAGAGTATAGCATAATGATCCAGCCTTGGAGTCAAGATTACCTAAATTCAAGTTCTTTGTTCAGCACAAGTGTAATGTATAATATTGATCAAGTCACTAAACTCATCAGTACCTCATGAAACTCTCTAAAATCCTAAGCTAGAGATACCGAGTTTGTGGAGGGCATTTCCACATTGGGAGTTGCCCACATAGACGAAATCATAGTCCTGAACATTTTTTTTAAAGGTAGAGAAGGAAACTCTTATTATAAAGTAAATCTGCTCTAAAGTTTTTTCTTTATTTTCCCAAGGTTGAATAATAGGAATTCCTTCTATTTTTTTTTCCTTCATAGATTCTATTGTCTTCATCGCTTAAAAAAAAGGCCCTAACAGCATCCTCATTAATATAAAAGAGTTACTTAGTGATGTTAATTTTTTTCTGAATTATCTAATTTCACTAACATAGAGCTACAAACTCAAAGGAGTAATACCAGAAAATAAGATGGCAGCTGTAAGAAGAGCCATTCTTCAAGGATATTGTTATTGTGACTTTACGCAGTGAAGTAAGTTCAAGCAGATTAAATACTTGTATTGGTAACTTCCAGGAAAGCATACCCTTTACCATACTCTCAGTCTTAACAAAAAACATAGCAATATTTAAATAAGAAGCCTCGAAGCTTTTCTGGAGGTTCCCCCGCCACACCATTCAGACCTTGGTTCTGTGGTGAATAAGAATCATTCATTTTTCCATCTGCTTTGCCAAGTGAATTCTTCATTGTTCAGCTGAGCTAAGAGAACAGCTGAAGGCAAAAGAGGCAATACTCAGGAGCATAGTTACTGATAAATAATTACAACAAGGACATTATGATTATTTAATTAAAATCTGCGCATGGGGAGTGATTATGAGTCTTTGGACTTACTACCTCATTTAGAAGATACTAGTCATTAACCAATTTAGCTGGAGTCAGCTCCTAAGTGTCCACATGCTTGGCTTTATTTGTGAAACCTGTTCAGTCAGCAGTCATGGCTTCATGCACCGTGAACTACCACTAGCCAACAAAATAGAACACTTCATAATGGCTTTCTGGGGCGTATGGATTTGTGGATCCCACATAAGCATACAATGATTATTTACCGGGATCCCCAATATGCCCTTTAAAAAACATTTGCCCAGAAATGACTGCTTTAAAAAATTGATAATACACAGGAGCCTTTTCATTAACACTATGGACTATAGCTCAAAAACCATTATGTTAGACCTTAGGAACATAAATGACAACAGCAATAATAACAATGGCCAGCATTTATAGAACCCTTTAAGGTTTATAAAGCACTTTATAAGAGGCTCTTTGGAGCCTCACACCAACCCCATGAAATAAATCTTATTATTGTTATTCCTACTTTTACAGATGAGAAGTCTGAGATTAAGTGAATTGCCCAGGGACACACAGCTAGTAAGTATCAGTGGCAAGATTCACACTGAGGTCCTACCAACCTACTCCATCCACTTTGTGACCTAGATGCCCTATAAAGGCATATATTCTTGGACTTGAATATATGTGCCAAGCTTTCATCACCAGTTGCCAACCCCTGAAAAACTGACCACCTGGAACATTTAGAATTATAACATAGGGAGTATCCACAGATGCTGGAGAGTGGAGTTCCACAATGGAACAAACATCTGTACCAATGTGACCTTGCCTAACACTTTATTTTTGATAGTCACACCTACACTCTCCAATATGCTGAAGATGGGTATAGATTTTTTTCAACTAGAACAGATGGAAATCTTTTAGTAATTCTAATATTTATTTCTTCAGGCAGCTTCTGAGAGAAGCAATATATCCTATTGGAAAGACTACTGAACTTGGAGTCTGAAAGCCTGCGTTTGAGGGAAGAGACTCAGAAATTAGCTTCTTTTTGTAGAAGTGAGCTATCACTATGTCACAGAGTTATTTTGAGGAAAGTGTTTTGTAAATGATAGAAGATAAGATAGATGTAATTTGTTACTGTAATTCCATCCTCCATATTTTTATGAGAAGAGCTCAAAAAGAAACAGTTCAGGGACAAGTCACTATACTACTATTTTTTTTCCTTTATTAGGGGAAATATTGAGTAAGTGAAAAATGAAGGATAAAAGATTTAAGTGCCAAGCCCTTGGTCTGTGCTTGGGATACAAATACAAAATCAAGCTAATCCTCGCCCTAAAAGAACTTAAATTCTTATGAACAGAGACAACATATATTTGGGAATGGTGGCTGAGGAAGAGTGTACTGAGTGAGGCAACTGAGCAATCAGGAACCCCAGGGTAGCAGTCCCAAAACTGAATGTGCTAAGTTCCCCAGGGCTTAGTCTCTGGTCCAAAAGGGGCTGTGGCAGATCAGTAGGTAAGAATATATCCACACAAATAAAATTACTTGAGTTTTCAAATTGTATCAAAGTATCAGGATACAGACCTACCTTCTATAGATTCACTGAAAAAAATCTTTGGATAGCTCCAATAGTAGACATTACAATGAGGATAAGAAAGTGCTTCATGTTCCTACATGGTTCTGATTTAAACTGATAGATACCTGATTTTTGAAAAGTTGCCTTTCAGTGTGGTTCAGAAGAATATCTTTTAAAAACAATCTTTTTGCATTTTTGTGGACTGATGTAAAGCCCAGGCAATAACAGGAGATAGTAGTTATCTATGATGATGTTCTGATTCCAGGACAGATTATTTGTTGCCTTGCCAAGGATAGTTTGACAATTTTATTTACACTATGGGAATTTATCATATGGTAGTTTATGAAGAATAAACATCTGGTATACAATTATTTTTTTTTTGAGTCAGAAATGTGAAATGAGTACTTTCATTCCCAACCACAAGGCAATAAAAATGATATTCAATAAAGGATCTTTGAAGAAAGGATTAAAATTAATAGGAGACTAAATCATTTAATCCTAAAGGATGCATTGATCTAAGTAACAATCATAGAAACAACAGGCCTGTTTTTTTTTTTAAAGATGGCAATGGTAACAATAACCTACCAAATCTTTTGGGTTATAGCAGTCCTGAAAGGAAAATCTTTGTAAATAAAAAAGAGAGAGAAGAGATCAATTAATCGGGCATGCAGCTAAAAAAAAAAAACCCAACAACCTTAAAATTAAAAAAAAATTAAGTTCCAAGTAAACACCAAAAATAGAAATTCAGAAACTCAAGGAACATACTGAAAAATTGAAATCAAGAAACCCAGTGAATTGATGAATAGCACTGGAAACATGAAAAACAATAAAGCAGATAAACCTTTAGCAAATGTATTTAAAAAGAGAAAGGAAAAATCAAATTATCAGAATCGAAAACGGAAAATCAAAAGTGAAAAAGGAGCATAGGGAAATTACTAGAAATCGTTTTGCTTAATTATATGCCAACAGACTAACAATTGAAATGGATGAATATCTACAAAAATATGAAATACCATATTAACAGAAAAATAAATAGATAACTTAAACCTAAATCCACAAAAAGAAAATGAGTAAGCCATGAATGAAGCCCCACAGAAACAGCAAGTTTAGCAATTAATTCCTTGGCTATGTGTAGTGAGGGAAAGTAAGAAGATAGAGACAATAACGAGGCTCTAAATCTCAAAGAATGTAAGAAGTTCTATACCTTTGATAGAATTAGTGATATAGGGTAGAGGACTAGGCTTAGGGGAGAAATAATATGTTTTATTTTGGATATGTTGAATTTGACATCTCTGGGACATCCAATTTTAAATGCCCAAAAGGCAGTTGGTGATGTAGCACTGAAACTTAAGGGAAAGACTGCAGCTATACATATAAACCTGGGAGTCAACTGCAGGGGGATCATTAAAACCATGGGGACTGATAAGATAACTTGAGGAATTATTATGGAGAGAAAATGGCCCAGTACAAAGCCTTGGAGAATTCTTTGAGTTGGAGGACATGATATAGAGGATGAATGTAAAGCCAAGCATAAGCAGCAATCCAGAGGACTGCTGCTGTGAATAGCTATAAGGTTCTGATCACATAGTATAGTGAACTCTCTATTTATTCAGCAGTAAACTAAGGCAAAACATTCACAGAATCCAAAGTACAGCATTCACAATGATATAACATAACATAGCATAACATAACTACAGAGGTCACATAGTTTTAAACAAAAGATAGCATTCAGTAAGTCCTTAACTCAATCATCCTTAAGGAGTAATCCTCTTTAAAGGACACAAATTACAAAGGTCAAAGTTTTCCCACCCCTAGGTCACACTGTCTTAATTTCTCAGTCAAAAAATCTTCTTTCTTTTTTATTGGAGATTAGTTTCTAATTATCCTTAGGTCAATCATCCTTAAGGGTCACAAGGTACAAAGTACAAAGTTCTCCCACTCCTAGGCCACAATAAATCATGATCTTCTTAATCAGCACTAAGTACCCAAAGACAAATATCTTGTCTCAAGGCTGGCTCCCAAATTCCATGGTTCCTCTTCCATGGGTCCAGGCTTTGCCTGCTTCTACCCAACTGTCACCTGGATTCACAGGTAGGCAGCTCTCAGCTCCTCATCCAGCTCCTCATCTAGTTCCTTATCCAGCTCCCATTCCATATTGAAGCTCATAGTGTTCAGTCCACCTTCACAGTTTCTGTTTCCAGGAAGACAAAGCTTAACACAGCCAAAACAACATTCACATACATTGCTGGCACCATCATTAATTCACTACCTGCCTGTGAAATAAACACAGACCCACAAGCAAGGTCCAAGAAATCAACACAAATCATCAGCATAGTCCCAGGACCTCTGAAACCCTCCTCCAGGACTTCTATAAACAGATTACAAGAAAATCCTCTTTCAAGGCTTAGAGTAAGGTCCCAGGGCTTCTCTACAAAGTATCACAAACACAAATCAACACAGACAGAATGAACAGAGTACTGGCCACCACAAGTATTTCCTTCTCAGTTCTGCTCTGTCTCAGCTTGTGCTCCTCCTTAAATATATGGTGGTTCTCCTTCCTGTCTCACCCTTCCTGTTGCATCAGCAAGTTCTTCCTACCTTCAAATCACAAGGAGCTCAAAGTGCTAAATACTTAAGTAGTTGAAACAAGGTGCTAAGTACTTCTTTGTTTGTCATTAAAATGAGACAGCAAAATACTTTGAAGGTTTGAGGAGAACCAGCAGAGAGGAGTGTCATGAAATCCCAGAGAGAAGACAGTATCTAGAGAATGGTAAATAGCATCAGATATAGCTGAGAGCTCTAATAGGATGAGGACTTAGAAGAACATCTTCTGACAGTCATTCTTAGCTTTCTTCTTAAAAGCTTTCTCTACTTAATACTTCTTGCATAGAGGAGACAAAGATATTAGTAACCAATTTCTTTATCTATTAGTTCAATTTGACTTCTGCATTCATGTTCAGAGCCTTCAGTTTTTATTTTTCTTTGGTACATATGAAGAATTTGACCTTGTATGTGTTTTCTCTCATAAGATGACTAATCTAGAAATATGTTTTTATATGACTGCTCATGTATAACCTTTATCAAATTGCTTGCTTTCTCAGTGAGGGAGAAGGGAAGTGAGGCTGGGAGAGTATCTGGAACTCAAAATTATTTTTAAAAATGAAGGTTAAAAATTGTTTTTACATGTAACTGGAAAAAATAAGAACTCAAAAAACAGAATTTAACCCTTGTTGAGGTCAAAGAATATTCTGATACCATCAAAGACTCTACAAAAGGAATTTTTAATATGTTTTTCAGTGGAAACCATATACCTAGATGTCTTCCATGTATGCCAATTGGTTAATGAAATATTTCAGTTTGATTCCGTCTTTGATTTGGAAGCCATGATTAATTTTTTTTAGGAGAGATGATGATGGATTTTAGGCTAGTGAAAGCCATAAAAGGTTTAAACCAGGGGTGGTGAACCTGAGGCCTTGAGGCTATATGTGGCCCTCTAGGTCCTCAAGTGTGCCCTTTTGAGATTCAGTCAAAGGGCCACACTTGGGGACCTAGAGAACCACATGTGACCTTGAGGCTGCAGGTTTCCCACCTCTGGTTTAAACTGTTTCTCTGCTAGATGTTATATTTTATATCAATTTTTCTTGCATTTTTGTGTGGCATAAAGTCCTTCTCAGATGTTGCAGCATGTCATGGAGGTGATCCAGAGTTCTGAAAGATTCCAACAAAGGAGCAATATTCTTATAATGCTTTATCAACCTAGAAATGTTGAAAACATGGATCTGGAAAACAACCATATATTTATTATCTGAGAATCAGCTTATAACAATCTGTAGAAATTCACCACCCAATTAGCTACAGATAGTGAATTTTTCCAACCATACCAACTCTTCTGCATCAATGAAGGGACTATTCATACACACCCCCAAAATCCTAGTTACCTGAATTATTGAACTAGCATTATGGAAGATTATATTTAGGAGGGTGGTTTCCCTACAACATAGCTCAATATGTAAGACTTAGTCTTTCATTGAAACATTGGCATGTTTCATGTCCTCCAAACTCCCAGGCACAGGTGACTCTAGTTTGAAGCTTCATGTTGATTGATCAGCTATAGATATGGAAGCCCAATTTGCTGGCAAACACCATTCAGTTCAGTTGATTCAACTACATTAAAAAATAAAATAAAAATTCAGGCTTCTTACCTTTTGGCAAGACGATATATGACAGGTGCAAAATGAGACCTATATTTGCATATGTGGCTCATATGTGAATTTGCTGTTCTTGACCATATACACACATATGTATATTTATATATGCACATGTTATTTATATATTTATGTATATGGTAATGATAGTGATTTTAAAAAAGAACAAACAGGTCACTGAATCTCTAAAAAATATACAGAATAGAGTTTAAAGAAGATCAGAAGAGTACAGGTAATTTTATCATGTTATGTTTAATAAACATTTAAAAAGGTAAATAATAGAAATTCACAGATTCATATGCAATCTTCTTTTTCAATTCTTTGTAAATGGAAATCAATGTTTGTTAATGTCTGTCAAAATTCATGGTAATTTTTAAAATTATCCTGTTTTAGAAACCATATAAAATATTTATTTCAACCTTGCAATTTTTCATGGTCCTGCAGGCCCGGAAAATAAAGTTACTTCCCAACATCTTGAACTCTAGACAAGTAACAGTTTTAGTTAAAAAGTTGATTAAATATATTATTATAATAATAGTTGATAAAAGAAGAATAAGATCCTTGTTAGAACTATGTTCTAAGATCACTAATATTCAGTGGATGTTCATGGTGAGGTATCACTTCTAGGAAAATAAGCAAGGAATGAAGTAGTAATAAATTTTAGCTATGTGAAAGCTGAGAAAGCTAAAGATAAAGTATGCACACATATGGGTAACAGACAACTATTTTTTTTCATCCCATCTGGCATATTGTGAATAACTTTTTAAAAATCATTCTCAATAATTATCGGTTTCATAAACACAGTTTCCGGCATAATGGAAAAGATAATTCATTTGAGCAAGTATTTATTATAAGCCCCTTCCTTAACTAATCAGTTGCCAGGTATGGTCATTTCTACTTTACAACATGTCCAGTGTCCTCCCTTTCCCCAACTCTCACAGATACAAGTCCAGTCCTTCATTACTATTGGTACCCTCCTGATTAATCTCCCTTCTTCAAATCTCTCCTTACTCTGGTCCACCCTCTACTTTGCTGCCGAAGTGATTTTTTCCGTAAGCACGGGTCTGACCATGTCAGCTCCTTACTCACTAAACTCTAGGATCTCTCTATTACCTCTAGGATCAAATATCAGTCCCCTTTTTGAATGGAAAGCTCTGCAATCTGACTCTAACCCTCCTTTCTGTTATTGTTATACTTCACGCCTCCTTCCTATATTCAAAAGTCCAGCCAAACTGGACTTCCTCTGCCACGGCCCAGCTCTTCTTCCAGAAGCCCCTCTGTAGCCCCGGACACATTGGAAATACTGGAGCTTCTGCTATAAATTGTGTTTTGAAAAAGTGAATTTGTTCTACATCATCTGATTTGTAACAAAGAACATTCTAAACACAACTCGAACTTCGCATTTCCAGTTTGCTTCTTTGGAAAGTCTTTCCTGGGAAACAGTGAGAGGACTCAGAAAACTGCACCACTTCACAATAGCTCCCAAGCTATGGCTCTTATGAACCCTCCCTTCGGCAAGCAGACATCTGGTGTTCCAGAAGGTAAAGTACCGTATTAGACGTCTATTTTCTGGTGACGTAGAGCTGTGGGCGGAGACAGGCTGGTCCTCACCACGCCCCCCAGCCTTCTTTTCAGCCGCCATGGCCTATGGCTTCTGACCTGAGAGCAGGAGCTGAGCTATGACCAACTTGCTTTGGCAGTCCTCCGGCGGCAGGCTGAGGCTGAGAACATGGCCATGATTTACTGTAGCATTTATGGATTTCTTAACCATTTATCATGTATAAAACTGTGCTAGCATTTTTATTAAGTTCCTGACTCTCACTGATGACGTTTTTGAGAGTTGTGCGCCTAACTCCAAATCCCCCAGAAGCCCGGTGGTTTTGTTTTTTGGCGAAATTTTGCGTGGCTCGGTGCATTTTGAGAACGTTGAGTTACAGATAAATTGCCTATACCAGTGATATCCCTCTTTGATTGGATGACATCGTCCAGAACCTCCATTTAAGGAGGGAGCCCAGGCCAGCCGTGGCTCGTTTCTCTTCGGGGTACCCTCCGCTGCCAGTTACCCCCCAAACCAGGTACCTTTTCCTTCCACTCCTCCACTTTCAGCTTCATTTTATATGTTGCATTCCTCCATTAGAATGTCAGCTTGTTCATAAGAGTTGTGTACCTCGAATATAAACTCCTTTGAGGGCAGGGAATGTCTTTCTACTCGTTTTTGTATTCTGTGCTTAGCGCTGTTCTCAGTTGCACTTAATGGATATCTATTGATTAACTTACTGATTTCTCGCTGTTTCTGATACACAGCCCTCCATCTCTCCCCTCTGTGCTCCTGCCTTGGCCCTTCTCTTTCCTTGGAATAAATTTCCTCTTCCCCTCTGCCCCTTAATCTTCTTAGTGTTTATCAAGGTTCATCTCAAGCTCCACTTTCTTCATGATGTTCTTTCTGATCCCACTAGCTGTTAGTGCCTTGACCCCCAAATTATTTTATATCTATTTTGCAAATAATTATATTTTACCTGTTGTCTCTTTCAATTCTTAGGTGAACAGGACATGTTTCACTTGTGTTGCTTTAGTTTCAGTAGTCCCAGAGCCTAGCCCAGTTCCTGGCACCTAGCAGGTCCAATAGAAAGTTTAGGTTTATAGCTATTTTTAAAATCTTTTTATAGGTAGTGTGATATATTGGATAGAAGGCTGACTTATAAGTCAGGAAGACCTGGGTTAAGTCTCACTTATAAAACCTACAGACTGTATAGACCAGGGCAGGTCATTTAATCTCTTTATGCCACCAGGCAAATAAACATTTAAGATCATAAATTAAGACTAGATGTAGATCACCATTAGTGAAAAAATTTCCTGTACCTATAAAGCCATAGCTCCTGTCCAAAACCAATTCAGGGTTACAGTTTTCTTTTTTGTTAGTGAGCTACCTCTAAAATTCTCTTTTTTTTCTCTCATCACTTTTTCCCCCCAAAGCCACATTATTTTTTAAAAAAATCATTTTTACAACCACCCAAGAAATTCTAGCAGAAAAATGGAGCTTTAATTGAATCAACATTCTACCTACAGATCCTGAATTATAAAATCATATGATCCAAATGAACATTGATAGACCATTTAGTCTATCCCCCAATTGTGACACCTAACCCATCCCAGAAAAAAAAAATTAATCCCATTTTTTAGGACCTTCAGGGAGAATTATATAATCATACTCAATCACCCATTGTTAAGTTTAACACTTTTTAGGCTGGGTCTATAAGATAACTCTTAAGCAAGGTAAAGGTAAAAGATAATTGCTTCTTCTAAGCCCCATTAAAGTATTAAGGTATCCAAAATATTTTCAACAGTATTGGAGAATTCAGTTCCATTAAGACAACTGAACCGTTCTGTGGCCATTTGTCATCTACCACCAGAAGAGCTTTTTTTTTTTAAAGAAAAGTGGTAGCTACGTAAATACAGCCCTCAGACTGGAGTACCTTTGAATTCTATAGCCTGAGTTGCTCAGAACCTAAGGTGGAGATAAGAAGGAAGGAAGAAAGGGACCAGTAACTCTTATATTTCTGTAAAAAGGTTTTTTCCTTGGAAAATGTTTTTGTTGCATGTGTGTGCACACACATTCACACATACAAACACACACTGGAAAGAACATTGACTGTGGAATCAGAGCACTTGAGTTCAAATTCTACCTCTGAGAATTAATACCTCTATGATATTCAGCATGTCACTTGGGCCTCAGTTTCCTCAGAAATAAAATAAAGAGGTTGGGCTAGATAGCCTTTGTGGTTTCTTCTAACCCTAGATGTGTTATCCTCATTTATGGGTTTACTTGGATTTGTTTTTTTTTTTTGTCAAAACCTGTGAATCAGCTTATAGACACAACCTCTGTACCTTGAATCTCCTATGACTCATTTTATGTCCATTTCTAGTTGCTGTTAGTAAAAAAGATTAGAGCCACTTTGCTCTGTGTAAGTGACTTTCATATTCTTGTGAAGTTCCACTTGTTATACCCAGGTTTCTTAATATAGCCATGCTTTTGAGTTCTGTGTTCTATAAATTTTAGGGTAATTGGTCTCACAGTCTTGTGTTTCCCCTTCTTACTCATTCATCCATTGGGAACACTTCTCAGAACATGATAAAAGTCAGCTTATCTTTCTTTATCTTAAGATGAAGCTCATTATGTACAGTTAGCAAAATAAATAAAAGACTAAGAAGCTCCAAAGGGAAAGGAAATAGAGAGAGGGGAGGAGGTGGCAAGTGGATAAATTTACCAGGTCCCAACAGTGTGAAGGCACATAATGTTCTGTTCAGGTAGATCCCTCTTTCAGCTGTCTGCAAGCCAGAGTAGGTTGCAACTGGTCATGATTTTATTTAATTCAGGATAGCAGGACATTTGCAATCCAGCTCCAACCACTGGTACTTATCTCCCTCCAGGTCTTTATCATCTCCACAAAACTACAAAATTCCCAAGTTTCTGTTTGTCTTTTTTTATAGTCCTTCTAGGTAGAAAAACAACAACAAAATTACACTTCCCAGCAGCACCCCCCTGATGCTATAGAGTTATGTTCAAGTTACCCCTTATAATTTTCTTTTCCAGACTAAAATTTTCCCTATAGGTCTGATTTTTCCAAAACTTAAACCGTAGTTGTAAATTCCTTTTTTAAAATTCTTTCCAAGGTCTTAAAATCTTTGCGTATCAATGAAGCTTTGAACTAGAGAAAGCTGATTATAAAATGAACAATAAGTGAAGTTCATATGTGCTCACATTCTATTTCTCCATGCCAGAATTGTACCTCCATTCCTGTCTCTACATTTCCATTGCAAAAATTTTCTTTAAGATCCCATGTGCCTAATCCTTTGTCTGTACATAGCCTCTTAAATTCATATAATTTGTTCCTTCTGGATTTACCTTCATTCTCATTTCAACAACCATTTATTGAATTCCTGCTATATACCAAGCTCTGTGTTAAATGGGAAGAATACAACGCAAAAACAAAATCCTAAATAATCCCTACTTTCAAAGAACTCACATTCTACTTTGGAGTGGGGTTGGTTAACAGGCAAGGGAGGGAAGGGAAGGGCTAGATTAATACCAATTAAGAAATTACAAAATATATATACAGAGTAATTTTGTGGAGTGAAGAGAACAAAAATAACTGGATGACTCTAGAAAAGTAATATCCCTCTAAAATGATATTATAATTAGTTTGACCAGGATAAAGCAGCTCTTCTGTAATTCTTAATTCTCACAGATTCAGGTCCCACCTCTGATTCATCCTGACTATCAGATGGGTAAATTTAGTTAGTATGTAAATAAAACAGTGAATGGGATGATAAGAGTAGAAATATTTATGCTCCATGGATTTTAGAAGTCATTCACCCTGTTACAAGGTGTGATAAAATATAAAAATATTTGGCCAAATCCTAGCAATTGTATATTGTTCCTTGCAATTAGGTTTGGCATTTTTCCATCTTTCGGAAGTTATTAGGGAATTATTTCAAGCATTGGCAGAGAAATGTATGCAACAGTACCTTATATCATCTCCCAGGGTACCTAACTTGGATTCAGGGAAAAGGTTACTCATGAGACAAGTATGGCTTATAAGTGAGGCTGACCATTCAGTTATTCTGTTCAAACTCTTAATGATATAGGATCATGTAAGAAATAGGAATATAACATACCCGGGTGAAGAGTTGGCTGGCCACAAATATTCCTGGGAAAATGTAGTTCTTTCCAGTTTGGGCAGAGAGAAAACTAACGTGAGATCAGCCTTTGGATGGAGTCAGAGGTATCTGCTATATCTATAATTCCCTGCCTTAAGGTGATGATGAATGACTTCTTTCTAAATGAACCATCTCAAAGTTGTGCAGCTGTGTTTTCCATGTGCTTACTCAGGTAACAAGAGCTCTGAGTAAAGAAGTTTTCCCCGGCTCTGCCCAAGGCTTACTTTTGCTTAATCATATATTTTAAGAATTAATTTTTAAAAAATAATACATTATGAGAAATAATTCTCATAAACAGTTATATCAATCCTGTCCTTATTTTGCCTAATGTCCCTTATTATACTGCACATAGGTGCAATGGAAGCCACACAGGGAAGAGGGACCTTACCGTGGGCAGGACTAGGAACTCAACCTCCACCCCCACAACATTGCTAGAGAGTTTTATTGGATAAGCACAACCCAATTTTATAACTATCCTCCTGAGAAAAGATTTAATATGAATGTGGTCCATATTTTATAAATCTGCCCTACAGGCGTGAGCCAAAGTTTCATTAAAAAAAAGATTCCTAACAAAAGCAAGTATGTTCTTATTAGAAATTCATGCTGTTTCAAGGATTCTCCATCATTTGTCCAATCTAGCCATTTTTTCTTAAAAATTTTTTTCTTAAAAAATTTTTTCTCTACACAAAAGGTCAACCATTAAACATGATTATTTCCTTCAACTCAGAGAAGTTATAAACCAGAGGGCTCATCTATGGTCAGTGCTGTAACAAGAACAGCATTTATTAAGTACCTACCATATGCAAGACACCATGATAGACAGTAGGATACAGAGACAAATGTAAGAGTTCCTGTCCTCAACAAGTGTTCAGTCTAAGGTGTGATACAGCATATAAACACATAAGTAAACACAAGATAATTTTTGGGGGATCCAAAAGAAAGATTTTCAGTAGGATATGGCACTCGAATTGAATCTTGAAGGAAACTGAATAAAAGTTATATTCATAGAAAAAATGCAAAAGGCATACCTTGTCCAGATGAAGTAACCCAGACTCAATCAGTTAGTCAACCACCATTTGCTAAATACCAGCTATCTAAGAGAAACTGATAGGTTCTGGGTATAAAAAGACAAAAATGAAAATATCCCTGCCCTCAAGAAGACTACATTCTCTTGGGGAAAACATATAAAATAAATGCAAGGTAATTTTGAGGGAGGCATTTGCAATTAGAGAGGACTCAGGAAAACAGGAGTTATAGCTCTACCTCAGGAAAGCTCATGACTAGGAATATTGGGGCTCCCAACAAGGAAAAATGTCTTGATAAGATTTCTTAAACTGGAGTCCATGAACTTGGGTGATGATAGATACTTAGATAAAGAGCTGTATTTCAATGTAATTGGTTTCCATTGTAATCTTGTGCATTTTACTTTATGCGTTTCAAAACATCCTGAGAATGGGTTTATATAGGTCTCTACATACTACCAAAGGAGTATATTTAAAACAAGAGAAAGATTAAGAACTTTGGGTAGGATGACTTCCAAGGAACTTTCTTTCTTGTATGTCTCCTCCTACTGAACCATAAAAAAGTTGTTGGCATTGACTTCATGCTTAAGTAAGGGGATCTCAAACCCCAAAGTCCCTTCCACTTCTGAAACCAAGGTTGCACAGTTCCCACATAAGGGAACATTTGCCCAGGGCATCATTCCCCAATTTATTCTTCTTAAGCACTTGGATGAGATTATTCAAATTACTCTAGGCTGTCAGACAAGCCCCAAATTGTAACTGTGTCCTTAACTGGTTTTAAGGAAAATTTTCCCTCCAGCTGCTACCAACCTCCTAAATCAGCTTGGAGGAAAAAGGGGTGAATAATATAATAGCTGAGTATTAGCTATTCATAAAGGGCTTTGCATTTAGTTCTTATGCCCCCCTGATAAGGGAGGTAGTCACTTATTATTACCTCGATTTTACTACTAAGGAAACGGAGGTTCAGAGAAGTGACTTGCCCAGGGAAACAGCTAATAGGTGTCAGAAACAGGACTCAAATCCAAGTCTGTTGTTTCCACATCCGGAGTGCTTTCTCTTACACCAAAATTGATGGTAGATGACAGGGTAGGTCACTAATCCAATTCTTTGCATAGATCAGGTTGGGTGAAGAAGAATGCACTTTCAATTATAGCCTGCTCCTATTCAATCACATTCATTGGGCATCTCTTGTATGCCTTCGCACATAGCGCGCTCTCAGTTAAACGCTGAATTATGTTGAATTGTGCTACCAGAGATAAACTGCATAAAGCACTTGAAGGTCATTTAATTGATCTTTTTTGGAGTTAGTTGTCATTTGCTATGCTGGATATTACTTAGATTTTCATTTCTCAGCAACTTAACATTTAGTTATGTGGCCATTTGAAATTGTTTTCTATACTTACTAGTCATAAATCATGGCTAAGAAACATGGTCTTTAAATTTATTAAAGACAGAGCTTGAAGATTCATATAAAGATTTTAGGGGAGGGGGCATATATGGAGGAAAGGGAAACTATACTTTATTTCTATTTATGAAACTTATATTTCTTTCTAAGACCCCTTTCTAATAGAGTAAATAAAAGTGTTGTAAAAAGCTCAAATCTCTTCTCTAGAAGCAATGTAATTGGAAAAGCTAAAATAATTCCCTGAGAAGCATGCATTTTTAATTTATTGCATTTTTGAATAAACAAAAGTCCAATTAAGTAGGTCCTGACATCTTCTGAGGTCTTAAAGACAACTAGAAATAAAATCCTAAAGGGTCCACTATAAAACCTTCAAGTTACACAAACCTCTCTGAAATATCACTACTTCAGAGGTCAAGAAAATTGGGCTTAGGACACTAAGCAAGAGATTAGCTAAACCAGAGAGAAACAGCCTGTGTCCTCTTAAGCAACCTTTAAACATCAATCAGCTGAAACAGCTGCCAGCAGATAGACAAGGAGAACTCAGTGGGCTACCTTGCAAAAGAAATGATATCAAAGACTTTATGGTGTTTCTGAAATATCATCGAGAAGTACAGATTCTCTCACTGCCACGGGCAAGTTCTTTTCATTAATTCTACGTCAAGGGACATGATGTTGCATCACCCTCTGTGTGAGACTCCTGTACAACTTTTACAGACCTTTCAATGTAGTATACTCTGACTTCTTAGACGTTTGGTCCCAGTGGTACGTTAGGGGATGGCTTCTAGGTTTTTTTTTTCTTTATCAAATGATAACATTAACATTCTTACAGATGGATTCAATCATCATTTGAATTCAGATGATGTTACAAATGATTATTCTTGATCAAAGTCAACTTTTTATTAATTAGAGATTGATTATTTAGTTTGCTGATTTATCCTCCCCAACCCCCCATCACTTTCCATGTTTCGTTCTTTTCACTGTTAAGTAGTGCTAAACCTGCTAAACCTACTCTGAAAAGGTTATGGTGAAACTCTAATCAGTTAAATCCAGTGCTCTCTTCTCTGTTCATATCCCCTGTGATTATCCACTGATCATCTTCCCTAATGTTTTTCTTCTGGTTTTTGATTCAGGAATACTCTATTTACCATGTTCTGTTGGTGCTTCTAACTAATGTACCACTTTTTTTTGGCTTTTTCCTTGACCAAACACTTTGAGTTCTATTCAATCACATATTGAAACTACCTTTTCCATTGTCAGGTTTCCCCTCTTAGAGTCAAATCTAATTGCGTCTTTTCTGTCCTCATTATTCTTTATCTCTCTGCAGTTTTTGACACATTAGGCTACCACCTTTTTTTCTAATACTCCTTCAGCCTTCTGCTTCAGTGGTGATTCACTCTCACTGTTGTCCCTTTACCTTTCTGACTGTCATTCCTTCTTAGTCTCCTTTCCACATCCTGTTCCTGCCTCTTAAGTATGGGTTTCCTGTAAGTCCTTTTCTAGGCTTTCTTTTCTCTTTCCAACCTTTTTCCCCCTAATGATCTTATACATTCCTATAGCTTCAATTAGCACCTTTATGCAAAAGGTGCTATTATGCAAAAAAAATCTGAACCTCTTGTTCAATGTGCCAATTCCACATTTCAAACCCCACCTCGGCTTAGGCATCTCTACCTGTATTGCCTCTATCCTCCTCCACACTGGTGCTTCAAATTCAGTATGTCTGAAACTAAACTCATCTTGCCCCTAAAACTTCCTTACCCCTAACTTAGGATCATAAATTTAGAACTGGAAAGAATGTTAATATCATCTAGTTCAATTCCTCATTTTACAGATGAGGAAACAGAAGCACAGAAAAGAAGGGAATAGGCATTTATAAGCATCTATTATGTGTCAGGCACTGTGCCATGAACTTTTTACAAATATTATATAATTTGATCCTCATAACTCTTCAAGGTGGGTGCTATTATTATCCCCATATTACATTTGAAGAAACTGAGGCTAATAGAGGCTAAGTGACTTGCTCAGGATCATTCAGCTAATATCTGAGTTCCATTGGCATCATGGGTGACCAGGCTCAAACATTTCAGTAATCCGTGACTTACCTCATGACATCCAGTTAGATGTTGATTTCATCCGATACTCCCTCTACAAAAGCTCTTTCATTCATGCCCTCCCCTCTCCTCTTACTGCCACTACCCTAGCTTAGATGCTCATTATCTTTCAACTTCTCTGTTACTGTAGCCTTTTAAAAAGATTTTTGTTTTTGTTTGTTTCTAGTCTTTCCCTTCCCCAATGCATTCTTTCATGCTTCACATTGCTATCTCGGCAATTTTCCTAATGGACTGCTCTGATCCCGTTAGGACACTGCTCACTTGTCATGACTTTTCCATTACTTAGAAAATAAAACATAAACGCCTTACCTTGACATTCTCAATCTTTTACTTTTTGTCTTTGATCTGCCTATCGAGACATATTCTATTACTCCCCTTCACGTTTCAACAGAATTGGCCTGCTTACCATCTAGTAGCCTTGCCCTGACCTCTTCCATTACGGTGCCTGGCTTACTTCCTAGCCTCCATGCAAAAAATGATTTTTCCCACCACTACTTTGACTGAACTTCATCTCTTGAAATTTCTCCCTTCTTTTCAAACTTTATACTGATGTCAACTCTTCTAGAAACCTTTGCTGATCCTCACAGCTTAAAGTGATCTTTTCCTCATAAAATCTCCTGTCACACCCTTTTTAATATTATAGTTATTCATGTGTATTTCATTCTTCCAATAGTGTAAGGACAGAAATTGTTTCTAATTTCGTTTTTGTATCCTGTGGCATAGTGGACCAAGACCTGTCCTCAAAGTCAAGAAGACCAGAGTAAAAGTTCCACTTTTGACACATAGTAACTGCGTGACTAGGGGCAAGTCATTTACTCTGTCAGTGCTCTAGGCAACTTGATAATAATTTAAATTGTAGAGAAGGTACCAACTACAATGGCAGACCTACTTCATTCCTTTTCTTACAGAGTTACTAGGCTGGCAGGTAACCGAGTGGATATACCTGCACAATTTCCTCTTTCCCCCTCTTGTTTTTGTTCTGGGAACAATAAACAAATCAGTATTGCCATTGGTCCCTGAAAGGATGTGATATTCTATTGCCTTATAATTCTATTCACAATTCCTGTGACTGCTTAAACAACAGCTCCCTTGTCTGGCCACCGATTCTTTATATATGTTGTTTTCCCCTAAAGAATGAAGGAAAGACTTGTCTCACTTTTTTATTTATGAACCCAGCCCCTGGCACAGTAAATGTTTACTGAATGATTGATTGGTAAGAAGGATGCTATAAATATAATTTACCTAGATTTAAACAGAATATTTTTCAAAGTCTGTCATGTTATTCTTTTAGATAAGATGAAGAGCTACAGATTTGGAACTGGTTAACTTTTGTCATTTTTTTCATTCATTTCAGTTATGTCCAATTCTTTATGACCCCATTTAGGTTTTCTTGGCAAAGATACTGGAGTGATTTGCCATTTCCTTCTCCAGTTCATTTTACAGATGATGAAACTGAGTCAAACAGGGCTAAGTCACTTGCCCAGGTTCATACAACTAGTACATCTTTGAGGCAAAATTTGAACTCAGGTCTTCCAGACTCTAGAACTGATGTTCTATCCACTGTGCCACCTAGCTGCTCTAATTAGTTGACTACTTAGATGCAAAGAGTAGTCATCAGTGATTTGATTTCAAATTGGAGAGAAGTCTATAATGAAGTACTTTGAAGAGCATCTGTGTTTGAATGCAAAAAGATCTCAATAAGCTATAATGTTGGTCTGAATATAATAAGATGGAATTTAATAGGGAAAAAGAAATGAAGTCTATGGTGGAATTGGACACCCAAGACCAATAAAACTTGGAACTTTTTAAAGGGTTCTTATCTAGGTAAAACAAGAGCATGAATTGGGGGAGGGAGGACAGGAAGGGTATAAAGGAGCCTGGACAGAATGGAAAAGGTACTGATTCATATTAGAAAGTGAGAGGAGGGAGAAACTTGGAGAGTGGGCAGCTAGTTCATATTCAAACTCCTTAATATGGGACTTTTAGCCCTTACTGCAAGCATTACTGTGGTGGGATGACTCAGATGATTTAAGCTTTCCTAGCATGTAAGAAAGGCTACTAAGGTATTACACTATTCTATCAGAATTTCTCTCCTAGATTCTGGCTGTCTTTGAGCATCTGAAGGGCTATCACATAGAAGAGGAATTAACCTTGTTTTGCTTGGCATCAGAGGACCTAGGTGAAGGTTAAAGATAGGCAGAATTAACTGATAACCAGAAGTGCTTCATAACAATTAGAATGATTCCAGAGTAGAATGGGAGAAGAGGCCCGCAACCAGGGTCCAAACCTGGGGCAATCCACTACCCCTTTCTTCCCCCGCCCCACTTTCCTACTAACCAGCAGCCCCCTAGGCAAGTGAGCAATCTGTACAGCACAGAAAGGCCCCACCCGCATGAAGCCACCCCCAGCACAAGTCACCAGGGAGGCTTTGATCCCATTGCTGACCAGTAGTGAAGCCCTTTTCCAGGGCTGGCCAACAGCAAGACCCTTCCTCTGGGGCCTGCCAGCAGAGAGATTCTTTTTTGATAGCAACCCAGCAGCAGGGCCCAACCTCTGGGGTAGACCAACAACAAGATCCCTCTTCCAGGGATAGCTACCAGAAAGACTTTATTACCATAACAACCCAGAAGCAAATCTCCACCCCTGGAACAGGCCAGCAGCTAAACCCACACCCCAGTGATGCTAAGAGGGAGGTGCCACCCCCTCCCAGTACAAACCGGAAGATAAGCCTACTGTAATGAGAATGGGAATTTGAAGATCTTCCCTGCCCCTTAATAGACCTGGGAGGGGTTTGAAGACCTCCCCTGCTTTGAAAGTAAACTCAGCCCCCTAATAGGCTGAATGTAGTCACATGGAGTCTGTGGTGGAGGAAATTCGCTAAAGGGTGGAGCAGAGCCCACAGGAAGCTGGTCAGAGCCAGAGAGATGGTAGGAGAGAGAGGAGGTTGAGGTAAGGAGATAGGTTTGTAAGTAAATATTGATCTTGTATTTGTGAGAAGGCTCTCAGCCTTATTATGACTTCTGAATATCTTTGGTACTATGATGGAATCGGCTTACTGGTTTTAAGATTCAGTTTTCTAGTCTCTAAATAAATGCTTCAGTTCTGTCCTCTGTCTGACGTGTTTGGTGTATTTTGTGATTGAATGTCATGCAATACTTATAGTCATGGTCTTTATCATTATTGTAGGCACTGTAAATATTGCATTGACACTACACCTACCCTCCAGAGAAAGCAAGTAGCTAAGCCCTGATGCTCATTGAAAGCCAATGGTAAGACCCAGAGCCCCAGCATAAAAAGCTTGGGACACTGCAGGACCATAGCCCAACTCTCACATGAAAATACCAAGTCACAAAAAAGGCAGAAAAAAATTGGAGAAAAAAAAAAACTTGACTATAGAAAGTTACTATAGTGATAGGGAGGATCAAGGCATAAACTTAGAAGAGGACAACAGTACCAAAATGGCTACACGTGAAGCCTCAGAGAAAAATGTAATTTGGTCTCAGGCCCAAAAAGAATTCCTGGAAGAGCTTTAAAAGGATTTTAAAAATTAAATTAGAGAAGTAGAAGAAAAACTAAGAAAAGAAATGACAGTAATACAAGAGAATAATGAAAAAATAGTCAATAGCATGGGGAAAGATATACAAAATTTTATCACAGAAAATAACTCCCTAAAAAATAGAATTGTTTAAATGGAAAAGGAAGTGCAAAAGTTCACTGAAGAAAATGATTCCTTAAAAATTAGAATTGAGGGGCAGCTAGGTGGTACCATGAATAGAGCATTGGCCCTGGAATCAGGAGGACCTGAGTTCAAATCCGGCCTCAGACACTTGACATTTAACTAGTTGTCTGACCTTGGGCAAGTCACTTAACCCCAATTGTCTTGCCTTCCCCCCTCAAAAAAAAAATTAGAATTGAACAAGTAGAAACAATTGACTCTATGAGACATCAACATATGATAAAAAAAATCAGAAAAGTTAAAAAAAATAGAACAAGTGAAATTTCTCATTGGAAAAACAAATGACCTAGAAAATAGATCCAATAGAGATAATACAAGAATTATTGGACTACCTGAAAACCATGGTTTAAAAAAAAAAGCCTAGACAACATCTTTCAAGAAATTATCAAAGAAAACTGCCCTAATCTATTAGAACCAGAGGGAAAAATAGAAATTGAAAGAATATACCAATCAACACCTGAAAGAAATCCCAAAATGAAAACTCTCTGGAACACCTTGTAATGCCAAGCAAAGGCAACTTCTAAGGTTCGGATTACCAGCATAGTAAACCCCATTTATTCAGCAAACATTCACAGAACAGAAAAAGTCAAAATACAGTGTAACTTGTTCCTTTAGCAAATTCTCAGTTCAATGCAGGTACTACTCCAGCCCTAGACAGTACATTCATTTAGTCAGTCAAAAGTCCCTTCTCAAATGGAGATTAGTCT
>CM053581.1:475983563-476011516 GCA_028627135.1 Pseudochirops cupreus
ATATACTATATAATATATGTGATATACCATATACTATGGTGTATATATACCATATATCGTATGAGATATACCCATATACTATGGTGAAATTTATACTAGGAATGTAGGACTGGTTCAATATTAGGAAAATTATCAGCATAATTGACCATTTCCATAACAAAATCAACAGAAATCATATGATTATCTCAATAGATGCAGAAAAAGGTTTTGAGAAAATACAGCACCCATTCCTATTAAAAACAGTAGAGAGCATAGGAATAAATGGAGTTTACCATAAAATGATAGGAAATATTTATCTAAAATCATCAGCAAGCATTATCTGTAAGGGGGATAAACTAGAAGCCTTCCCAATACAATCAGATGAAGCAAGAATGCCCATTATCACCTCTATTATTTAATATTGTACTAGAAATGTTAGCTATATCAATGAGAAGTAAAAGAAATTAAAGGAATTAGGCAATGAAGAAGCAAAACTGTCATTTTTTGCAAATGATATGATGTTATACTTAGAAAATCCTAGAGAATCAATCAAAAAACTACTTGAAATTAACAGCTTTAGCAAAGTTGTAGGATATAAAATAAAATCACATAAATCATCAGCATTTCTTTATATTACCAACAAAGTCCAGGAGCAAGATAGAAAGAGAAAGTCCATTTAAAATAACTGTAGAGAATATAAAATACTCAGGAGTCTGCTGGCCAAGACAAACCAAGCAACTATATGAACATGACTATAAACCACTTTCCACACAAATAAAGTCAAATCTAAACAATTGAAAAACATTAATTGTTCATGGATAAACCAAGCCAATATAATAAAAATTACAATTCTACCTAAATTAATCTATTTATTCAGTGCCATACCAAACTATAAAAAGTCATTTTATAGAGCTAGAAAAAATAATAACAAAATTCATCTGGAAGAACAAAAGCTCAAGGATATCAAGGGAATAAAAAAAAAAGGCAAAAGAAGGTGGTCTGGCCATATCAAATCTCAGACTCTATTATAAAGCAGTAATTATCAAAAGAATCTGGTACTGGCAATTTTTTCAGTCTTTGCAAGTTGCTTTGGGTGCTTCTGCCTTCCATTTTCGAAAAGGAAAGAAAAACAATGAAAGAAAATGGAAGAGGCCAACTCCACTTCAAGTTGCTGAAGGAAAAGTCTCTGGGAAGACATATGAACAACTAGCAGTCTGCATCATGTCCCTATCCCCAGCATGCTTCATTAGAGATTTGGGAGATTTTCCCCTTGGAAGAGAAATAGAACTCTCACAATAGAACTGAGTTTTCTTCTCACTAATGGGAATTTTCCTTCTTTATGTATGGTTTGGTGTGTATACCTTCTGTGTACCTTATGATTTCTGTTTTGTGATTTGGATAAATGGCTTTATTTCTTATTCATTACATGTGTTCATTGTGGAAATGGTATTTGGTGGGAAAGGGGCTAAGTTTTGGATATAGAGCATAAGTTCCTGCTTCCCCCCAATAATGACAGCACGATCAGAAGTTAGGTGGAACCTGATCTTATCCCTGGATTAACAGTATTCAAGGGAGCAGATAGGTATAATTCTATCCTAGTAACCTCAGGCTCCAACCTCCTACTTCCCTCCTTGCAGGAATGAAAGTCTCCCTTGTTAGAAGGGTGGAAAGAAAAAAAGCTAGATATGTCTACTCTACCTCCCTTTGAGACACATAAAGATGAGCCCCTTGCTACAGGCAGCAAAACAGCCCTCACTACATATGGGTTCTTCACTCTTTATAGTAAAGATCTCTACTAATAGTTAACATTATATAGCATTTTGAGGTTTGTAAAGTTTATAAATATGGTCTCTTTTTACAGATGAAGAAACTAAGAGACTAAGCATTCATTAGGTGCCTGCTATATGCCGGGCACTTTGTTGAGTGCTTTACAATTATCTCATTTGAGCCTTATAAGGACCCTGAGAGGTATTTGCTATTGTCATCCACATTTTGTAGATGGGGAAACTGAGGCAGAGAAAGAGTAAGTGACTTATTTGGGATCACACAGGTAGGGTTTATCTGAGGACATATCTGAACTCAGGTTTTCCTGGATCTACATCCAGTGTTTTATCCACTGTGTCCCCTAGATGCCTCTCTTTTCTCCTGAAAGCTACCCATTCAACCTCCATTTAAACCAATGGCTCCCATGTTTCACCCTCTATCATTATAATGAAAAAGTAAAGATCTACTCTGTCATCTCCTTATAAGTTATTTTCATAGCCTGAAAGATTATCTTTTATTTACTAAATTCTGAGAAATTCAATCCATCATCCAGACTTCTAACTTAGACAAAGCCAAACAAATTATTAGAATTTACAACTGAATTCATCACAGAACTAAGCAGATGTTTTTGCATTATGTAGACATAGATAAAAACAAATCAGCAGATGAATGCCCTTTCAAAGGAAACTGCTCATAAGACTTTTTTTAAAGGCCAACTGAGAGTTTTATTCTAACAGTATTGGGCCAAATGCTACAGAATCTAAGACTCTGCCTGCACACTGAAATATAACATGGGTCTGGTTTGTTTGTGTTTAGAAAACACATTTAGTAGTGTCACCTGAAAGAGTTTGTGCATTTTCTATATGTCTAATTGATATCCACTGAGTAGTTCATTCAAATTGCTGAACTTGGCCATTATACTTTCCAACTTTTTTGAAAACTAGTCAAGGTAATAAAAGAATCTTTTAAGTAGCTACACTTGGACATGACAATAATGTAAGCTGGTTGAAGGCAAAGCAATTTTCCTTTTGTATACTTTGTTCTCCTGATCTAAAAAAAAAGAAAAAATGCCTATTTCTTACTTTCCACATCTTCTCTAATTCTAATCCGTTCAATTCAGCAAACATCAAGTGATTGCTTTGTGCAAAGCATCATGTCAGGCTGGGGATGCAGAAGCCAAAATGAAGCACTGCCTTCCCTGAAGAAGCTTGCACCTTATTTGCAGGATACAGCATGCACACAGATGAGTGAATATAAGATAATTTGAAAGACAGATTACTAACAACTGGGGAGATCTGGAGAAAAAAAAAACTTCACGAAAAGGTGACCCCTGACTTGTTCCTTGAAAGAAGCTAGAGCAGGAGTGGGGAACTTGCGACCTTGAAACCATAACATGGTCCTCTAGGTCCTCAAGTGTGATTCTCAAGCTAGAGATTCTGAGAGACAGAAGTGAAGGAGTATATTCCAGACATAAGGGACAGTCTGTGCAAAGGCATACGATGGAAGGTGAAATTTAGAAAATAACATGGAGGCCAGTTTCATTGCAATATATAGTCCATGAAAGTTTATAATGTTGCTTCTTATCCTACTGCATTGCTCTCAAAGATTACCAGCTATTTTTTAACTGTTAAATAAAGTGGACTTTTTTTTTAAAGTTTTCCCCTTACCTAAGGAAGCTAAGTGACACAGTGGATAGAACACAGAACCTGGAGTCAAGAATATTGACCTCAGACATTACTATGCCTCAATTTATCTCTCTGTAAAATGGGAATAACAATAGCACCTACCTCCCAGGGTTGTAGTGAGGATCAAATGAGATATTTGTAAAGCCTGTTGCAAGTGTTAAAGCACATGTTTTGTGGTTTGGTTTTTTTGTTGTTGGTTTTTTTTTGCTTTTTGGAGGGGGGAAGGCAGGGCAATTGGGGCTAAGTGACTTACCCAAGGTCACATAGCTAGCAAATGTTAAGTGTCTGAGGCCAGATCTGAACTGAGGTCCCCTTGATTCCAGGGTGGGTGCTCTATTCACTGCGCCACTTAGCCTCCCCCAAAGCACATGTTTGTTATTTATTATTATTATTATTATTATTATTATCACTATCACTTAAACTTTTGACTGTTGATCACTCAGATGCTGTCTTCTGTCTTCCTTGGCTTCCATGAAACTGCTCTATTCTGGTTTTCTCATTTGTATCCATCTTAGTGTCATCATAATCATTCTTCTACCTCCAAAATATGTGTCCCTCAGGGATCTGTCTTGGTTACTCTTTTCTCTATATTCTCCTTTGTTGATCTCATCAGCACCAGTGGGTCCAATTAACTGCCTCTTCAAAGATGGGTCTCAAATCCATACGTACAATCTTAATCACTATCCTCAAGTTCACTCTTGGATTTTTGAACAATACTCCCTAGATGTCCTGTTGGCAGTTCGACATGTTCAAAACAGAAATCATTATTTTATCCTTCCCCTAAGCTTTTCTTCATTCACACTTCTCTGTTTCTCTTGAGGGCATCACATTATGGCTAGAAACTCAAGTTTACAATCTTGAACCAGTCTTTGACTCTTCCGTTTCCTTTGCCCCTAATATTCAGTCAGTTGTTAATTATACTTCCTGAAACTAATCTCTCACCTCCGTCCTTTTCTTTCTGCTTCCAGAATCTCTACAGTACTTCAAAATCTTAACATCTTTTGTCTTTGGATTAACCTTCCCACTTCCATTCTCCAATTTCCAACTTATTTTCTTAACAGATGTCAATTTGATATTCCTAAAACATAGGTTAGACCATGTCATCCCCCTGAACATAAAGCAATCTTTAGTAACTCCTGATTGTTCCTAGGATAAAATACAACAAACTCCTTAGCATGGAAATCCAACCCTCCACACTCAGGTTCCCAATTATTCTACTATACTTCCCTTCATGGATCACGTGTTTTAGCTAAATTGGCATACTAGCTTTAAAAAAAAATGGTTTTTTTAAATCTTCATAGATTAGTAGAGATCATTGCTTTAACCCACTCACTTTCCAGATTAGGAACTTAAAGCTCTCTTAGGTGAAGGGACTTGTCCCAAGGTCACAAGGCAGCAGAAAGTGGCCAAAATGAAATTCAGACCCAGTTCCTCTGACTTCAGATCCTATCCTTTTTTCACTGGATTGTGAAGAGAGAGATAGAGTCTTATAGTATAAGAAGATGACATGACCAAAGAGATTCTGTTTTTGTTTTGGAGGGATTGGTTTTTAGGATAGTAGACACCTAGGCATATTAGAAGGCATCAGTGGATAAGGAGAGACTGAAAATGAGTGTTCAGGGCTGAACCTTACTCAGAGCAGTACCTGGTGCTTTAAGTTTGGTATTGGAACAAATAAGTTGTATGTCATTCAACAGTCAACAGATTTACAACACTTACCAGAAGAGTTGATTCAGCCGAATCAAGCTTCCAAGCACGAATTGTGCTTAGTTTTCAGAGAAAGAATCAGAGTGAGCAGCTAGAGCTCCTCATGGCAAGTTTCTGTATTCAAGTGACTAGAAAGTAATATTAACAACCTGAGCCCTTCATCCCCTGAGCAAGGTAAACATTAGATATTGCTGCTACTACAGAGAAAGAGAATGATCAAAGGAGCAAACTTTAAAAGGATGAGATGGAAGATACAGATAGAAAGGATTACACTGGGCAGGGGGAAGAGCTCTCAATTCTTCAGAGGCTGAATTAAAGAAGGGGAAAACAAGAAGATGATGTAGGAACAAGAGTTCCAAGGCGCTGGGTTTGAAAGAAGAGGGAGCTCATCAGATATGTATTTAGTTTTCTCAATAAAATAGGAGGTACTATCCTCTGCTTAGAGAAGAAGAGGACTTGAGAGAAGTTCTAGCTGTGAAAGGTGTAATAGAGAACCATGGAATAGTAAAAAGACTGCCATGAGGTGACAATAATCTAGCTGAGATTACCTAAAGAAGTTGTGGTGTGCCCAGTTGCTATGGTAATGTGACTTTTCCCAGAAGAATTCAGCAGCATGCAAGGAGGAAGAGGAAAGGTAAATAATGTGGGTGATCCAGGTTTTAGTTGTTATCAAACAGGTGAGTCATGGAGGTAAGACCCTGAAAGGAATAAGTGAGGCCAAAAATGGATGATGGACTAGTAAAACAGGGAGGTGTGGAGGGACTGAAGGTCATGATGAAGACAAAGAATAAGTTTAGGAAGAGGACCACAGAGAGAGCTAAGAATGACAACTGACCTTTAATTTCTTTTCATATGTATGTATATTCATATATTATTTCATTGAACATCTCAACAACTCAGTGAGGTAGATGTTTTTAATATCCCAATTTACAGATAAAGAAAGAGTCTCAGAGAAGCTAATCAATTTGCCTGGGGTCACAGAACCAATAAGTGTCTAAGGTGGGATTCAAACACAAGCCTTGTTGTTGGAAGAACCACAAGGAGAAGGCAGGAATCTACACTGCTTCATAATAACTCACAAACTGCAGCCTTTCCGACCCAATGTAACACCCACTTCCACAAGTGGACTTCATGCTCTTCTCGAGTTAAAGTACCATGTTTATTTTACACTGTCTGATACAGCAAAGGTTGTGGGCTAATGAGGGCCACCTTCTACCCCCAAGTTGGGGCTGGCCAGTGCTGCCCTCTTTCTGTGGTAACTTGACTTTGCTAGTCTAAGTTTTATGGGAACTGGAGCACAGAGTGAGCGGCAACCAGAGGTCAGGGATACCATCATTATTTATTATAGTATTTCTATATTCTTAACTATTTTCTATTTTATGTGTATACAGTTGTGCTAACATTTTTATTAGGTTCCTATCTTCTGAATTTGTCACTAATGAAGGTTTTGGGTATTGTGCCCCCAAACCATTTTCCCAATAAGCCCTGGGGTTTTTATTGCTTGATCTTGCATGGCTTGGTATTTTTTAGGAACAAATATCTCACAGTAGAGAAATAACTGAACTTACTTTGGATTCACAGATACCATAATTCATACATTAGAAGTAGATAAATGCTTGTTGAATGAATGAATGGAAAGATGTTCTTCTGAAGGCGGCAGCTAGGTGGCGCCATAGTGCAGAGCTTGGAGTCAGGAAGATTCCTCTTCTAGAGCAGCAGAACTGAGAAAAAGATGGAGTGAGACCAATTTTTAGACCAAGCAATACTGGAAAGTTTGCAGGAAAGTTCGGTTATGTCAGGGTGAAAGAGGAGTACAGTCTAGCACAGGCTGCTCCAGCACAGACCAAGCCCCAGCAAACTAGGGGAAGGCCTCAGAGCAACCAAATCGCTGGCAGCAGTGACAGTTTCCATACCTCTCAGCCCACAGAGGCCAAAGACAACTTAGAAAGTCAGCAGAAAAGGTCTGTCGCACCTGGATGAGAGTGGAGCACAGTCCAACCCAGGCCACACCAGCATAGCCCCAGCCTCTGCAAGCCAAGAGCACCCTTGAGAGTGAATAAATCAGCAGTGGTAGTAGCTACTTCTGGAGCTTTCAGCCCACAGACGATAAGGGGGTTGAACCACTGGTCAAAAGTAGATTACAGGGTCTTTTTGCTAGCACCGAGGCAGGATTCTGTTGCTTTGCCCGTACTCAGATGCCGGTCTCAGTCCCAGGGCGAGAAGGAGCACTAGCATAGCAGAACTTGTGGCCACAGTGGAAGTGGGCCCTCCTCACAGTTCCAGGACAGAAAGGTGTGCTTGTGGTACCTCATAGACCAGAGCACAGGCCAGGAAAATAGTAAACACCTCTTCTTAGATCATACCAGTTTGGAAGAGCTGAAAACTTATAGGTCCCTAGAAGTATCTCTGAAAACAGCTACACAAAACTCCTGAAACTTGGGACAGTGTTCCCTGCACCCTGGAAGCAGGGCCCTACTTTAACAAAGAGTTGAGAGGCCAAGTAATAGATTAGGAAAATGAGCAGAAAACAGAAAAGACTATAGAAAGTTATTATAGTGGCAAGGATGATCAAAGCACACACTCAGAAGAGGACAACAAAGTCAGAGCTCCTATATCCAAAGCCTCTAAGAAAAATATGAATTGGTCTCAGATCATGGAAAAGCTCAAAAAGGATTTTGAAAATCAAGAGAAGTAGAGCAAAAATTGGGAAGGGACATGAGAGTGATTCAAGAAAATCATGAAAAACAAGTCAACACCTTGGTAAAGGAGACACAAAAAAACATACTGGAGAAAATAACACCTTAAAAAACAGACTAGGCCAAATGGGAAAAGAAGGTCCAAAAGTTCACTGAAGAAAATAATTCCTTAAAAATTAGAGTGGATCAAATGAAAGATAATGATTTTATGAGAAATCAAGAAAAAAATAAAACCAAAAGAATGAAAAAATAGAAGACAGTGTGAAATATCTCATTGGAAAAACAACTGACCTGGAAAATAGAGCCAGGAAAAATAATTTCAAAATTTATTAAACTAACTGAAAGTCATGCTCAAAAAAAGAGTCTAGACATGATCTTTCAAGAAATTATCAAGAAAAACTGCCCTGATAGTCTAGAAGGCAAAAATAGAAAGAATCTACTGGTCACCCCCTGAAAGAGACCCCAAAATGAAAAGTGCCTGGAGTATTATAGCCAAATTCCAGAGTTCCCAGGTCAAGGAGAAAATATTAAAAGCAGCCAGAAAGAAACAATTCAAGTATTGTGGAAACACAATCAGGATAACACAAGATTTAGCAGCTTCTCCATTAAAGGATGAGAGGACTTGGAATAAGATATTCTGGAGGGCAAAAGAGCTAGGATCACAGCTAAGAATTACTCACCCAGCAAAACTGAGTACAGTCCTTCAGGGGAAAAAATGGATATTCAGTGAGGAATTTCAAACATTCTTGAGAAAAGAAAAATTTGACTTTCAAATAACAAGACTCAGGAGAAGCATAAAAAGGTAAACAGGAAAAAGAAATCATAAGGGACTTATTAAAGATAAACTGTTTATATTCCCACATGGGAAGATGATATTTGTAACTCATAAGACTTTACTCATTATACATAGACAGAGGGCACAGGTGTGAGTTGAATGTGAAGGGATGATAACCTAAAAAATAAATTAAAGGATAAGAAAGGAATGCACTGGGAGAAAGAGAAAGGGAGAGGTAGAATGTGGTAAATTATCTCACATGAGGCAAGAAAAACCTTTTACAATGGAGGAAAAGAGGGGTAGTTGAAGAGGAGTGAGAGAACCTTCCTCTCATCAGAATTGACTCAAAGAGAGAATAACATACACACTCAATTGGGTTTAAAAATCTATCTTGCCCTACAAGAAAGTAGAGGGGAAGTAGATAAGAGAAGGGTGAGGTGAGAGATGGGAAGATAGATTGGGGGAGGGGTAGTTAGAAGCAAAATACTTTTGAGGAGGGACAGGGTGAAAGGAGAGAGAGAACAGAATAAATGGGGATGGGCAGAACAGGATGGAAGGAAATACAGTTAGCAATGGTAACTGAAAAAAATTTTGAAGCAAGTTTCTCTGTTAAAGGCCTATTTGTCAAACATAGAGAACTGAGTCAAATTTATAAAAATAAGAGCCATTCCCCAATTGATAAATGATAAAAAAAAGATCAGTTTTCAGATGAAATACTCAAAGCTATCTATAGCCATATGAAAAAATACTTAAACTCACTATTGATTAAAGAAATGCAAATTAAAACAATTCTGAGGTACTACCTCATACCTATTAGATTGGCTAATAGGACAGCAAAGGAAAATGACAAATGTTGGAGGGAATGTGGGAAAAATGAGACATTAATGCACTGTTTGTGGAGTTGTGGAATGATTCAACCATTCTATGGAATAATTTGGAAATATACCCAAAGGGCTATAAAACCATGCATACCCTTTGAGCAAGCAATACCACTACTAGGTCTGTATACCAAAAGAGATTTTTTTTAAAAAAGGACTTGTATGTACAAATATATTTATAGCACCTCTTTTCTGGGGGCAAATAATTAGAAATTGAGGGGATTGAGGGGATGCCTGAAAATTGGATAATGGCTGAACAAATCATGGTATGTGGTTATGATGAAATACTTTTGAAACGATGAGCAGGATGCTCTCAGAGAAACTTGGAAAGACTTTATGAACTGATGCAAAGTAAAATGCACTTTGTACAAAGTACCAGCTATATTGTTGGATGATCAGCTGTGAATGACATAGCTGTTCTCAGAAATGCAATGATCCAAGACAACTCTAAAGTACTTAGGATGAAAAATGCTATCCCTCCTCAGACAAAGAACTGAAGGTGTCTGAATGCAGATTGAAACATGGTTTTTTTTTAACTTTATTTTTCTTGAGGTTTTTCTTGTCTATGTTTTCTTTCACAACATGACTATTATGGAAGTGTTCTGCATGACTATATTTGTATAACCTATATCAAATTGCTTGCCGTCTAAATGAGGGAGGAGTGGGAAGGGAGGAAGGGACAGAATTTGGAACCCAAGTTTTAAAAATGAATGTTTAAAAAATGTTTTTACATGTAACTCAGGAAGAATAAACTACTAAAATAAAGAAAAGAAAACAAGGGTATTTTCTGAGCTGCCTAATAAGGAATGAGGGGCAGAAACCCAGGAAATTTGATTCTGTGCCACAACAAGCAAGTGGGTGAGGGTGGCAGCAATATTGGTCTCTGAGTCAGTTAAGTCTTAGTTTATATGTATTCTGGGTCTGAGAACCTTATTGCTCAAACCAGTTTTTACTGAAGAGGTTTTGGGGAGAGAGGAGAGACACATGATTTAGAGCTGGAAGAGACTGCAGAGATTCCAATACCCTGCATTTTAGAAATGAACCCAGGGGAAAAAAACCCAGGGAGACTGTGACTTGCCCAGGGTCACACAGTTAATAGGGTGGGAGCTGAACCTAGGTTTTCTAATTCCAAAATAAAGCTTTTATTAATTTTGCTATTGAATCACACTGCCTCCTAAATGAATGTGAGACAGCTTAAGTACCTATGCTTTGAGACACGTGAACTCAGAGAGAGATAAACATAAGGTGCCTTTGAAAAATACCATATTGCTTCCTAGAAAGCATTCACCAAGTTTATGATTTTCTTTTTAAAAAAAAATTCAAAGATTTTATTAACTTATAGTTGGCAATAAAGAAAGGCAAAGGGAGAAAATAAAAGAAGCTTCTAGGGGAAAAAAAGCCTTTTATTCCTACCTGGTCCTTGGATTTGGGGGACATTTTGTTTGTTTATTTTTAATGCTTTCAGTATTGGCACCATCTCTTAAGTTACACCACCATCCTTCGGCAACTGGGGAGGAAGAGATTGGAAATGACTGCTTTGTAAATCCTATCCCCTTTCCTTCAACCTCAAGCACCTGACAAGCAGTCATGTACTATTTTTATATCCCTTCTAAGTGCCCCTTATCCCTCTGCCACCACAAATATAACTGCCAGGAGTCACATACACAGGCAGGAACTGTTTATTCCTTATGTGGGAAGTGATTTAACAGAGAGTTACAAAATTTCTTGGCACTTGACATCTACAAAATTAATGAGAATAACAAATCAACCTGGTACCAAAATGGGAAAGTTTTTCTCTTTTCAGGAAGTCATGAAGTACCTAGGTCTACTGATTGTAAGGCAAAATAATTGAATTTATCATGACACTAAAATGTGCCACAAACAAATACATTAATCTGTCATAAATTAAAAATAATTTGTTTTTTGCATGGAAATGTACCAAATCATAAGCAACAGGAGAGAGGCAGAATGACATCGTAGATAGAGGTTTAGAGTCAGGAAAACCTGTGTTCAAGTCCTGTCTCCAACACAGTTAACTATGCATCACCAGCAAGTTACTTTGTACAACTCTGCCTCCCTTAAATTCAATTCATGCCCAAGTCCTGACACATGATGTCACTGGTCATCTTCAGAAACAAAGGTCGAACAACACAGAACCATTGTCAATAGGCATCTGTAGAATAAGGTTCCATACTGGGAGTTTCTTATACCTGATAAAATACTAGTTTTGTATTCCCAACAAAAAGAAGCCAATCAGATAATTGACTATAACTGGTTAATAAATCAGGACTCTGATACTCCTGATACCTGGTTTCTCTTTTAAGTTTGAACCCAGAATATTCCCCTGAATAACTTAGTTCTCACATTTGTCTTCAACTCTTTAGTTATAATGGAAGAGGGCAGAGTGAAGATAACTTTTCTACTTAGATAAAAGTCTATGCGTGATCCAAGACACAATTTTTTTAATTATGTGAGAAAAAGTAGATGTGAAATACTGAGGTTCTGATAAAAAAGTTCTTCATTCAGAAATTCCTCATTTATTGAACTGTGAGATTTGAAAGTAGTCAGCATTTTCCAAATAAATAATATCTACCTTTTAAAGGACCAATGTTCTTTTGTATTGCCACTATTTCTTATACGATTCTCTAGGGCATTGGATTTAAGTCTAGAACTAATGCTTCAGACACTAGCTCTGTGCCCTGAACAAGTCTTTCAACCTCTCTCTCTGTGCTCAGTTTCCTCATCTGTAAATTGAAAAGATTAGACTTCTTGGCTTCTATTACCCCTTCTAGCCCTAAATCTATGGACCTAATTATATATTCCCTTGTCTTCTTAAACAGAACCAACCTAATATATTTTAGGAAACAAACATTTATTAAGTATCTTCTGTGTGCCAGGAATAGTACTAAATACTTTACAAATGCTATCTCATTTGATCTTCACAGCAACCCTAGCAAGTTGACACTATTATTATCCCAATTTTACAGCTTTAGAAACTGAGGCAAGTAGAAGTTTAGTGACTTGCTCAGGGTCACACAACTAGCAAGTGTAGGAGGCTGAATTTGAATTTGGGTCTTCCTGGGCGATAAATAGGAGAAAAATGGGAGATGAATTTTTCAGTTTTAGAAATATAGTGCCTTCCTATAAATGTGTGGGCAGTTCTTGGAGCTGAGTAATGGAGAATTGAGAATCTAGAGAAAGAAAAGAAGTGAGGATTGGGAGGAGTAAGAGGCAAGAAGGAAGAGAGAAAGGACAAGGCAGTTTTATCTGATCTGGAATTTTAAGAAATAAGGATGGGGGGCAGAGTGGCTAGGCGGCGAAGTAAATAGAGCACCGGCCCTGGAGTCAGGAGGTCCTGAGTTCAAATCTGGCCTCAGACATTTAACACAAAACTAGCCATGTGACCTTGGGCAAGTCACTTAACCCCAATTGCCCTACCTTCCCCCCTCCAAAAAGCAAAAGAGAAAAAGAAAGAAAGAAAGAGAGAAAGAAAGAAAGAAAGAAAAAGAAATTAGGATCTTTGGCACTAAAAGGTTGATGAACAAGTAAAAGAATTGACTTCACCAGATAAAGAGAGAACCACCGTGCTGTGGGCATGCTCCCTTAGTGTGCTTTTGGGTGTTACCTACTACCACTTACAGAGGGATATTGTAATTTTTAAAAATTTGTATGTACTTTTTATAGTTTTTCTATCTTCTCCCTCAGTATCAGATTGTCACTTTTTACTGCTGTCAGCGTGTCTGCCTCTTGCACTTCCCCTTTGTCTCATTTGCTGTTGCTAATCTATTTTAGACTGGGAAAACAGATGAACAAAATTACTAAAAAAAAATTATGTCTAAAATAGGAGTAAGAAGATTTTGAGTGAGGAACTGAGGGGCTTTCCTATGAGTAAGATACATGAGTATTAATACTATATATGATTAGAGGTAGAGTGATACAGCGGTGAGCACTGACATTTAAGCCATGGGACTCAAGTTCAAAATCTGGCTCTCCCACTTTATGTCAGCGTGACCATAGGCAAACCGCTGTTAGGTTCCCATTTTAGCTGTAGTTTTCTCATCTGTAAAATGAAGTCAGTGGACTTGACAAACTTGGTGACCTTTAAAATCCCTTCCACCTCTAAATGTATGTCTTTGTGAAACCTATTTTTGACTTTTTGGTGACCTTTCTTGCTATCTTCTGTAATAATAGAATCATAAGAAATTACACATGAATGGAATCTTAGAAATATAATCATCTATTTCTAAAGTGCTCATTCTTGGCAAACTTTAATTAGTGCCAAAATCTTTTCCTACCAAAAAAAATCCCTATTTCTCAAAATCCATAGCCACATAAAACTGACCTGCACTTTCCATCTTTCCTGTTCTTCTCAAAACTGGATTTTTTCCCCCTTTTTCCCAGTTACCAGTTTCCTGTTAACCAATCCAGGAACTAAGAATTTAGAAAGATCTATGGCAAAGAATTTAGACATTTTATGTAAAAACTGAAAAATCCTGCTATAGTCCATTCTATTAATATTATAGATGAGGAAACTGAGTCCAAGAGGACAAATGACCTGCCCATGGTCACAGAGTTTGTTAGTGCCCAAGCCAGAATTAGATCCCACTTCTCCTGACTCGATCCAGCACCCTTGGTTGTTGGCTGGGTAATGAATAATTGAAGCTGTCACATAAATGACCTCTGAATCATTGAGGTGTTGCTGTAAATATAGCATGTTGCATACGTTATTATTTGAGCCTCACAGCAACTTTAACAAGAGATCCCCTGGTATCGGATGGATTGCTGAATTTGGATTTGGGGGACGTGGGTTTAGATCCCACCTCTAACACTCATTCGTTAGCTGTGCGAATATGGACATCTTTCGATCTTTCTGAACCTTAGTTCTCTAAGACTTTCTGCCAAGTTATACAAAGACTACACACAACATTAGTATGAGAAAACCAGGAAGGGAGAAAAGGACCAAGTTATATAGGGGTTTAAAAGCCAAACTTATAATTTTATATGATCATGGAAATAATAAGGAATCATTGGAGTTTAATGAGTAGGAGTAGGCAAAGGCCTGTGTGTTTAGGACAGTATCTTTGGCATGAGAGTGAAGGATGGACTAGAGTGGGAAGAGCCTTGACACGGGGATTCCAACTGAAAGGTTATTGTAGAAGGCAAGAGATGATGAGGTCTTGCACTCAGTAGAAAGAAGGTATTAATACTAGAGATAGTTTTATCTCCATTTTACTCACAAGGAAACTGAGGTTCAGAGAGGGATTTGTCCAGAGTCAAACTGCTAGTAAATATTGTGTAGGATTTGAGCCCATGTCTCTGCTGATTTCATGTTCAATGGAATTATACTATTAGACTACACAATTTCCTTTGCTTGCAAATCCTCTGCCATGTGGATAACTGGGATCTACTAACATTTGCAGTTACATTTCTGATGTTTTGTAACAGATCAAACTGTGTAGTGGCGGAATTCTAATGTGGTGTTTTTGTCTTGCAATGGGAGGCTCCTTTTGCCAAACTGTGGAAATGGTCCCAGGATAGCAGACATGCACTTTGTTAGTCATCCCTAAGGAGCAAATACTTTTAAAAGGGACATGAATCAGAAGGTGGTGGTACACTAGTGTCTCATGTCTTTCTTTTTAAGTTTGGTACTCGTCACACACTGAAGTACGGATTTTTTAAGGAGAAAAAAAAAACCATCTGTATTTTTTTCTCTCCCTGATATCATAAGAAAAGTCTAAATTAAACTATCTTTTTTATTATATTAAAACATGGTTTTTTGTCTTCCTTGATAAAAATCATGTATTTATGTCGCTCTTCCTCCAGTGGATGGAACGGTTTCAAACATTACAGGAGAAATATTTAAAGTTAACATCATTTCTTTCGTAGCAGAAAGGAGAATATCTCTGATACCTACTAATCCAACACGAGCTCTGTGATTCTGATATTACTAAGAGATCTTTATCCTCTTATATCCTCAACCAGAAAAACAATAAGACTTTGTGTCATTAAGCACTGGGTTAAAATCCTGTTTCTTACACTTACTAGTTAAGCATCTGTGGACAAGTTATTTAACCTCTTTGAGTTTCAGACACTTCCCTAAGACTCAGAATTGTAGACAGATTTTTATTTTGCCCAGATGGAATTCCCACAATGATGAAATCGCAGACCCTTGAATGATATTGTCATATATTGACATAGATCCCTATCTTACACAATTCCATCTGTCATGGTCTTTGTCTCTTAATATACCAATCTTCCTTTTTACCTGATGTGTTTTTGTTTTTAAAACAACACAATCATGTCCCCAGCCTCCGGGACGAACTCTCCCTTGTAGTGATGAAAATAGTTAAGCTGCACAACCCACAAGGCAGTCCTATCTGACATATGATGCAACATTCCATACCCATTGTTCTTTACCTCCCTAAGGAGAAGAATATGTGGTTCATTTTCTGTTCTCAGGAACCAGCACCGTTCACTGTAGTTAGAATAAGTTGTTTAACTTTTAGAGTTTCTATTTGCAATGTTATAGTCATTGTGTATGTTTTTTTCTCTTGGTCTTGCTTTCTTTGTTTCATTATTACTCTACATAAGTCTTCCCGTGTTTCTCTGAGTTCTTTCTCTTCACTTAAGTCACATTAATATTCTACGATGTCATTATACTCCAATTTATTCAGCTATTCCCCTACTTAATGAGCATTAAGTTTGTTTCATACATATTTTGTTGTATTTAACATATCTCTTTCTTCTGTCTTTGACACCTCAGTTTTAGAATTGCTAGATCAAAAAGTCTGAACGATATCTACCTTGATTCTCAAGGTCATTCTAATGTTTATTCCTCAGGGTTCCTTTATCAATTTAATTCCTGTGACCTCTATCTCCTCTCTACTTTGTGATACACTATCACAATTAGATCACAGCATCACTCAATAATCTCCTCCTCCAAGATTCTAGAATCCCTCTTTGGCTATAACCTCCTGTTCTTTTTCTTTTCTCCATCCTCTTCTTCACAGTCACTGAGACCATCACTTGGTTGTTGTTTATTCTCTTAATATATCAATACCTCTTACTTCTCTCTCTACCCAATATTAATTGTCATTATTCATTTCAGTAGTGTTCTATGCTTGAATGCCTCCATCCTTCATTTCAGGGAGGGAGGGAAGGGGATGAAAGGTGGGGGAAGGTTAGATTTGTTACCACTCAGCTCTGCACATTTCTTCCTCTATTCCTCCTATCCTTCTACCCCAAAGTAGCCAGATGCTGCTTGAAGAAATCAGGAAAAAGTACTGACCAGGTCCACTAAAATTTTATGCTATCTAACTATAACTGGGCCTTCCTTGTCACACAGCAGTTCTTTTATTCATCCCTGATTGACTCTCTGTTATGTTCTCCAGAACAGTTGTTTTGTAGCTTCTCTATTCTTCTCAAGCTCCTAACTCCCCCTCACTGTCATGACTCACCCTCCTTTCTGTCCCATCTATCATCATTTTCTCTCTTTCAGAATGATGAATAACTTGTGCAGATATATCATGATTATTTAAACCATGTCCTTCTTTTCATATCCCAATTATGGTGAACTTGAATATTTCATATAAAAATTATCATGGCCATCTGATTCTACCAGAATGTTAGCATCATAATAGCAAGGGATATTATAAGACTACCTTCTATAAGTGTTTTTATGAAGTCAGTTAAAAAAAAAGCCATTTACAGTCATTTTCATACTGGCTTCCTTGCCTTTGATGTTGGTGTTAATATGTATTTTTCATCTGCATAAATTATATTTAAAACTCCTTAAATAGCAATCCATTTATATTGGAGGCAGAGGTGAGGGTGGAGTGCATCCCAAACATGAGGAACCACTTATAAAGGTCTGGGGATTGGAGACAGAAAGTTCTGTCCATATAACAATAAGTGATCTAGTTTGGCTTGAATGAATGGTTGGTGACAGGGAGTAATGAGTAATAAGCATGGAAAAATGGACTGGAGCCAGATTTACATATCAAACAGAAGGGTTTGCTTACTTTCTGGGAACTCTTAATTCCTTCATCCAGACCCCACCCAGTCAAAATACATGTTTTACCTGGATTAGAATCCTTAAATGTATGTGAAATTCTATTTTTATTGAGGCTTCAAAATATGTTACTTCTTCCAAGTACCCCAAATAGCAAAATAACTTCTATTCACTTACATTATGAAGCAAATTAATTTGGTTTTTTAGCAACCTAGAGGCCCATCATGTAAAAGTGTCCTGCTCCACTGAACAAAATAAACATGGAGAAATGGACAGGGACTATTTTATTGTTTCCCTATTTGGACCATTGTTGTAGTTCTAGAGAAAACAACATCTATTTACTGAAGTCATATCACATCAAGGCTTTTAGAATATTTGTCACCAATATAATCAGGTTTACACTAACAAGTTGAGGATGAAATTAATCTTTTATTTTTTTTTTTACAGGATCAATAATATCATATTGGAGACTTGTTCCATTAATGCATTATAGACCACTTTGTAACATAGATTTACAGTATTTAAGCAAGAAGAGAAGCTTATTAAAATTAATTTTTTCCCTGAAGACTTATTCTAGTTTTTCACACACATTGCACAAGAGAAATGGCTTTTTAAAACTCATGCTTTTTGTCATCCTAATTGCTTTACACATCTTGGCAACTTTTCACACGCTACATAAAACAGGGGTTCATTAAGAGTCATTAAAAGAAAATATTTTTCTTGCAAATGCATTAAAGCATTTGCACATTATTTTATTCCATTTACAGAAAAGAGATGTAAATTGTGACTAACCATAAAGCAAAAAGGGTCACTTAACATTAATGCCTGGAAAAAGACAATTAGCAACAACATTTCTGCAACTAGAAGTTTATGGAAGTTGGAAAATTAGGTCATAATTACTGGGTAATAAATGATTAAAATTATATTTTTACTTTATTGTTTTTAGATATGAAAGAATTCAGAACAGTTTTTCATTTTCTCTGATTTGCATGAAGAAAATGATAAGTAAAATAAATGACCAAGGCAGAAATACTACCACAAATTTTATGCTAAGTGTTTTTTGGGGTCAGTTGAATAGTTGTAGAAAACTATAAATGGATACCAGTCTATGGGAAGAGATAAACAGAATATGGGGATAAGGTGGCAGAAAATGATGTGGGAGAGGAAAGGCTTAGCACCATATTCCTAGGATTCTTCAGCTCCATCAGTGCACAAGCAAGATTACTGAATCCTAAAAATTTAAGAGTCAGACCGGGCTCCCAAAGCAGAAAAAACTCTATTTTCAGCGATGAACAGCGTTTATTCAGAACTTTTTAATACATGACTGATCATAATTCCAGAGGACCAGTGGTAAACCTTGCTACATGAGGAATTTATATTTTATTCTATAAGCAATAGGGAACCAGTGGTTGCTTTTAATTATAGGAGTGATATGGTTATCTTTGAAAAATAGGAAGGTTAATTTGACAGATGTATGTAGACTTGATTAGAAAGGAGAAATGAGGCAAGAAGACTAAGAGATTATTACAGTAATCCAGGCATTGAGAACTTGAAACTGGGGGTACTGTGACAAGACAGGGATGGACAGGAAAAATTCTTGACATAAAATTGACATATTCTGTAACCAGTGAGGGGGTAAGGGAAAAGGAAAAGAAAAAGAAGTGGATGAATCTGATGTTTCAAAACTGATTACCATGATGATGATGATGTTATCAACAAATATAGGGAAGTTGGGAGGAAGGAGAGTTTTGGGGTTTTTTTTGAGATGGGAGGGAAATAATGAATTCATTTTTGCATATGTTGAGTTTGAGATTCTAATAGAAAATCTGAATGTAAATCCTCAGGTAGCAGTTGGAGATGTGGAAGTGGGACTCAATAAATAAATTAGGATTGGATAAATAGATTTGAGAAGGTGGAATTGATAATTAAAACATATTAGGTCACTAAGTTAGAAAAAAGAAAATGAATGAGAGATGAGTGATACACATACTTTGATGAACCAATGAAGAAAGCTGAAGAGTGGTCAGAGAGGTAGGAATAGAATGAGAAATAGAATGTCATAGAAAGTGAAGGGAGAAAGAATGTCCAGAAGGAGAAGTTACTTTAAAATATTAAATAAAACAAAATGATCAAGGAGAATTAATGAATCATTTGATTTTGCAAATTAAAAGTTCTCTGGTGGCCTTTGGGAGAATGATTTCAGTAGAGAGGTGGAATCAGAAACCCAATTACAAGGGGTTATAGTGTGAATGGGAAAATAAGAAATGGAAGCACTAAGAGTGGACTACTTGTTCTAGAAGTTCAAAATTGAAAGGAAGGAGAGATATGTAATGATAATTTGAAGGGAAGACTGTAGACTTTCAACAAAGCATTTGGACATATTGATATCTATTGGACATCCAGTCAAGATGTCTGACAGGCAGTTGGAGATGCAAGATTGGAGGGCAGGGGATAGATCAGGGCGGAAAAGGTAGAGTTGAAAATCATCAGCATAAAGATGGTAATTGTACTCATGGCAACTGAGAACATCACCAAATTAAGTTGCATAGAGGAAGAAGAAAAGACCTAGGACAGACAGAACCCTGAGAGACACCTGTGAGGTAGAAGGTATAATCTGGATGAAGATCCAGCCAAGGAGACAGAGAAGGAATGACCAGATGGGTAGGAGGAAAACCAGGAGGGAATGGTGTCCTGAAAACCTACAGAAAAGACAATATTAATGAGGAGAGAGTGATCGCCAATGTCAAAAGTACTGAGATCATGAAGAATAAGGATTGAAAAAAGACCATTGGATTTGGCAAGTAAGAGATCATTAGTAACTATGGAGAGGGCAGTTTCCATGGAATGAGAAGGCTGGAGGCCAGATTACAAGGGGTTAAGAAGAGAGTGAAAGGAGAAAAAGTAGAGGTATCTATTGTAGATAGCTAGGGGATAGCTACAAATAACACAAGAGATATAGGATGATAAAAAGCGAGGATGGAAGAATCAAGTGAGGGTTTTATTCAGGATAAGGGAGACATGGATGTACTTGTAGCCAGTAGAAAGGGAGAGATTAAAAATAGTGAGAGAATGGGAATGACAGAGGGGACTATATGTTGGAGGAGACAGAACAGAGTGGAATCACTTGGATAGATAGAGTGTTTAGCCTTGGTAAAGAGTAAGGCCACTTTATCAGTCAGTGAGTATTAAGTGAGTACTCTCTATCAAGCATTATGCTAGGTACTAGAGATACAGAGTCATAAAATAAAATATATAAGATTACAGAAGAAACTAATTACATTGAAATTATATTAACTGATTCAATTCATTCAGCAAGATTTTACTCCGTGCAAAGTATTATGTTTGGTTCAAAGACAAGCATGAAATAACCTCTGTTTTCAAGGAATTTACATGCTCTATACATTTAAATTAAAAAAGAATCAGAGTGGTTCAGTGAGAATCAGATATTGCCTGATAAAAGTGTGAACTATCATTATTCCAAAAACCTGACAGTGGTGGCCAAATGAAACTTGTCTTTTAACCAGGAACTGGTCATCAGCAGGTAAAAGAATACAATGACTTAGATTCCCAAATTGCTAAGCACAGAGGAGACCCAAATAAACAGAGATCAGATTGGTTATTTTGCTCATTTTATTATAAGTCTTGGATCACATAAACTATTGCCAGATGACCTCACCTATTCACTGCTTTACCAGAATAATTTTCTTTTTTTTAAGGAGACACTTTATCAAAGAAGCTTATTTGGCCCCCAAGTAGAGGATTGGTTTTACTATTTTTCAAAAATTCGTTTCAGTTTGATTTTTATTTCATCAGCTTCAACCTGACCTGTTCAAGCAAAGTAAGGATACTGGAAAAATGGGAAATGGATATAGGAAAAGATATTAATGTAGAATGTCACTATTTCCTAAAAAGGTTAACTTAACAGAAAGCATTCACCACAGTGCTCTAGACAACAAATACTTGATCTTTTTGCCAAATAGGTAGATATAGCAGGTAAGACACCACTGATTTAGAAAATAAACTCCTTTGGAAAATATTACAGAGGAGGATGGTGGAAAATTATAAGAATTGTCATCTCACAATGGAGCAGAGAGGTGTGACAGAAAATAAATCTGGAGAGAACTTGATGTAGAAGCCAACTAAACCAAATCATCATCAATAGTATTTATAAATGAAATTGAAAAAAGCAGGGGTGTGGGAAAGAAAAATGGAACAAATCAATCAGCATTTCTATAATTGCCTCAAACCCAGAAATTCTTTAAAAATGTTTTTTTGCCAAATTCCTGAATTAATCTGACTGACATCTAAGTTCTGCCCCTTTTAGTGGATCTTTTGCAGTAGGATGCTAGGTATAATACAAAGACATTGATGCAGGGACAAAGTTGAAAGTCTGTTTCATGAATCTCAGATTTTATTTTTTGAAAATGTACTACTCTCTGGACTGTCCTAAATTATTTTTGTATTTAAAACATTTTTAACAATTCCCAGAATGCCAAAAGGTCAAGTTTTGCAAATAGCTTTATCCAAATAAGGTAGACTATCATTAACATAATCCAGGGTAATTTCTTGCCCTAGCACTGGTCAATTATTTTACATGTAAATGCAACAATTCCTAGTAATGGGCCAAAATCTAATTTTAGAGAACCAGCCACATTAATGTGAAAACTTGACTTTACTGGTTTGCACCCTATGCAAGTTACACTTTATTACAAAACTACAGGAGATAGTTACAACCTCCTGATTGGCCAGGAAGCATTCTAAATGAGCACATTTGTCAAGGCATGTACCACAAGTCACAAGTAACTACTATTCACTCAGCAGTCTAAACTGTCAACTCCATCTTCCTTCTGCATAAAAATAAACATTTCCCCCCACAATAAAGGCTATATATATATATATACATATATATGTATATATAAAAGCAATAAAACAACTCAAGGGAGCATTGTTATCAGGAGCTAATCACACCCTTGGGGAATTAGAGGCACTTAGCTGCACCTAGTGCCTCATAGCACCTGAGGGGCTGTGATTATCTCATGATAACCTCCCAGTCTGTCAGGCCTTGTTGGTTAATTAGATAATATTCAACTTGGTAATATTGAGTTTGAAGATTTCTTTTTGAAGTTGCCTAAGTAAAGCTTCATTTATATATTAAAAAAAAAAGCCCAGTGTGATATCAGTCAAAAAATCATAATAATTAACATTCCCTACCAATGAACCCAAGTTTTAAATAGCTAAATAAAAAAATGATAAAGTCCAAGGACTAAACCCTGAGGCAGTCCTTTAACAATGAGTAATTCTGATGAGTTCAACCCAGGAAATCTTTGAGAGAACTGACAAAAATTACATAATGTAGTTTATTTGCAAATCAATAAATGGTTGAGACACTTCGATCATGCTTACAATATTCAATTGCCCATTGTGTAAAAGAATTTAGAGCAGAACAATAAGCCCAGGCATAAACACGTATATTGGTTTGGAAAAGTTTGTCATAAGATACATATTAAGAAGAGGCATGAAAATTTAGAAATAAATTTTGTTGTTAAACTAGTCATTTCTGCAGTCTAAGATTTTAAATGATACTATAGTATAGTGTTATTGCCCCATATTTGTTTTTCCTAAATACCTGAAACTAGTGAAAGGAGTTTGGCCATCCAGAATATGGGTCTAATGCCTGCTGCTCTCATAGGACATTGTGATACTTTAACAAATGAGTAATTGAAAATAATTCATAGTATAGGTTTTTTTAAACAAATATTTGAATATTAACTAAGAGAGATTAAAGCAAAGTGAATAATGATAATGGGGACAATAGTTACTTTCTAGCTAAAGGTATAGTGAATGCTTGATTTTCTTTAAGCCTAGGTTGAAATAGTCTTTGCCAGAGTTAAAAAGAGATGATGTGTTATATATTAGTTTAGTTATCTTGAATTATAATGATGATGATGATGATAAATGACATTTAAATGGTGCTTGAAATTTTGTCAAACACATACATTATTATTTCATCTGATCTCTCTACAACAACCCTATGTGGCAAGAACTACAGATATTATCAACATCATTTTACATTTAAGAAAAATGAGGCACAGTGAGATCAAATGACTTGCCCACTGTGCACTGCTAATAAATATCAAGTCAAATCAATAAGCATTTATTAAAAACATTTACTATTTGCCAGGCATTGTGCTAAGTGCTTGGGATACAAAGAAAGACGAAAGACAGTCTACTCTCAAGGAGCTTAATCTGGTGAGGGAGAGAAGATGAAAACAATTATGTACAAACAAAATATATACAGGATAAATTGATGATAATCTCAGAGGGAAGGCACTAAAATTAAGGAGAACTAGGAAAGATTTCTTGCAGAAGACAGAACTTTGATTTAGATTTGCAGGAAGCCAAAGAAGCCAGGATTGGGATGAGGAAGGTGAACTCTAATTGTTGCTAAGTTCTCCTTTACAGTCAGTCTAACTTTGCTTCTTTGCAACTTACAACCCTTAATATAATGCACTTAAGTGGTATTGATACAGATAGAAGAAAATTTCTCAACATGTAAAAACTATTAGATTTTTTTTCCCAAAATTTTATTTTAGACTCACAGCAGAACACACACAGAGAATAAAAAAGAAACAAAAATATATCATAAACTTAAATACAGAGTTAGAAAGAAATAAAAGCATGTCATGTGCATAGCAGAGCATGAGAGGATTCAAAATATGGAACAATAGATTTTCATTTCAAGAAAGCCTATGTGATAAATAATACTTGTGTTGAGAATTGTCCATCTTTTCTTTGCTTCCTCGTGAGTTTTCTTTTGTTCTTTGCTGTGCGTTTTTTTACTTTGTTCTTTTTTTCCCTCCCTTCAACCTCCCAAGACCACAATAAAGTTTAGATGTGTTTCTCTATAGCTATAAATTTATATATACACATATACATATATACATACATACATAGACATATTCCCAAACCTATTCTACTCCTGATCTTTGTTTTTATGTACATGCATATCTCTTATTTCCTATCCCTCTTGCCTCCTCTACTTTATTTTTACCCACTACCTTGCCCTCCTATGACTTGCCTACCCTCCCCTTCCTCCCATTCCCATAAATCTCAACGCCCCATTTACTTGTTCTCTCACCCTCCCCTCTAAAGATCCCTCTCTTGTCCTCATCCTCCTCTTTTTACCCGTACCGTTTTATTTCTTCTGAATTTAGAAGACTTCTATATTCTTCTAAATATATGTGTTGTTTCCTTTTACACTCATTCCCGATGAAAGTAGGTTACCAGAACTACCAGCCCTCCTCCTCATCTAATTCTTATGTATCAGTTCTTCCTCTTGCACATATCATTTGTATAAAATAATTATTCTGTTTAGCTGTTCCTGAATGGTTTTACTTTTTAAATTCACATCATGCCCAGGTTCTCCCTAGTCTTTCTTGTGAACTTTTTCACAATCATTAATATTATTATTATTAATATTTATTATTATTAAATTATTAATTTATAATTTATAACAGATATATATAAATAACCAATTATTAACAAAAATCTTAGACATAAATTTTACATTTTACATACATAAAAAATAAACAGTCTGTCCTTATAAATCCCTCATCATCAGTCTTTCTTATGTACCTTATATTTATATTGGTCCTTGTATGTCAAATTGTCTAATAAGTTCAGGATTTGGTTTTTTTTAACAAAGTCTTGAAAATCTGAAAGTTTATCAAATGTCCATTTTTAAAATTCAAGATAATAGTTAACTTTGCAGGGTGTGGTAGTTTTGGCTGGAGCTGCGGTTCTTTTGCTCTTTGATATGCTGTGTTCCAAGACCTGCGGTCCTTTAGTGTTTCTGCTGCGAGGTTTTGTGTAACTGTAATTGTGATACCATCATATTTAATTTGTTTTAATATTGATGCTTTTAATATTTTTTCCTTGAACTGGATTTTCAGAATTTGACTATGATATTCCTATGAGTTTTCCTCATAGGATCTCTTTTAAGTGGCGATCGATGGATTTTTTCTATTTCTACTTTTCCCCCTTGTTCTAATGCTTCGGGCCAATTTTCTTTAATTATTTCCTGTATTATTGTATCAAAATTCTTTTTTCGATTGTAATATTCAGTTAGTCCAATTATTTTTATATTTTCTCTTCTTGATGTATTCTGCAAATCTGTTGTTTTTCTTATAAGATGTTTCACTTTCTCTTCTATTTTTTCATTATTCATATTTTGTTTAATCATTTCTTGATCTCTTATAATTTTACTGGCTTCACTTTGCCCAATTCTAATTTTCAGGGTGTCATTTTCTACCTTAAGATTCTGGATCTCCTTTTCTAATTGGCTGACTTTTCTTTCATACCCTTCCTTTTTTCTTGGATCATTCTTATTTTCTTTTTTAGTTTTTCCTCCCTCTCTGTCATTTGACTTTTAAAGTCTTTTTTAAGGTCTCCTATAAATTCTTTTGGGGAAGGTGACCATTTAACATTATTCTTTGGGGGTCTTTTTCTTCAATTTCCTCCGCTGAAGATGAACCCCCGTCATCTCTATTCCCGTTATAGATTTCTATAGTTGGAGTCTTTTTCCTTTGCCTGTGCATTTTGCGTGTGTGTGTGTGTGTGTGTGTGTGTGTGTGTGTGTGTGTGTGTGTGTGGTGATAGCTTAGTTGTTTGTAGTCATCTCTAACCCTGGAGTATGGACAATGGTACCTCTTGCTCCAGATTTTCAGTTCTTCCCTTTAGCCTGAAAGTGCCCACAGCCAGGGGCTTTCTGCTGTGCTGCTTCTGCATTCATCAGGCTAGAGTATACTGGTTCCTTCTCACCCTCACAGCTCTTCTTAGCACAGCTGACGGGTCTGTCATTCCTTGTCAGCAGAGGTTCCTATGATCTTCCCATACTCAAATGTCCAACTCCCCTCACTGTCTTGTCACTATCCCAGGGATAAAAGTTCTGGAGGAAGCAGCCTCTCAAACCAACTAACCCCAGGGCTTGCCACTTGTCATTTAAGAAACTAGCCTGGGGGTGTTTATTCTTCACAGGGACCAAACCATGTCCTGGGATTTTTCTTTCCGATCTTTTCAAATTGTCCCAGGAGGATGCCAGTTATGCCCTTGTTCTTGTTTATCTCCATCCACACTGTGTTTGCCCTAAGGTGCTATTTTAACTCATTTGTGGGGGAACATCTTAAGGGCTTAGAATTTCTAACCTACTCTGCCATCTTCCCAGAATCCTCTCACTGGATTGGATTTCTAAAGATCATTAGGGAAATTTGCCCTTTTGAGTTCCTTAAAAATGTCAAGTTAAGTCATAGCTATATTGAGTGGCCTACTATGTAAATTTAGAGAATCCACCCCAGATGTTCACCTGGATAGGTGTCCAGCCTGTGGTAGAACATTCTGAGCTGGTATTGGTCTGATCAACCACAGATATACTGAAACTTGACTCTAGCATAGCGATGTCATTTTGGTCCTCTTTGAGAATGAAAGACAACAATCAATGTACCCGGTGCCAAACTCTAGGTCTTTGGGGCAAAATAAGTAATCATAAGATGAGTCCTTAGGCCTATAAGGAATTTATTATCTTGTTGAGGAGATAAGACTGATGCCTATAAAATGCTTAGAGAATAATTTTCAGAGGTAAGTGTTTAGCTTAGAAGTTCTTGAACTTCATTCCCTGGAATGGTTTGTGTTAGATCCATTTATAAAAATATAATAACTTTTAATTCCTCTTATATCCCTAAAATAAGTAAGAGAATGGACTCATCCATCCTTAATGGCTAGTTTTTTTGATATATGAGTCATAAGTTCACTGAAGAACTTATGTAAGGACATGTGAGAAACATCTTCATTCTGTCTTTTAGTATTAGACACTAATGACTAGTAAAAGATTTTTGAATGTATAAGACATAGTTGGGGTATAGCAGGTAGACCAGATTTAATAATAATATGAAAAAGAACTTCAAGTTTTAAAAATCACTACCTTACCAACAACTCCATGAAGTATGCAGGGTAAATGTTATTACTCACATTTTATGGATCAGGAAACTAAGACTCTGAAAGATTGTAACTTCTTCACAGTTATATAGCTGGTACATTTCTGAGGTAATATTTGAAATGCCAATATCTCACTCTAGATTCAGTGATTTCCCACTATTCTACACTGTTTCTCATCTTGGGTAGAACTTCCTTTTATGGTCAAGTTGACTAAAACCACTAGAATTTGATGCAAAATATTAAATACCAAATATATAATGGAAATGAAAAAAATTATTCTTAACCTGATTTTGAAGAAAACTTTACAAACATTTATGGAGGTAATACAGAATGAATGGTTTGGACTTATAGGTCCAATATCCATGTTTTTACATAATAAAAATTATTGTAAAATTAAATAGCTCTGAAATACACCTGAATTTATACCATTGACTATACCTTCTACCTAATAAAATTATTTTTTCTAAG
>CM053581.1:476012016-476037044 GCA_028627135.1 Pseudochirops cupreus
GTTCAGATACATATCAGCTTGTGAAATCAAGTTGTAAAATCATACTTCCCCCAGCCTGAAAGCATTAACTCTGCCTCTTCCCTAGGCCAGCACTCTGCCTAGCTACCATTCATGAACTGTTTATCCCTGCTTGGCACAATAACAAGCTATACCTATGAATCCTTCACTAAAGCATCTATAAACAATCCCTTTAGCTTGGAGAAATGTATAGTTCCCTGTTCTAGTGGCCCCTGCACCTATGAATCCTTCAGTGCACTATCAGTAAGCTAACTCATCTCCAATTAGGCACATCATGGATCTCCAATTAGCCTAGCTTCCCAACATCCATCTTGTCAAACAGGACATTGATGGGTAACAGACTGGACACCTCTCAGTCAGCACTGACCATTAAGTGACCCAGTGATGTTTCAAGCCTAAAACCACACCTCCATGCAGCTCCCCCTTGGGCTTTTTCCCATTGAATTATGGGCAATACACCTGCACAGTAAATATGAAAAGTGCATGTCCCTTTAAGCACTGATCACTCCTTAACTCCTCCCTAATCCCACCCTTACTCACCTAGTTAGCATAATTGAAACTTGATTTACAATTTTATTGCTTTATAATCTGTACCTCTGACTCCTGCAGATTTGCAGGTTCTCTAACACCCCCTACCCACTGTATAGCATAACAATAAACTTTTACAATCCTGACTCCAAAGATTGCTTGAGTCCAACAAATTCTTTCCAGACTAGAACCCTCCAAGGATTCTTTGGGGTCCCTCAAACACCCAGCTTTTCTCGCCCTCTTCATAACTTCTTATCCAGAACCAATTTTCTTGAATTTTGCCTCCCCTTACAAAAAAGCAAACATGAAGCCTAGCTGAATAAGTACAGCTAACTCTTCTTACAGTTATCAAACTGTATTAACATTTATACTAGCATTAATCAGGTGTGACTTCTTGAGTTGTAAAAGCATTATGCACACATTGTTTGTGTGCTCTGATTCAATAAAGCATTATCCTTCACCCTGGCATCTTTGTTGCTTATAAAGACAATTTGGGCTGAAAGGATCCATGCATTAAATAGAGCCACATAGTGTGTGGGGTTTTTTGTTGAACACTCCCTATCCCATGACAATAACACCTTGTATTTAGAGAGTACATTTTCCTAAGGAACTGAAAACCTTTATAAGCAGAGGCTCAATATGCATTTGTCACAATTAGAAAAAGAAAAAAAAAATCCCAGGACATAGCATTCCTCACTTATTTGCTACCTCTTCAACAAGGCATGCATAAATTTGAATAAATATATAGGCATATAGCTTTTATATATGTATATAACATGTATATGTGTATATACTTCCATCTTTTGCATATTTTTGGTCTGGACCTGAAGTTTCATTAGTATGAGAAATTTAATATAGAAATTCCCTCGGTCAATGAGAGAGTTGTTTAGGGGCATGGAGGAGTGCCCATGGTCACACCGTATGCCTCAGAAATAAGACTTGAATCCTGGTCTTTAGTGCTCTAAGGCCAACCTTCTTTTCAATACATCATGTTGCCTCTTAAACATATGCATGTCATATAAGTCTATATGTACCTACATACATGTATGTATGCATGAGAGGCAACATGATATAATGGGGTGCTGGCACCGAAGCCAGGAAAACTTGGGTTCAAGTCCCACATCTAATGCATGTTGACTGTGGCCCTAGGAAAAGTCTCAATAATTTGTTAGTGCTATATGTCACTCTTCAACCCTATAAGTTGCAGGAAGAGTTCTGGCTTAAAATTGATACAAGGAATTTGTTCATTTGGAATTCCTTACATGAATGAAATCATTTACAGGTCTCATCCCTATTCCTTTATGAAGTGTGCGTGTGTGTATATACACACATATGCATGTGTATGTATGTATATATGTAGGACTTTTTATGGACATCTGTTTATATGTACAAATATGTGTATGCATACACATAAATAGCTATCCATATACATTTATACACACACATATATATGTATACATACATTGATACATTAACTTTAGGCCCAGTAATGTACCATCTGTCACATCAGTTATGTGAGGATCAGCATAGCTAAATTCAGAAGATGCAAGATGATTAATCTTTTAGCCTTAAAAATTCTCAAAAACCATCCTTTTGAGTGATAAATGGTTTACATTCTTCACTGATAGAGAGAGTAACCACATGGTAAAAGTATACCAGAGTACTCACTATTAAAAAAATCCATTCTCAACCTGTAGCAAACTCAGACCCACTCCCAACATACTGGGTCTCTCCCCTGTAATTGGCCTACACTTGGAAAGTGATAGAGAATCATGCACCTGGCAGGCTGTCAAAGGTACTCATTCCAAGATTAGTTCAAATAACAGGGATAAAGGAACCAAGGACTTTCTAGAGAAGGGGCATTGGTTTCATTTCTAAGTTCTGTGGAGTTGTGCACATTAATAATGGCATACTTATACAACAATTTACAGGTATAAATACTTTATAACCACAGCACAATTTTTTGTAGTAACAAGGAATTGGACACAAAGTGGATGTCCAGTTAGGCTACTGGAAGTAGCTAAATAAATTATAATATGAAAATAAATTGTGCTATAAGAAATAATTCTTATAAAAGTTCAGATAAGCATGGGAAGATATATGAACTCATATAGAATAAAATCAAAAGAAAATAAAGAAAACAACATATACAGTGACTACAGTGATGTAAATGGGAAAGATAAAAAGCAAAAACAAAATTAAATGCTATGTAATTGTAATGACAAAACTTGCCCCTCGCAAAGGAAATGGGAAAAAAAAAACCCAAAATGTACCTCTATTCTTTCTTTGCGGAGGTCAGGGGACTATGAGTATGGCATGTTACTTACGCCATCAGATTCCATTGATGAATTGGCTAGTATTGTTTATTTTGTTTCTCATTCATTTTGATTCTTTATTAAAATGGATAATAGCTTTGTAGAGAGGGGAGGAAAGAAATATATATTCAGAAGTGAAGGTGATATAAAAAGATACAAATAAAAATGAAAAAATTACTTATAGAGTCAAAGAAAATTAGTGCTGAAAGGACCCCTACAAATCACCTGGTCTTATTTCATTTTATAGTTAAGGAGAAAAGGCTCTTAGATAAAGTAACTGGCTAACACAACTAGCTAGTGACTCTGGATAATTTACTTCACCTCTCAGTGTTCTGGAGTTCTTATTTCACAACAGCCCTATGAAGAGGGCAGGACAGGTATTATTATCCCCATTTTACAAGATAAGAAAGTGGAGGCTCAGAGAAATTAAGTGGAAAGCATACTAAATATGTCTCAATAGGTGGTGGTTGCTGTTCAATCAGGTCTGATTCTTTGTGACCTCATTTAGGGTTTTCTTGGCGAGACACTCTGGAGTAGTTTGTCATTTCCTTCTCTTGCTCACTTTACAGATAAGGAAACTGAGGCAAAGAGGGCTCGCCCAGGGTCACACAGCTACTAAGTGTCTGAGGTCAGGGTTGAGCTCAGGAAGATGTTTTCCTGACTCTGGGTCTAGGCACTCTATCCACATACCTGTCGCTTGTGTCAATACTCCGTTGTTTTCAGTTGTCTAAATTTCCCTATCTGTAAAATGAGATGCATTAGATCAGTGGTTCTCAACTTTCCTAATGCTGCAACCCTGACCCTTTAATACTGGTATGTGGGCATATCTGCTTGTGGGCGGTCCCACCTGGAGATGGAGAGTGCCGTGTCTCAGTTCCTAAGACCATTGGAAATATGTGTTTTCCGATGGTCTTAGGTGACCCTGTTCGACTCCCAAAGGGGTCGCGACCCACAGGTTGAGAACTGCTGCATTAGATGAACTAGATGACTTCTAAGATCCCTACCAGCTCTAGATCTGTGATTTAAGTTGCAAAAAGAGAATTTGAATTCAAATCACTCATTCTCTCTACTTTGCAAATAGTATCCTTCAGCTGGAACTTCCAGATAGTAAAAGGGTTGTCAAACCTTGGCAAATCTAGAGTTAGTATATTAACCAGTCAAATAAATTAAAATGCCTTCAAATCTTTAGCTGCATCACAAGATTCATATCATATTAAATTATGTCATATAACATTCTATTATTATTGATATTTCTCTCATTGTAAGACACAAGGTGTTGCAATAGTGTTGTTTGGAATATCAGTTTCCAAGTGATGTGGCTGGCCTGTGGGGGCAGAACCTCCTTCTGGAATGTTCCCCCAAATTGGCCAGTCTTCCAGTTCCATGAATATCCAACAGATATGTCTGTGAACACATCCCAAATGAGAAACTCTTTGCTCTACCTTGAGGTGCCTCAGTTACCAATATCTGGTTTAGTTCATCTTCCATAGCTTTAGACAAGTGTTTTTTTTCCTTGTATGTTGTGAGTGGGTATGATTGTGTTGCTGTCAGAGACTTCCATCCATGTGCTTTAGGGCTTCATTGGGTTCATCGCTTTATTAGTGCTCTTCACAGAGCACTTGTGTTTGGTTCCTTGTCCAGAATTTGTTGATCAGTTGCTATGGTTCAGTCCACCAAGTCATCTGAAATAAAACTCTTAATACTCCTCTTCTCCTTAGTCCTAAAAAAGCTGTTATTTCAAAATAATCTCTGACCAGTCTGGGACTATGCAGTTGCACTTAAGAAACCCAAAAGGTTGAATACATTTGTAGAGCTTTACACTTAGGTCCTTTAAAAAGTCAAAGCTATCAATCTCCTATATTCAAATGGACTAATTAAGAGCTATTAATATCATGCAAATACATCTTTCGTAACTTCTGACAGGCTTCCTGCTGCAACAGGAGAGAAAAGCTTTGTAACAGTTCACACACAACTTTAATTAGTGAGCATAGAAGGAAAATGGAAACTAAGGCTACTGAGAAATAATACAACCTCTCATCTCAACCGGGCCCTCCATTCTGGAAGAAAGATAGCACATCATGCTGGCTAGAGGGCTGTACTTGAAGGCAGTAGCATCGAGATTCAAGTCATGTTTCTGACAAATCCCAGCATTCTGTTTATGGGCGAGCCTCAACTTCTCTTTGGCCCCCAAGTGACTGTTCTGCATGGGTGGGCAGGGTGTGAGGGTGTCTACCCTGACAGTTTCTCACGCCAATGAATCTCTGGTCTATCCAAAAATAACTCTAACTACTTCCTCTTGCAATAAAATCCTATCAGCACAATCAAGTACTTAACTCAGTATCTGCAGCAATATTGAAATTTCTAGACTGGTAAAGAACAATGGCCTCAAATGCTGTTCAGTTGAGACAGTGAGAACTTACCAGAACATTGTAAACTGATGGTTTTAAGTCGAGATGAAAAGAGAGGCAAACACAATTCTACCAGACAAAAACAGAAAGGAAAAAGGTGAAAAAGAAGTCAGGGTAATGGTAAAATTCTCCATACTTCTGCCGTTACTCTGATCAGCCACTAGATGGCACCTAGTATTTGGCAGCCTCTCACTTCAGGTTGTCACTATAAAGCCCGAGATAACTCTAGCCCTGGGTCAGCCTGACAGAGCAAAAATTCATTCTGCACCTGAAATCCAAGACTTACACAGTTAAGATTTTGAAACCCATGGTTTAGGCTTGTTGTTTGTTTTCTTTTTTCCAGTTACTCAAAGTAAATAAATAAATGAGGCCCTCAGAGGGCTCCAAGTTAATCTTTTTTTTTAAACAAATACACTTTAAAGAATAATAAAGGATAGTCAAGTTGTCCCAAATATACCTTTTTAAAATTCAGGGGCATAGGTCACATCTTATGTTAGGTATAATTTAAGCTGAAACATGTCTTCTTTCCCTTTCAAATAAAATAAATATAAGGCACAGGGTACTAGAATAAAAAGAACAGTGGGAATCCCAGCGAACTGGGAGTCAATAGCTCTTCACCTAAATAACTGTAACCTTGGACAAGTCATTTAAGCTCTTTGCCCTTCAATGTCCTAACTTTTTTAAATGAAGGGTTAGACAATGTTGTCCAGTGTAGACCTGGAGTCTGAAGACCCCCTTGGTTTTATGGACAGTTAGGACAAAGAAGCAACCAGAGTAAGGAAGATCTGTGTTCAAGTTCCCCTTTTGATGCATACTGGGATGTTGCTCTGAGAGGGTCATTTCATCTCTCCGTGCCCCCAAGTAAACTCTAAGACTAAATCGTAGAGCAGGTGCTGATCCTCATTGCCAGCAGGAGTTTTCTCTTTGGTTGTTCTCTATACCAATGGAATTGCAAGTCCAGTTCAATGTAACCCTGAGTTGAAAATTACACCAATCAAACAAAACAAAAAAGAAAAAGCCAGACTGTGAGAAAAAGATATTCATCTGATCTCAGTGGTGAAATGTTTGCCACTGGGCAGTTCTTGTGCTTGGAGGGAAAATGCACATTAAAAGGAATATACATCTGGGCCGAGGTGCTTGTAAGGTCTTCTTTCCCTGAAGTACTTGCTCATGATTAGGGGATGGAATCTTCAGCTTGTGGAAGTAGTGAAAGGAGTGGGAATTCTCAGTAAGAGGCATTAGAGAAGAAACCAAGAGATGAGGAAAAAAAGAGAATGAGAGAGAGAACTAGAAAAGGAAGACCCCTACAAAAATATGAAACTTTGTTCAGGCTGCATTTTTCACTCTTATAGGACAAGCACTTCATTTCCTTGCATTCACATGGTAGTGGTATTTTCAGGTATTGATGTGGCACCATTCTTTCTGTCACTGAAGCCTTCCCAAATTCCTTGCTAGAAAGTGATAGCTACAAGACTCTCAGGTACTGATTCACCTCTGATAAGAGAACATGCCATCTCCAGCATCAAGAGTTGGTGTTTTTCTCATAGACAAGTTGCTAAGATTACTTTATCATTCCCTGTGTTACAGTGGTATGCTGATAAGTTGGTACAGAAAGCAAACATGAGAAGATTTGCACCTTCATAGGACTATAGGCATGGAAAGAGAAAATGCTGGAAATTCTGCTGCTTATTTTGATTCCTTAGTATTCCCCTTGAATTTATTTTAAGTAAATGTCTTTAATTCTAGCTGTTGATTGCAGGAAGGAGAGTTGGGAGGAAATAGATCAAACTGGGAAACTGAGTTCTCATGCATAGTGGTTTTGAATATATGATGGACTCAAACAGTTTCTAGGAATCTTCATGACTTCATTTGTGGCTTTCTTGGCAAAGATATTGGGGTGGTTTGCCATTTCCTTTTCCAGCTCATTTTACAGATGAGGAAATTGAAGCAGAGCTAAGTGACTTGCCCAGGGTCACATAGCTAGTAAGTGTCTGAGCCAAATTTGAACTCAGGAATATAAATATTTCTTTCTCTCCCTCTCCCCCACTCTATCCACTGGGCCACCTAGCTTCAATGATATAATTAACACGGTGCTTTATATAACCTGATGCCTTTATCATGTAAGAAGGTTTCTTTGAGTTATAGAATCAGTCAAACTTGTAAAATAAGTGTGAATAAGCCAAAGACACTTATACTGAATTAATCAAGTAAATACACAAATGAGTATGAACAAATATTTAATCATTTTGGGAAGTTTGGGTCATTGGATAAAACCAGAAGAAACTATAAATGAAATGTATTGAGATTGGTTGAAACAATTAGACACCTCTCTGGGGCTTTATATGAATCAGAGAAGGAACTCTAACAATGAGTCAGTCAAGTTCTTGGTGCAAGTCAAGGAGGCAGACTCTTGGGCAGCAAAAGAAGATGAGAAGTGAGCTGACAGAGAGCATTACTTTGGCCTCTCCCCATTGACCAAAAGATGATCTTGTGATCTTCAAAACATCTAATAGATCAGAAGATTTGGGCTCAGCAGCAGCATGTGAATTGAGAGATAAGTTAAAGGCCAGAGATATCAAATGTGCAACCTGAACTAACAGCACTGACAGAAGCTGGAACCAGGTGAAAATATAATTGGGAAATATTTAACAAAACAAAAAAAATGCAATAAAACATAGATAATCTTAACATGAGGTTTTCTAAGTCAATATGCAGTTGCAGTGACCCTAATATATGATTTAATGGCCTTATTTCTACTTGAATTTGATACTACAGATGAAGACAAGCTAGACACATGAAGGGAGAGCAGCTTTGGGACCCTCAGGGCCCATCATAGAGCCAGCTAAACCGAAAGGGAACTTCATGATGACTCCAGAAAGGGAGAAAAGAACTTTCATCCAAACTCCTGATTTCAGTTGCCTCTTTGCCTTATGTGCTCTCTCAGATGAAGTCTACTTCCCCCTGCCTGAATGTACTTATGGGAGAGTGTCCCAGACTTTTGGGAGATATTTTTGTACAATTACTCTTACTATACTACATTAGAAAATACCCCCTTTTTACAAAGATAATTAAATTTGACTGACTTGTAAGCACACAGAATGAGGGTTCCTGAACAACAGTACAAGAAAACGAACAACTCCTCTAAGGTTTATCTCTGGAACCCTGAGGGGAAACATAACTTCTCTCTATGGGAAATGGGAATTAAGAGAGGGAGCCCAGAGGGAGTACTAAATAAAGTTAACTCAACCATTTTGCTTTCAGAGTATTCAGATTTGTGGGTCTCTGGATAAGCACTGAAAAGTCATTATCTGTTATTTGATCTTTTGCAGTATGCTTTCCTGACACTATAAGACAAGAAAAGTTAGCCAAAAATCTCATTCTACCATTTCAAAGATGTAAGTATTATATCTATTAACATAATTCCCCATCCAAAAGGGTATTCCATCTCCCATTTGGCAAAGTGCATTCCTTCTTCACTTCTATTTTAGAGAATTCTTAGCTTTTTTCAAAGCATAAGTTTGGTGCTAGCTCCTCTACTAGGCATTTCCTGATCCATCATTATTAACGCTCTCCTTTCCATAGTTACTTTGTCCATACTTTGTTTGTCTATGTACCTGTTGTGTCCTCCTCTCCCCTCCCTCCAATAGAACATAAGCTCCTTTATTTTTATCTTTGTTTCTCCAAAGGCTACATACAGTGCCAGACACAACAACATAGACATTTAATAAATGATTATTGAACTGGTTTTGTTGTGAATTACCTAATCACATCAGAAGAGATTCTGTCACTGTAAGACTAGAAGAAGATTTAGAAACTGAAAAGTATTTTTTCTGAACAATCTAGTTAACTTTGGAACGGATTGCCAGGAAAGAAAGCAAATCTACTGATGATCTTTTAAAGTTGAATAAAAATCTTAACGATACAGGATAATTTATCTCTGGTGCTGCCTGAGGTAGATTGGTGACCTCTCAGACTCTTTTAGCCTCTCTGAGTCCATGTGTGAGCCAGAAGCTGAGCTTTCATAAGCATTATATGGTAATCCTTGTGAGATAACAGTAGTTCTATATGATTTAATTGTCACATATGAACTTCACTAGGAGTAGCTCCTCTAATCTAGCAAGAGGAATTATCGTGATTACTTATCTATGCTTTGTCATGGGATTTATGTATATCTTGGAAGGAAAAGGATGGGGAGACCCCAACACAGCCACCCTCCCCCATAAAAACCCCTTCCCATCAACCCCTCCCCAGCCTCTTTTCCAGAAAAAGTTCCATTTTGGTCCCATCTTGCCATTCTTCAAACAGCATGTGGAAATAAAATCACTAAACCTGGCCAGAGGAGTAGATGACTTTTTGGAAAAAAGAGGAGGTTTTGAGAGACATCTCTTAAGTCATTACCTCCATCCTTAATATGTTAAATGTACACGGATTGACAACCCCAAATCTTTAGATAATGCTGTATCTCACATATTACATTTTTCATATTCATTTTCATGTTACACAGGAAATTGGCAAAGAAAATATAATAAAACCATTGCCTAGAAGCAGTGTCCATTTTTTGCCATAGTGCATTTCTTGAAATAGTCAAAGACAACAATTTTATTTTCTCATATACTTCCATTTAACAGGTGTTAACAATACACCTGTAGTTATGCTTCCTGACCACCAGATGTCAATTTTTCCACAGTCAAGTTGTAATGTTAACCTGTATGTCCTTTCCATTGTTAGATCATCTGTAAGGTTTGTCAAGTGGTTCTCAATCTCCAACCTCAGGCACTCTCCTTTGGAAATAGGTGTTTTGAGCAAGCTCAGCTGACATGATTCAGATAAATAGTAGAATAAATATGACATTAGAAGTATCATCATCACTCATACTGTACTGATATGAGTTTTTTAGGGATACCAGTGTAATCTGGTATGACCAAGACAAACACCCACTAGAATACAGCACACATACACCAAAAATACTGGGTATGACTATTCAAAGCAAATGACAGCTCTATGGACCCCAGTTTCTCCTACCATTCTCAACACTGACTGGATCTTTTTGCACTAACTAATAAAGCATATCTCATCAAAACCAATGATTCTCCTACTATGCTTTAACATCCTTCATGCCAAGACTTTCATAACAAAGTCTGCCAGAACTAATACAAAGACGCTCTCAGATTATCTCATCCAAATCTAATAGCCTAAACCCTGAACATCCACAAACCACCATGGAGTCACCAGAACTTCCTTCCCCAATGACCCCACCCAAACTCTGCTCACTTGTGTCCCACTAGACTAGAATCTCCCCCTCTAAAGAGTACAGTCTAAATGTCATTGGCCTTGCTGTTCACCATATTGATGAAACTTTTTATTAGTGTTGTCTCCCCCATTTGGAAGGTGAGCCCTTTGAGACCAGGGATTGCTTCATTCTTCTATGTGTATTAATAGAACAGTGTTTGGCACACAGTAGCTTAATAAATGATTTTCTTTTCCATTTAGTAATTTTTAAAAAAATTCTGAAAAGTAATTTGGATCATGCTAAGAAAGTAACTAAAATATTCACATACTTAAATTCAGAGATCCCATATCTAGACATATATCCTAAAGAGGTCAGTGTTTTATATATACATATATAGGTGTGTATTTACACACACACACACACACACACACACACACACACACTTTTTGAAGTAGGAGAAAAACCAGGAAACTAAATAGATATCAATTGATTAGGAAATAGTTAAACAAATGGCAGTACACAAACATAATGGAATATTATTGTTGGCAAGAAATGATAAATATGAAGAATATTACATAATAATAATAGCTAGCATTTACATAGTGCTTATTGTGTGCCAGGCATTGTGCTAAGCACTGAACAATTATTGTATCATCTGATCTTCACAACAGCCCAGGGAGGTTGGTGCTATTATTATCTCTACTTTACAGCTCAGGAAACTGAGGGAAATGAAGGTTAAATGATTTGCTCAGGATCAACCTATACTACCTAATAAATGTCTGAAGCTAAATAAATGTCTGAAGCTAGATTTGAACTCAGTTCTTTCTCACTCCAGGCCTGGTGCTCTATCTACTTCATTGCCTTGCAGAGTCAGAAAGAGTAAATAAATGCACGGTGATTATAGCAATGTAAATGAGAAGAGCACAAACAAAGCTAATATATGGGATCTTAATGCTCAGGTGGGCCAACTAAGTGGCACAGAGGTTGGAGCATGGGCCCGGAGTCAGGAAGACTCTTCTTTCTGAGTTCAATCTAGCCTCAGATGCTTCCTAACTGTGTGACCCTGGGCAAGTTCCTTAACTGCCTCCATTACCTTATCTGTAAAATAAACTGGAGAAATGACAAACCATGCCAGTATCTTTGCCAAGAAAACCCCAAATAGGGTGACAAAAATTCAAACACAACTGAACAACAATGCCCAAGTTGGTCCCAAAAAAGAGAAAAGAAAACCAACCACCTTTTTTTGAAGAGGTGGGTGTCTGACATTTTACATACTTTCAGATTCATTTGATGTCTTGGTTAGTTTTCCTGAACGCCTTTATTTTTTCTTCTTTTTTATTTTTTGTTTCAGGGACTAGCTCTCTAGGGGAGGATAGAGACAGAGAAATGAATGAGATGTAAAATCAAAGGATATCAATGGTGAGTTGTTTTTTTTAAAGAAAAAAGATATTATTGGTAACCTTGGAAAAGCAATTCTAGTCACCTAGTGAGTTAAAAGCCCCATTGTAAGAGGTTGAGAAGTGAGTAATAAGGTAGAAAAAATGAGTTTAGATCTGCAGACAACATTTTTGTTTGTGAATAACAGACAATACCTCCATACCTCTCCTCCTTAAAGACAATCCTGATGAATCCCAAACTCCTGGCATCCATGTAAAAAAACTTAGACTCAGGCTTTCAAATTGATAGACTTGCAACCAGATCTTAAGTCTCCTGAGTTGGTGTAGTTCTTTATTTTCTGCTCCGTAACAAACTATTTTGCAAACTATAGATTAATTAGATAAAGAAGATAATTATATAGAAGTGTCTGTTAGGGAACATTCAGTAAGGAGACAGGTGGAATGTAAAATGGTGACTCCCTACCTAGCAAGGAACAGTCAAAAATAGGGACAGAGAAACCTGAATTCTAATTCTAGCTCTAGTAGCAACCAGCTGTGTGGCCTTGAACAAGCCATAGGACTTTTCTGGGCCTGCTATTTAATCTGTAAAATGAGGGCATGATTACTTTCAAGATCCCTTCTAGTTCTATAGCCTATGAATCTATGGTTTTAGTAGAGTGATTTTTTTTTTAAGAGAACATTCAAATCCCCACATCCGGGAACAAACAGCTAAAAAGACTGATGTATGTATTTAAGGCTCAGAATCATATCAAAAATCAAAACCAGTAATGAAAAAAACATAGTTCCCAGTCTCGCTGTTTAAATATAATGAGCTGTGGTAGAAGCAATGTGTTAATTCCTCCCTCCTGCTTCCCCCTTCCTCCTGTAGGGTTAGGTTAGTTTTTCCTTAAAAGTATCAAGACATTCCTGAAATCTTTGTTAGCTTAGGGGACTAAAGACTCAGATTGTTGATATCACTTGGTATGACTATTAATATCACTTCCCCATCACCTAAGTACAAGACTGACATGACGAACTGGAGGGGGTACCAGATCCTTGGTTCATGGATCAAGATGGGAATTTCAATTAACTTCATCAACTCAAGGGGTTCTTGGTGCCTTTACTTGTTGAATATCCTTCTCAGGCTATGACTAAGTAAACCAGTTTTAAGTGTCGAATGACCTAAGAATATCTTGTTTTGTTTTAATATTGAACTTAAACTACCAGAAGATTGGCCTCAGTTAGGCTTAGTCTAGAACACAGGTATTCTTCTCAACTTATGCAGTGGGTTTCCAGATAAGTTTACTCCAGGTTTAAAGTCCTTCTTGTTTCCAAACCACAGTTCAAAGAGTGTGACAGTCAGAGTATATTATTTATTCAACTCAAAGGCATCTAATAAAATAGCATAGTAGAAAAGTAACAAATTATTTTCCTCGTGAATCTGAGCTTTGCCATTCCAGAAAATAGAATCAATAAGAGGAGCAGACATATATGGGGAACACACAAGGAAAGGCACACACACATGGGGAACACATTTGGCCAGGGAGAGAACATATATAGGAAATAAATGTGGTCAAAGCATGCATGAAGGGCTACTTGTGTCTCTTAAACCTCAGGGTCACCAATCTTTCCTAGTGATGTCATCATATACCTCATATGGGGATGCTCCCAGCAAGGTTGTATGGCATGTAATCTCTACTAGGTATGTAAGTGCTGCTCTGCATGCAGATCCTACCAGACATTGTTCCTTGCTATTCTCTCATGGATAATGTTCAGCACTGTTTCAGTGGTCCCCTGGTCACTGCTTAAGCATGGGTTAACTAGACGCAAGGTTATGAATGTCCTCTATTTTGTCAGCTTCTGTCTTCAGATAGAGTCCTTAATTGGACTGATACCACTTTGTTATGACAAGAGCAATCTCTTCCCTTGCTCTCTTTGCTTCAAGTCCAAATTTTCTGCTATAGTTCTTTTAGACAGGGCAAAACCCTGATGTAGTTATTAGAGCAGGGAAGAAAAGAGCTTTTAGTGTCTTTTTTTTCTCTGAACTTCAACTGGAATAGGCCTTTCTTCTCCATAAAGAGATTTCTTGTCCTGGGATAAGCAACTTGGAACACAGAGACAGAACTTTGCTAGCTTAGTGCCCCAAAGCTTAAATCTGCCTTTTCACCTATATTTTCTAGTTACCAATGCTATGTGGTTTATCTCTACAATTTCATTGTTACTCAGTCACAAATTACTGTGGCTCCCTATTTTTTTTTCCCAGTTCTTATACTACTCCTAATCAGCATCTCTTTCAGAAGGCACCATCTTCAGTAACTTCCAAAAACTGAGGACTCTCTGTCAGGAATTTTTCAATTCCAAAATTTTTATTTTCAAACCTTTGGTCTCTCATGAAAATTAAGGAGTTGGCAAAAAATGTGTGAGAACAAAGCTAAGCCCAAGAAACAAGGTCATTGTCTTATTTCTGCCTAGCCACATTCCTACCTTTATTGTGTATATGTGAATGCCAACCAACCTGGCCCTAGACCAATATTTTAAAACCAGTGTTTCAGGGAATTGTTCTGTCTTCAGTTCTCACTCTAAAGTTAAAAAATAACGGAATGTTTTGGTCTCTTAGGCTGAAAAGAGTGAGCAGGTCTAAACAGTGCAAGAGAACTGTGTGGCTGAAAAGAATCGTTTGGAGAAAAACCTTAGAGAACATGGAGAGTACTGGTATCTTCAATCTTATTTCAATCTTAATGATCTTTGTCAAACAACACTGACTAGCCTTTAACTGCTTTTGAGTCAAGTCAGAAGAGCCTGTTGGCAGACAAAACATTTGCACACAGCTTCAAAAGAATTTTCAGCAAGACTGGAGGGTGGAGGAAGAATTAATCCACCTGTCAGAAGTGTAGTTGACTGTTCTGCATAGCTGTTAATCTTCATTTTGTCTCAGGGTGGAGTCTCATTTTTAGCAGCACTTTAGGGTCGGTGATTTCCAGCTCCAGAGGGGAGCTTATACATAATGCCCAGGCTAAGCAGTTCAGTCAGGATTCATCCTCATAGATGGAAGTAATGCCATCGAACCCTACTAAGTTTCTTTGACTTGCTATCAGCAGGGATCCCAAAGCAAATCTTTTTTTTTTCTTTTTATCCCTAATGTGGCAAAAATCGATTATCTTAGAAGGCTATTTGCTTCCCTCCAAGAACTCCCTTCATGTTTTCCTATCTGAGACATGCCCCAAACAGAACTAATTTACATATCACAGAGTTAGTCTAGCTGCTTTTCTAGACCTCTAATGGTCTGATGAACTTTGGTCTGTCTGCCTCTCCAAATGGGTAGAATATCCCCTCTATGCAGAATACTTGATGCTTTACAGTTTTTTTCTAGTCTATGAGAAAGAGTTCACACTCATCATTGCCCTAGGCTTTCTTCCCAGTTAGCATGTGTATTGAATTCCCTAGACAGCTGCTTTGTGGAACTTTGTGACAGATGAAACTACGTCCAAAAAGTCAATTTTGATAACATCAGAGCGTGTTTATTTTTTTGTTTCTTTGTTTATGTTCAGCAAGAAATCCTTATGTCTAAAGTCATCAGCAAAACAGAAATCAGAGAGAGAGAGTATGTGTGTGTTTAAGTGTATTAAAAAAAATGTGCCAGTTAATAGATAGTGAAAGGCTCTCTGATTGAGAGCAAAGTGATTCAGCTCAAGGAAGAGAGAAAGTCCCAGATCTCAAAGGGTGATTCCTTCAATCTCTAGTGTAGCAAACTGGGGATAAGGACATGATGGAGAATGCTAGTTCTTCTCATATCATCTTCTTCCCAGAGTCATATTCTCCCTTTAGCAACCTGAATGGAATTGGCATTGTCCATCTTCTCTGCTAGGCTAGACATCAGAAGCACTGGGAGCAACTGCAGAGCCTTAAGAGATCTAAAGAGAATGAAGCTATCCTCCCTCCTACTCTTAACCAGCTCTGCCCTTCCTCTCACATAGGCACAGGGGCATTGATTTTCACCAATGGTGAAAGAGTTCCATACCAATGGGCTTTGGGACTTGGGTTACATTCCTCCTCTTGATCAAAATTCTTGTAGTCCCTTGCAAAGATAGCTGGGAACAAGCCTAAAACCTGTGACTACACAGTATAAACAAACAAACAAAATAAAAAACACAATTCAACTCCTTAAAGCAAGAATGATTTTCTTGGCATCCCAGCTAACCAACCTTTAGTACTGCCGAGGCTGAAGTAAAGTAAATGCCTATTAACAATACATAGAGTACTCTACAGACATCCCCTGGGAGGATACTACAATGTCAACATGTCTAACTATATACAGAATGTACCACATGCACATTTCAAAGGTACACACATATGCATAGAACACAACAGTCACTAAAAGCAACAAATATGACTAACAAAGCAAAGCTAGCTGGCTATAGCAATTAACACTGTTGACAGGCTTATATATAAAATATATCTTAATTGTAAGTATTAGCATATATGCAAAACAATTGCCTACAGATGGTGCAACATGAACATAACAAAGCATAGTCAAAGGAACATAATAGCAAAATTAGAAACAAGCATTCTCAAATATGCACTAATTAACATGCACATCAGTAAATATATGCAATTACATGCATGTTCCTTCTCACATGGCCAGTCTCTAGTGTTGTTACCTAGGTACATATGTAACTGTATCTTCAGGTTTACCTTCAGGCTTCACTATTTTTTCAGGTAACATCACAGCTTAGCCAAGGGACTAGTCTAGGCAGTTAGTGGAGAGAGCACTGGACCTGAAAACAGAAAGGCTGACTCCAGATCTGACCTCAGTCACTAGCTTTATGACCCTGGGAAAGTAACAACTTCCATTTGCCTCTTTTTCCTTACCGGCAAAATGGATCTGATAATAGCACCTACTTCCCAGGGTAGAATCAAATGAGCTAATATTTCAAAGTACCTCGCACATAGTAGGCACTATAATAGGTCTAATTCTTCTGTCACTGACTGATCTCTTAGCTCCTGTACTAGAGCTAGTAGTTGGTGTGGGCTGACCATCAGAATCATTATAATTATGTTTGTGTGCACCTGAGCTGACAAGGCATTCCAGATTGACTGTCAATATATTCATCCTCTGCAGGTTGAATCTACACCTCAGGAGTCTCTGGCAGCAGTTTTGGGCAGAAGAACAGCTTCTGGTTTCACTTCTCCTGGTCTACAATGTGCTCTATTCATCTTTTCAGTGCTCCATCAGAAAGTCATTGTACATGTGGTGGACAATTTCTTTTCTCAACCTTTTCCTAGGTGAGTCTCTATCAGTTCTCACTATTCAATCTTCAGCAAGTCCAGTTAACTCTCTTTAAGACTTTTCTCAGTATGAGGATAGCTGAAGGGGATATACATGTGTACATATTTATATATATATATATATATGTATATACATGTATACATACATATATGTGTATGTATAGGAGGATGTATGTGTATATAAATATATATGTGAGTATGGACATTTGTATGTTCATGTGTGCATCTATGTATAGAGAGCACAGGATGAGTTGACTATGAAGAGTGATATCTAAAAAATAAAGTTAAGAGGTGAGAGAGAAATTTATTGGGAGAAGAAGAAAGGGAGAGATAGAACATGTTTATTTTCAACACAACTTTTAAACAGAAGCCTAAAATACCCCCTTCAGATTAAAAATCTGCAATCTCATGTTAGGGATTAATCTAAGAATTCCACATCCATTGTTCCATGATAAGAGAAGCCCTCCACTCATCCTCTTTGCTCTTGAAGATCCATACCATACAGTGGTATTCTGGAGATGGGCCATACCAACTTCAGTTCCTCATCTAAACAATGCCCAATAAATGTGGATGACCCCCTAGTACTCTGTTCTCAGCTGTCTTTTCTTTTTGCTCTTTACTCTTTCACTTGGTGAACTCATCAGATAGCATGAGTTCAATGCTTTTGATGTTCAGATCTACACATCCAGTCTTAACCTCTCTCCTTAGCTCTAGTATCCTAAACTCTATGAACATTTACACATTCTGAAGCAAATACTACAAATCAGGGCTTGATTTATTGTTTTGTTGATTGTTTATACTTAAGCAATAGAAAATATAAACGATGAAGATTAGATTTAAAAGTGTGATTATGAACTCTTTCCTAAAGACTAGAAAGTAAAGCATTAAGTATTGTGTGAAGCTGGGACATTCTACCCATTTTCAGAGGCAAACCAGACTGACCAAGCATCATCAGGCCCTCTGAGGTATGGAAAAGTGGCTAGAACAACCCTGTGACAAGTAAATGAGTTCTGTTTAGGGCATGTCACAGATAGAAAAACATGAAGAAGGGAATGTGTCTAGTTCCTTATGATTTCTCTTTCCTGTTTACCTTTTCATGCTTCACCTGCTTCTTATATTTGAAAGTCAGATTATCTGTTCAGCTCTGGTCTTTTCATCAAGAATGATTGAAAGTCCTCTATTTCACTGAATATCCTTATTTTCTCCTATAGCTTTATACTCAGCTTTGCTGGGTAGGTGATTCTTGGCTTTAATCCTAGCCCCTTTGACCTCTGGAATATCATATCCCAAGCCTTTCAATCCCTTAATGTAGAAGGTGATAGATCTTGTGTTATCATGATTGTGTTTCCATAATACTCAAATTGTTTCTTCCTGATAGCTTGTAATATTTTCTTCTTAACCTAGGAACTCTGAAATTTGGCTATGATATTCTTTGGAGTTTTCTTTTTTTTTCAAGTATTTGTAATAATTTTTAAACTTTTTTTAATTTTTAGTTTTCAATATTCATTTCCACAAGATTTTGAGTTACATTTTTTTCTCCCCATCTTTCCCCTACCCCCACCCCAAAATAGCAAGCCTACTGAATATTCTTTCCCTTAATCTGTTCACTCTCTTGTATCCTCCCCTTTAACCCCCCTAACTTTCTAGTAGGGCAAGATGGGTTTCTATACCCCTGTACCTGTATATATCTTATTTCCCAGTTGCACATAAACAGAAAAGTTTTAAACATTTGTTTTTAAACTTTGGGTTCCAGATTTTTTTTTCCCCTTCTTCCCTCCTCACCCACCCACTGGGAAGATTAGCACTTGAATATAGATTATACATGTGTAGTTACCCAAATAATTTCCATAGTAGTTATATTGTGAAAGACTAATAATATTTCCCTCCATCCTATCCTGCACCTCACTTATTCTATGTTCTCCTTTGACCCTATCACTTTTCAAAAATATTTGCTTCTAACTACCCTCTCCCCCAATTTGCCCTCCTTTCTATCCTCCTCCCTCTTATCCCCTATCCCACTATTTTCCTGTAGGGTAGGATACCCAATTGAATGTGTACATTATTCCCTCCTTAGGCCAAATTCAATGAAAATCAGGTTGTCCCATTCCCTTTCACCTTCCTGCACTTCCCCTCCCTTGTAACAATTTTCTCTTGCCTCTTTTATATGAAATAATTTACCCTAATCTATCTCTCCCTTTATTCTTCTCCCAATAAATTTCTCTCTCACCTCTTAACTTTGTTTTTTAGATATCATCCCTTCATATTCAACTCATCCTGTGCCCTCTATACATAGATGTATACATGAACATACAAATGCCCACACTCACATATATATTTATATACACATACATCCTCTTACACATACATACATGTATGTGTACATGTATATACATACATATACATATGTACACATATATATCCCCTTCAGCTACCTTCATACTGAGAAAAGTCTTATGAGTTACAATTATCATTTTTCCATGCAGGAATATAAATAGTTCAACTTTAATAAGTTCCTTATGATTTCTTTTTCCTGTTTACCATCTCATGCTTCTCTTGCTTCTTGTATTTGAGAGTCATATTTTCTGTTCAGCTCAAGTTTTTTCATCAAGAATGCTTGAAAGTCCTCTATTTCATTGAATAACCATATTTTTCCCTGTAGCATTATACTCAGTTTTGCTGGGTAGATGATTCTTGGTTTTAGTCCCAGCTCCTTTGATCTCTGGAATTCTCATATTCCAAGCCCTATGATCCCTTAATGAAGAAGCTGCTAGATCTTGTGTTATCCTTATTGTATTTCCACAATACTGAAATTATTTCTTCCTGACTGCTGTAATGGTAATGGAATTTGGAGATTCCCCTGTGTTGGCTTGGTTTGGGGGTTGGATGTTGAAACCCAGAGCTTGTGAATCCCACTTGTGGGATGGACTTGTTGACATGAAGAGAGAGGGCTGAACTGGGAGGAGCCGTGGGTTTAGAGAGAAACTCAAGGAGAGAGAAGGCCCAAGCAGAGAAGGCCAGAGGGACTTTTGGAGAGCAGTTCATGGACTGCTGAGGGCCTGTTGGAGCTGCTCAGGACTTTTGAGAACTGTTACCCGGAGCTTCCAAGAACTGAGGAGACATGGCTGTGAGGCCAGTATTTTGTCTGTCTGTTTTGATGTTGTTTTGCCAGATTCACCTGCAAGTGAAGGACAGTGCTGCTGTTGTAAGAGGTCCTGGAACCTTGATGTTGGTTTGGAAGCCCTGAAGGAGGATTTTCTCATTGTATGTCTATAGAAATCCCGGAAGAGGTCATTGCTGATGTTTTCAGGGGTTCTGGGACTGTTCTGCAGGCAGAGAGTGACTTGATGAGGACACTGGCAATGTGTGTTGTGGCTTTGTTGGGCCTTGCCTCCCCAGGAAACAGGACTGCTGAGTACTTGCCTTGGGTCAAGATGAAGACAGGACCTCTCCTTGGGCATTGAACGCTGTTATGATATCTTAACCTTGTTGTAGCTTAAGGGTGAATGGCCTTTTGTGCTCTCCTTCCCCTTTTGAGAAAGTGCTTGGCATTAATGGTTGGTATTGTAGTTCACTTGTGATCCAGGGGTGGGAAACCTTTGACTTTTTTGTGTTCTGTGATCGACCAAATGAATGTACTGTCCAAGGGTGGAGTAGTACTTAGATTGAATTGAGAATTTACTTGCTAAATGAATGAGTTACACTGTATTTTGATTTTCTCTGTTCTGTGAATGTTTGCCTTAATCTGTAGGGTTTGCTATCTATGCTGGTAATCCGAACCTTGGAAGTTGCCTTTGCTTGGCATTACATCTGCTTGCAGTATTTTTCCTTGACCTGGAACTCTGGAATTTGGCTATAATATTCCTAGGAGTTTTCTTTTGGGGATCTTTTTCAAAAGGCTTTCAGTGAATTCTTTCCATTTCTATATTGCTCTCTGGTTCTAAAACATCTGGGCAATTTTCCTTGAGAATTTCTTGAAGGATGATTTCTAGGTTCTTTTTTTGATCATGGCTTTCAGGTAGTACAATAATTTTTAAATTATCTTTCCTGGATCTATTTTCCAGGTTAGTGGTTTTTCCAGTGAGATATTTCACATTGTCTTCTATTTTTTTTCATTTGTTTAGATCTGTTTTATAGTATCTTGATTTCTCATAAAGTCATTAGCTTCCCTTTGCTCCAATCTAATTTTGAAGGGGTTATTCTCTTTGGTGTGTTTTTGAAATTCCTTTTCCATCTGGCAAATTCAGCTTTTTAGAACATTCTTCTCCTCATTGGCTTTTTGGGCCTCTTTTGCCATTTGAGTTACTCTATTTTTTAAGGTGTTATTTTCTTCAGTGTATTTTTGGGTCGCCTTTATCAAGCTGTTGACTCACTTTTCATGATTTTCTTGAATCATTCTCATTTCTCTTCCCAATTTTTCCTCTACTTCTCTTACTTGATTTTCAGAATCTTTCTTGAACTCCTCCATGGCCTGTAACCACTTCATATTTTTCTTGGAGGCTTTTGATGCAGGAGTTCTGACTTTGCTGTCTTCTTCCCGCTCCATGCCTTGATCCTTTTTGTCTCCAAAAAAGGATTCTATTGTCTGTTTGTGCTTCCTCTGCTTCCTCATATTGGCAGCCAATTACTTGACTTTTGAGCTCTTTGCCATGGTAGAACTCTGCTTCCAGAATGGAGAGAGAGCTATGTCCCAAATTGCTGGGGTTTTTGCAGCTGCCAGAGCTATTAGATGGGCACCCTCTCTACAGCCCCCACACACTCTCGCTCACTGGTCGCACACCCCAGGACCACCACCCAAGACTGCAATCTGGATCTAAGCAGGTCAAAGCAAGAGCACTTAGCCTCTGAATGGTCACTTGGCTCCCCTACAATCTGCAGGCCAGGAGCTCTGAAGCAGCCACATGGCAGTGGCTGCAGCCACCATGCCTCTTCTGCTTTTTGCTCCGGGGTTAGCCGCCCGACCACACTCTTCTATCTCCTTCTGGACCAACCACATTCCATACTGACCTTTTACTTTGTCTTTGCCATTTATGGATTGAGAAGTCTGGAAACTGCTACAGCTACTTAGTGATTTACTGTCATGAAGGCTGCTTCAGCCACAGCTGATTGGGGCCACCCTGGAGCTAAAACTGCGGCTCAGGTGGTACTGCCCTCGGCTCCCAGCATGCTGTGATGGACCCTTCTTGCTGGCCTGCTGGGCTTCCTTCAGCAGGAGCTTTTTTTCTCTATGTCACTTTGTGGGTTCTATAGATCTAAAGCAGCGGTTCTCAACCCGTGGGTTGCGACCCCTTTGGGGTTCGAACAACCCTTTCACAGGCGTTGCCTAAGACCATCAGAAAACACAAGACACCATACTGCTCCTCCATCCGTCTCCAGGTGGGTCCACCCACATGCAGATATGCCCATGTACGAGTTAAAGGGTCGCAGTGTTAGGAAGATTGAGAACCACTGCTTTAAAGTTTGTTTAGAGTCATTTTTTACATGTATTGGAGGACGTGGAAGCCAGAGCAGTATGAAAGTGCTGTTTCTACTCTGCCATATTGGCTCTGCCCTCCCCCCACCCAGTTCATATTTTTCTTGGAGGCTTTTGATGTAGGAGTTTTGACTTTGTTTTCTTCTAGTTCTATGTTTTGATTGTCTTTGTCACCAAAGAATGATTCTATAGTCTCATTTCTCCTCCTATGTTTACTCATCTTGTTAAGCAGTTGCTTGACTTTTGAGTTCTTTGCCATGGTAGAACTCTGCTTCCAGAGTGGAGAGTGCTATGTCCCAAATTCCTGGGGTTTTTGTGCAGCTGTTTTGAGAGCTCCTTCTAGGCATCTACCGTAGTAGAACTGTGAGGAGGATTCCCTCTCCACAGCCTCAACAAGCTCTACCATACCAGCACTCTTCACCCCAGGACTGCTACCCAAGACTGCGACCCAGATCCAAACTGGGCAAAACAAGAAAATCCTGTCTCAGCACCAGCAAAGATATTCTTGCAATTGCCCTCTGATCAGTTGCTTGGTCCCCACACCATCTGTGGGCCTGGAACTCTGGAAGCAGCCTCCCTGCTGCCATGGCTGCAGCCACCACCTCTGCCATCCTGGGGGCAGAGGCCAGACAGCATTCTTCTCTCACCCAGGTCCAGCAGAGTTTCCATACTGACCTTTTACCTTCTCTTTGGTGTTAATTGGTTAAGAAGTCTGGAAACTGCTCCAGTTGCCAGTCCCCTGAGGTCTGCTTTGGCTGGTCTGTGCCACGAGTCTATGCTGGCTCAGCACACACAGAACTATGCTCTGCTCCTAGCCCTTCCTGTTGACTTGCCAGGCTGTCTTCAGCAAATTTGTTTCACTCTGTCATTTTGTGGGTTCTGTAGTTCTAAAATTTATTTACAGGTATTGGAGGTGGTTGGGGAACAAGCTCCAGCAAGTCGTGCTTTTACTCTGTCATCTTGGCTCTGCTGCTATGGTGACAATGAAAAAAAATGTTTCCTTTAGTGCTAGAGGCCCCAAAAGTATGTAATGGTACTAAAGGCAGAAACAATAACACACAATGCGTTGGAAAAATAGAGTGAACACTCATTTATTTCCTGTCAAGTAAATCTAAGTACTGCTTAATCACTATTATCTGAGCATTCTCCCTAAGATAAGATATGATTTTATGAGTTTTGCAGTATTAAAAATCCCTTGCGACAATTCAGAGTATCAGATAGTTAAAAAATCAACAACCAGGAAAGACCCTACTTACCTCTCAATAGCAGGAGAAGGTAAGAACATAAAGCAGGCAAAAACACCCTTTTCTTTTCTTCCTTCCTTCCTCTTTTGAAAAGTAAATGCAGTACTTCACAAAAGGAGCCATTTTGGAAGCTACCTGCTCCATTCCTGCTAAAGTTAAGAAACTCACCATTTCATTCAAAGTCAGTTGAGGGACTTTTGTGCTCAAGTTTTAGATTCACAAGTTGTTTCCACCTAAATATCTCAGTACTGTGCATTTATGTATTCAGCACAACAAAAAAAAAGTCATTGTATAGTTCTAGTAAATATATCAAGCTCCATGTCAACACTGAGTCAGAAAACCACAGATCACAACAAACAGGGACTGAGCCAAGCTGGGCTGGATGCCCGGAAAATATATGAATTGAATTGAGAAAGAAGAGAATAAACTGTAGAAACAATATAAAATGAAGATGGTATAAGGATGTCCCAAGGAAAGAAAAAGGGAAAAGACTGACACTAACAACTTCCTTCCTCCCTTTCCCTATTGTTAACCCTCATCCAAGCAGGATGCTATAATTAGCACCTTCAGGTCTTGTTGCTCTAGGTAGCATTCCTGAGTAAGGAAATTCCTACCCTTGCCATATGTAGAGAGAAGGCCAGAATGGAAAGACAATTTTTTTTTTTTTGCTTTAAGGGTTAGACTCTTTTTTTGTTTAATTAATTTATTTTCTTATTTACATCATTCATTTCCATGAGATTTTGAGTTACACATTTTTCCCCATCTTTCCCCCACCCACCACCCCAAAACAGCCATTCCCACTGTATAACCCCTCCCCCAATCTGCTCTTTCCTATGTCCTCCCCCATCGACCCTCTGACTTTCCGGTAGGGCAAGATGGATCTCCCTACCCCAGTGCCTGTATATCTTAATTCCCAGTTGCACATAGTTAATAATAATAACAATAATATATATATATGTGTGTATATATATATATATATACATATATATATATATGTATTTTAACATTTAATTATAGAACTTTAAATTCTAGATTCCTTCCCTTCCTCCCTTGTCACCCACCCCCACTGGAAACACAAGCAATTCAATACAGGCTGTACATGTGTAGTTATGCTGAACATCTCCACAGTGGGCATATTGTGAGAGACTGGTTA
>CM053581.1:476037544-476155330 GCA_028627135.1 Pseudochirops cupreus
GACTTTAGTGGGAAGTATCTTTGTGTGCGTTTTGGAGTTCCAGGATTGGTTTAGAGTCCTATTTTATGGGTATTTTGGGGTGGCTATGTGAGAGCTGCGATGTGTTGCTGCTTCTACGCCGCCATCTTGGCTCCGCCCCCATGAATACGAATTCTAATTCGTTCTGACCAAGAATCTATGGAAGAAGAAAGAGTCTAAGATAACCAGAAACAGGGAGAGAATGTGAATGGCAATGCCACAGAGAGACTTAGTAAAGTCAGGCAGTGGGACTTAAGAGAAAACGTAAGCTCAGTTTATGAGATAGGATTTGAGATAGTAGTGGGACATGTAAGTGGATATTACCTGATGACAGTCTGAAAAATAGCTGTGGAGCTCAGAAGAAAGGTTTGGGCTAGACAATATAGATAGGTCAGGCCTTTTCATAAAGGTAAAATGGTAGGAGGACTGAGAAAGAGCAAATGAATAATAACTTGCATGCTGTCCTGTTACATAGGTATTGCTAAGAGATCTAGAATGGTGATTCTGAAGTTTTTTGGTCTCAGGACTGCTTTATGTTCATGAAAATTACTGAGGGCCCCCAAATCTGAGAAAATATACTTATGAGATTATATATGCCAAACAATACAGATTGAATGAGCTCTCATTTTGGGAATGAGATAACTCAGCTCAGCCAGGAGAGTGAAGTTCTAGATCTTACTCAATGGGAAATTCTCAGAAGTCTCTGGAATAGCATGTTGGGGTTAGGAACTTATAAATATTGCCAACTTCTCTCATATCAGCTTCTTGGTCTTTCTTCCCCTTTAGCTACTTGAAAAGAGGTTAGAATCATATATCTTCTCTGTCAAAACAGGATCCCAGAAAAGCCCACATTTCTCTTCTCTTTGTCTTTCCACCTCTATCCCTCATATAGTCACAGAGCAATGAATAATTAGTCTCCATCAGTAAGGAGAGAGTCCCATAAAGTTGACCTCTTGAGCTAAGGGTTCTGTTCATAATACAGATTAAACTGAAAAGTGTCTCGAGTACTTCTTTTTTTTTTAATTTTGAGAGCCAGGTGTTAAATATTTGCCAGCATACCGCTACTTCTAGGGGATAATCATACTTTGATATCTTCTGAACTAGTGGAAGGTTTTAAACATGTTGAGAAGTCATGGACAAGAGTCATACAGAATGAAGAGGCATGGATTGATTACAAACTATACCTTTTGTGATAGGACCAGTATTTTTTTGACTCAGTATCCCTGAGTTCTCTTACTTTCTAGATTTCCCCCTCCTATGCAACCTGGTTGGTCCCACTTCCCTGATGGAGCTTCCAGACCTGGGAGCATAGAAGATCCTAGCTATATGTAGTCAGTACCTCTCAGACTTGGTAGTTGCCTGAAACTATGGGAGTCACCATATCCTGATGATGTGCTGACATTTCTAGATTCAGATAGTGATGGAGACAGAGATGAAGGAGGCCATATCCAAAGAAGTGCTGGCGTATCCTTGCTGCATATCCTTGCTGTGTTTGAACAAAGTAAGCCTCTTTTGTTCAATGGTTCATGAATGCCTCATTTCATCCTAACGTCAAACCTGAATTAAGAGGATGTTGAAGTTAGAGAGTATCCATATGATAAATAGAGGTTCTTTTGGAACATTAGCCAGAGGGCCCCAGCTAATGTTAAATTTTAGGAGAACAAATAGAGAGTTGCAAAATTATTACTCATAGTTAGCACCATTAAATATAAAAAATTATCAACACATTAACACTTCAGTGGTGAGAGACAAACTTCTGTAAACACAGTTACTATTATTCAGCAAGCCAACTCTATTCCTTCTGATCTAGAAATTGATTATGCTTCCTTCAGTAATTACCACAGACAAATTCTATTATACAGTTGATTCTCAAAACTGGTTTTGTGTTGGGTCACTGCAAATAGAACATTCAATAATTGCAGGTTAAGGAAAGATGATAAAAGTTGTTGGGAAACCTTAGGTGAGATATTTTTTTCAATTACAGAAGATAGAGGAATAGCCTAGAGTGGGAACTGATAAATAAGGACTCAAGCAAAATAAAAGACTTCACATTTTTGTGTAAAGGCTGGGGGAGGTATTCAAAGGTATTCAAAGGGAGGTATTCAAAGAACTCCTGTTTGATTCTGCATTCAATCAGTGATTCTTTTGTGGATCAGAATCTGTGCTACAAATCAATAGCGGGTACCATATTCTAAATTGACAATCAAAGCCAACAAGCCTTTAGTAAAGACCCACTAAATGTTAGGCACTAGGAAAAAGGAGACCTGTCCTCAAGGAGCTTAAATTCTACTGGGAGGAAATTACGGTATAGAATCTAATAAAAACATAATTTTTATTAATTTATTTTAAACTTAAATGTACAATAAAAAAACATGGTTATTTGAAGTAGGAACAAACACACCTAATTAGGTGTATCAGGAATTACTACTCTATATTCTCTATAAAAAGATTTGTAGACATACAATTTTTGAAATGGAGATGGCCTGTGACTAAATCCATTTTCCTGAAATCATTCTTAAGGATAAATTCCCTCTTAGGAACCACAGCCACTGGTGTGCACAATTCTAGTAACTTCTTAATGCTTCATTTTGTTTTCTTCCCCATATGTGCAGGTCTGTGGTAGATGTCATGAGCAAATTCCTTAGTCTTGAATAAAGATGTTCTATAAACCCAATTGTGAAAATGAAAGATTCACCAAAAGGTGTCCCCCCTCTAAAATTATAAGAGTTTCAAATAGGAGTCAGAAGACTGCCATGGGGCAAATCTAATCCTGACCCCAAAATATATTTTTACAGATGAAATTAGAGAATCTCAGATCTGGAAAGGAGCAGAGATCATTCATTTTAACTCTTATCAATAAGTGGATCTTTTTGACAAAATCCCATAAAAGTGGTCTTCTAGCTTCCTCTAAAGCATTTCTAGTGATAGGGACCTTGCTTCTTTAGAGGCATCCTCTTCAATTTTTGAACCACTCTAATTTTTAGAATCATAGGTATTGCTCAATCCCTGAAGGGGTGTAGCACCAGTTCAGTATTTATAGCACCCATGATCATGATAAAGACCATGACTATAAGTATCACATGATGTTCAATCACAAAATATACCAAACTCTCCAGATAGAGGATAGAACTGAAGCATTTATTCAGACACCAGAAAATCAGATCCCAAAATCGGTAAGTCAATTCCATCATAGTGCCAAAGATATTCAGAAGCCATAATGATGCTGAGAGCCACAGCATCCTTCAGCCTTCCCACAAACCAATACAAGATCATATCTATTCACGAACCTGACTCCTTGCCTGAGGTCCTCCTCTCTCCCCCACAGTCTGGCTGGCTCTGACTAGCTTCCTGTGGGCTCTGCTTCCCTCCAGCAAACTCGTCCCACCACAGGCTCCATGTGACTACATTCGACCTATAAGGGGGCAAAGTTTATCTTCACAGCAGGGAAGCTTCCTGTGGGCTCTGCTCCACCCTTCAGCAAATTCCCTCCATCACAGGCTCCATGTGATTACATTCAGCCTATTAGTGGGCAGAGTTTACTTTCAAAGCAGGGGAGATCTTCAAACTTCCCCCTAGGTCTGTTAAGTGGCAGAGAAGATCTTCAAATTCCCATTACCATTACAGGGGACTGAATCATGGTTGTTAGAAGAAGGGTAGCCATTCTGGGGAAAGAGGGACAGGGTCCAAATCTTGATCATAGCAACTTTAGTTTAGAAAATTGAGTTTCTTGGGAATGCCAAGATCTGAGTGTCTGAAACTCAGTAGATAGTGGGTGCAAGAGCATAGCATTCAGGCTGCAAAGAATGTTATAGAATTAGGAGATGATTAGTGGAGAGTGTAGCTTAGCTGGGTAAACCTGACCTCATAAAGCCTTTTATGATGATAGTACCTCCTTGGCTTTGCACTCATGTATAATAATAGCCATAGTCTGAAACCACCATATCCCTTCCATGTTCAGAGGTATCACCAAATTTATGGACTTGAATACTATCCCTACTCCTTCTCAGAATGCTTCCTTCAATCTTGCAGCCTGAGAGCTAAGTGGTAGAGTGGATTCAGGAAGATCTAAGTTCATATCCATCTTCAGACACTCAGTAATTGTGTGACTTTGGGCAAGTACCTATCTTTTTTTTTAATAGTATTTTATTTTTTCCCCAGTTACATGTCAAGAAAGTTTTTAGCATTCATTTTACAAGATTTTGAGTTCCAAATCCTTCTCCCTCCCTCCATTCTTCCCCTCCACTCTTCTGAAAATGGTAGGCAGTTTGATATAGTTTATACATGTAAAGTTTATACATATGCATACATACATAAATACATTATACAAATATAGTTTATATATATCATGTGATAAAAATGTCCATATAAGTCACAGTTGTTAAACAAGAAACAGATAAAAAAAAAACCCATGACAAAGAATAAAGTGAAAAATGCTTCATTCTGTTCAAAGTTCATCAGTTCTTCATCTGGATGCGAATAGCATTTTCCTTTATGAGTTCTTTGTACTTATATTTGATCATTGTATTGCTAAGAAGACCTGAGTCATTGATAGTTGATCATCATATACTATTGCTGATACTGTGTCCAATGTTTTCCTGGTTCTGCTCATTTCACTTTGTTTCAATCCGTACAAGTCTTCCCAGGATTTTCTGAAATCTTCCTGTTCATCATTCTTATTGCATAGTAGTATTCCATTACATTCATATACCATTATTTGTTCAGCCATTCCCAATTAAGGAGCATCCCCCTCAATTTCAAATAATTTGCCACCAAAAAAGGGCTGCTATAAATATTTTTGTACGTATAGATCCTTTTCTCTTTTTAATGACCCCTTTGGGATATAGATCTCGTAGTGGTATTGCTAGGTCAAAGGGTATGCACCCCTTTGGGCATAGTTCTAAATTGCTCTCTGGAATGGTTGGATTAGTTCACAACTGCCAACAATGCATCAGTTTCCCAATTTTCCCACATCCTCTCCAACATTTATCATTTTCCTTTTTTGTCATATTAGTCAATCCGATAGGTATGAGATGGTATCTCAGAGTTGTTTTAATTTGCATTTCTCTTACCAAAAGCAATTTAGAGCACTTCTCACTTGCTGTAAAGATTGTTTCCCAGATTTCTTCTTTCCTTCTAATCTTGATTGCAGTGGTCTTGTTTGTACAAAAGTTTTTCTTTTTATTTAATATAATCAAAAATATCTATTTAACATTTTTTAGCACTCTCTATCTCTTGTTTGGTCATGAATTTTTCCCCTCTCCATAGATCTGACAGATCTTCTAATATTCTATTTACCTCATTAATATCTTTGTTATTTATTTATTTTTGTTGTATTTATCAAGTTCTGAGAGGGTACAGCTGAGGTCCCCCACTAGTACAGTTTTGCTGTCTTGTTTTTTCCTGTAACTCATTTAACTTCTTTAAGAATTTGGATGCTATACCACTGGTACATATATGTTTAATATTGATATTGCTTCATTGTCTATGGCACTTTTGGGCATGATGTAGTTTCCTTCCTTATCTCTAAATTAGTTATATTTTTGCTTTTACTTCGTCTGAGATAAGGATTGCTGCCCTTGCTGTTTTCACTTCAGCTGAAGCATAATAGATTCTGCTCCAACCCCTTACCTTTATTGTGTATGTCTCCCTGCTTCAAGTGTGTTTCTTGTAAACACTATATTGTAGGATTCTGGTTTTTGATTCACTGTACTATCTGCTTCCATTTTATAGGAGAGTTCATCACATTCACATTCACCGTTATTATTATTGTGTATTTCCCTCATCCTAGTCTTCCTCCTGTCTGTCCTCTCTCTCCTTTCACCCTTTCTCTAGTGTTTTAATTCTGCCTACCACCTCCCCTCATCTGCCCTCCCTCGCGTCAGCCCCAACCTTCCTTACTTGATCTCCTCCCCTCCTACTTCCCTGTCTGGTAAGATAGATTTCTATATTCAACTGATTGTGTATATGATTCCTTCTTTGATCCAAAACTGATGAGAATAAAGTTCAAGCCATGCTTATCACCTACCCTGCCATCTTCCCCTTGACTGTAATAAGTCTTTCATACTTCTTCAAGTGAAATAATTTACCTCATTCTAACTCTCCCTTCCCTCTGAGTCCATTGTACTCCTGTTTCTCATCTCTTAAATTTTTTTATGTCATTCCCTCAAACTCATCTTATACCCTTGACCTCTGTCTATTTATATTCCGTCTAGCTATACTATTAGTGATACAATTTAAGAATTACAAGTATAATCTTTCCATGTAGGGATGTAAATAATGTAGCTCTATTGAATCTCTTATTTTTTTATTCCCTTTTTACCTATTTATGCTTCTCTTGAGTCTTGATATTGGTGGCCAAATTTTTGGTTTAATTCTGGTTTTCTCACTATGAAAGTTTGAAATCCCTCTATTTCGTTGAGTAAGCATTTTTCCTCTGATGGTTTCTGCTTAATTTTTGCTGGGTGAGTGCTTCTTGATTGTAGCTCTTGCTCCTTTGCCTTCAGGAATGTCACGTTCCATGACCTCCTCTCCTTAAATGTTGCAGTTGCCAAGTCCTGTATAATCTTAATCATGACTCCCTGATAACTTGAATTGTTCCTTTCTGGTCACTTGTAGTATTTTTATCTTGACCTGATAGTTCAGAAATTTGGCTGTACTGTTCCTTGGAATTTTTATTTTGTGGTATCTTTCCTGATGTGGATTCTTTCAATGTCTATTTTGTCCTCTGGTTCCAGGACATCAGGGCAGTTTTACTTGATAACTTCTTGAAAGATGCTGTACAGGTCCTCCTTTGGATTATGGTTTTCAGGTATTCTCATGATTCTGATATTGTCTCTCCTGGACATATTTTCCAGGTCATTTGTTTCTCCCAGGAGGTATTTTATATATTCTTCCATTTTTTCAGTCTTTTGAATTTGGTTGATTGATTCTTGATGTCTCATAGAGTCATTAGCTTCCACTTGCCCAATTCTAGCTTTTAAGATGTTGTTTTCTTCAATAAGCCTTTGTACTTTTCCATTTTAGCAATTCTATTTTTTAAGCAGTTTTCTAAGCTATTTTTTTCATTGTGTCACTCTCATTTCTTTTCCCATTTTTCCCTTCCATATCTCTTATATGATTTTCAAGCTCCTTTTTTGAATTCTTCCATGAGATCTTTCTGAGCTTGAGACCACTTCCCATTTTTCTTTGGGGTTTTGCCCATAGGTATTTTGACAGTGTTATCTTCTTCTCAGTTTGTGTCTTGGTCTTCCCTGTCACTATACTAGCTTTCTATGGTCAGATTTTGTTGCTGTTGTTGTTGTTTGCTCATCTTTTTTTTTACCTTTTTCCTTTCTTTTAAATTTGAGCTCTGTTCCTAGGGTGGAAGGGGACAGGCTTCTTGTGCCAGGGGCTGCAAGCACTGGGTATTTAGCTGGTGCTACACTGATGTTACCCTGTGGCTCATGGAGGACCCTCATGTCTGGTGCTGTGTTGAGGGGGTGGCACAGGGAGGTGCATGGCACTGCTGCAGGCAGTAGGGGTCTGGCAGCTTACTAGGTATCAGTGGTAGTGTCTCACCCATTGGGGTTTTTCTGTGTTTCCCTGGGGTTACACTGAAGCCTTGAAAGTCTGGTCACAGAAGGGTACCTGTTTGCCCTGGACTGTGCTGAAGTGCATGGAGGTTTGGTCGCTGGAGAATGCCTGTTTGTCTTGAGCTACACAGAAACAATAGAGGTCTGGGTGCTGGAGGACACTTGCATTCCCATAGCCACACCAAAGCACATGGTGTTTCATGGAGCTGGAGTCAGCCAATTCCCCTGGCTATATACTAAGGCACATGGGGGTCCTAGTGTTGACTTTGCCTGCTCCACCTCCGGAGCTCAGGACCTCCCACTGGTTAGCTGATTTGGGGCTTTCTGGTGGCTTGTTGAGACATTTCCTGTCCTGGATTGCACTCCCCTTTTACTTGAGTAAGATAGACCTTTCTTGTTGATCCTCCAAGTCTCCCAAGCTAAAAGAGCACACCAGGCTAAAAGGCACATGGGGGTCCTAGTGTTGACTTTGCCTGCTCCACCTCTGGAGCTCAGGACCTCCCACTGGTTAGCTGATTTGGGGCTTTCTGGTGGCTTGCTGAGACATTTCCTGTCCTGGACTGCACTCCCCTTTTATTTGAGTAAGATAGACCTTTCTTGTTGATCCTCCAAGTCTCCCAAGCTAAAAGAGCACACCAGCTAAAAGAGCACACTTGGCTAAAAGATTGCTCCACCCTATCTTTTACTGGCTCCACTCTTCCAGAATTTGTTCAGGAAAACTATTTTATGGTTGTTTGGAGGTGATTGTGGGAGAACTACAGGGATTTACTGCTTACTCTGCCATCTTGGCTCCTGGAAGTATGGAGTAAGTCTGAACCTCTGTCTGCCTGTTTCCCCATTTGTAGAATGGGGATAATAATAGCACCCACAGGTTCCCTCCTCTCCTCAAGGCACATTGTGAGGATAAAATGAGATAATATTTCAAAGCATTTTTCATACCTGAAAGCACTGCATAAATATTAGCTATTACTACAATGAATTTGATTAGGGCAGTGGTGGAGAAAGGTCTCTCCTAGTTCTAACAGATCTGCATTATGTATTGGCTTTGTTCATCCAGTAATTTATATGATCATCAGTTTTAGAGCTTAAAAGGACTTCGAAGAGATCATTCAGTCCAAAATTCTCGTTTTATCATGAGAAAAATGAAGCAAGAAAGAGTCATCCAAATTTAGTCAAGTAGCAAGTGATATTCAGCTAATTTTAATTAGATGCCTACATTGTACAAGGTAACATGCTACAAATATACGTATGTATATACACACACACAAATATATATATACATACATATACATATATAAATATATACATTTATGAAAATATGTACACATATGTGTATATTGATATATAATATATAATTAAACAATAATATATTATATTAATTTATTACATATTAATAATTATTAATTACTATTAATGTTTAATTATATATTAATATACATGTATGTACATATTTATTTATGTGTATGTATACACACATAACACACACATATGTGTGTATATGTGTGTGTATAATATATAATACATGTCATATAATATATCATATATAATATAAAATATGATTAAATAATATAATAATATAATAAAACAAATTACTGTGATACAAGAATGGCTGAGATTAGTGTAAGAGATATGTCTAGGCAAAAGAGATCACCTTCCCTTATTAGTGCAGAGAAGGCTTTATGGCACACATGGTACCTAAGTTGGGACTAGAAGAAAAGGAATGACTTTAACAAAGATTGGTGGTAGATATTCTACAAATAGGAGACAGCATGAAGATAGAAGAGGGAAGGATAATAATGGGAGATAGAAATTACTCTAATTTGACAGAAACATATAGTACTTGATGGGTCTGGAAAGAAAGACCCAAACTAGCTTATGGAAAACTTTGAATGCCAGGGTAAGCAGTTTATGTGATGTTTCATAGGCAATGGAAAGCCACTGAGTTTTTAGTAGAAGAGTAACATGATAGAGAAATTTTTGGCAAGCTAGTAATCCTAATGGTAGAAGTTATGGGAGATGCTCTCCCAAGATTCAGTTTGTATATTGCTCTTTCTGCTCTTCAAATGGGTTTCTAAAAACTGATCTTAAGAAGACTGTGAATAATGCAATTCAGAAAACTGTGAGAAACCCGGAACCCTAATATGAGGCAACATAAGTATGTTGGGCCCATTCTTGTCCCCAGTAGTTGCCTACTGATTCATTTCATATATGCAAGACTCCTTCTCAGTGGCAAAACTGAGAACTTAATAAATCCTTGTAGTTAATTGATTTAATTGACTGAACAAAAGCCCTGAGTGAGTGTTAATCAGCTCACTTCACCTAGACCATGCAGTAGAACCTGGAGGCTGGTCCAGGAGTGTTCAGTCAGAAATTCAGACACCAATAAGCTTAACAATACCTTTGCTTTGCCTGCAGTGCAGCGGCGGAGCCCTGCTCCAGATTCATCAAGGTGGCGCAGTGGATGGATCGCCAGCCCTGGAGTCAGGGGTTGCTGTTATTGTTATTATTTCAGCTGTGTCCGACTCTTCTGTGAACTCATTTGGGTTTTTTGGTTGTTTTTGTTGTTGTGTGTTAGTTTTTTGTTCTTGGCAAAGACCCTGGAGCGGTTGGCCATTTCCTTTTTTACAAATGAGGAACTGAAGCAGACAAGCTTTAGTGATTTGCCCAGCGTCACACAGCTAGTAAGTGTCTGAGGCCAAATGTGAACTTGGGTCACCTTAACTCCAGGGATAGCATTCTATCCTCTGTACCATTTCACTGCCCTTGTTTTAAAAAGACATGAGTTCAAATCCAGCCTCTGACTCTTGCTAGCCATATGACCCTGGTATAGTCACTTAAAGTCTGTCTGCCTCTGTTTCCTTAATTATAAAATAGGGACAATATTAGTACCTACTTACCAAGATTGTTGTGAGGATCAAATGAGAAGATGTTTGTAAAGTGGTTAACAGTCACATAGTTGGCACTTAATTAATGCTTGTTTCTGTCAAGAGAATTATAAATGCATTCTGGTCTGGACAGACCTCTAACCTGAGAATGGCTAGGGCCAAACCAGAATAGCCTAGAGAGGGTGGGTCAGGAAGGGAGTAGTGGTTTAATTAGTTTCAGAGTGAGGAAAACACTTGCAAGAGGCTTAACATGTTGGGGTACAGGCAGTGCTTATATACATAAGTTGATTGGATCATGACACAATCATTCTTAGGTCTTGAGTAGCTATTCCCATGGCAGCCCCACCCATGGACAATGCAGGTATTCCTGGATCCTGTGGGAACAGTCTCCCAGCTGATTGTCTCACAACAGGGTACAGTACCTGGTTCAATTCATTTAGCTGTTACAAGAAAAAGGGATTATGAGCAAGCCAAGCAAGGTGACAGATGGCTCTCAGATCCCTGGGAAATAGGGGACAGTAAACACCTGGTGCTGGTCAAAGCAATGCACTTTGCCAGAGGGTGAGAGCGTTCAGAGTGCAAAGGATTGTTGTTATGCCAAGTTCAGGGCACAACCTGCTTTCTGGGCCTTAGCTCTGTGAAACAGGGTGTCTCAGAAAAATTTTTGCATTTTCTTTCTTTATTAAATGAGATATGCATTTCTTTATGGAGGAGTGGGACTCCCCTTGGGTTCTAGAAAATGTATAGATATAGAATCTAGCCAAGGCATGAGAATAGGATATAAAATCAGCCATAATTAATCTCTACCAATTTCCTTTTCTTCCTCCTTCAGCCCTCAATCAAATATAATGTCAGAGATCCTAATGTGTAGAAAGGTAACAACTGATACCTGTGGCAGTAGCAATATCCTGAACTCTGTACTTATGCAACTTAGGCTAATGTAGCCTTAAAAGGTACTGAGACCCTACTAGATATTGGGTTGACTCAAGGGACTAAAGGCACAGACATTTGACATCGCTTTCTAGTCACCTGAATACAAAACAGCCATGAGGAACTCTAGTTGCTCTCCAGCACTTGACTGGTGGACCAATATGGACAATACTGGGTGGAAGAGGTTCACTTGCCTGAATCAGCTTATGGTTTCCTTGATGCATATCCTTAATGAATTATCATCCTGCTATAACCAAATAAATCTACTTTTATTAACTGCTAAAAGACCCACAGATGTCTCTAGTAATGAACATAAGCTACCAGGGTATAAGTCTTGAGTAAAGCATGGGCCAAGATAACCTGGGAAGTGAGGAAAACTGGTGTGAATTTGCTGACACAAAGGGAAACTAGAAAATTTTGTTGCTGCACCTCATGTTCTTATAGGGCACATCAGCCATAGCCCAGATGACTGATGGAGGACTAATTCAGAATGCAGGCTTGAAGATTTATAGCATTTGGTCTCCAACCTTGCTGAGACCTTGCTTGGCAATAAAGATTACCTTTCTATAAATATCGTTTGGTTGTGTAAGGACTTTCTTTGACGGGGGGAGGGGAACAAAATGAGGAGATCTTTCCTCTCTTCCTGTAGGTGTTAATTTGCCATTAAAAAATCATTCTGATAAGCATTTGCTACTAAATGATAGAATAAGTATAAGAGAGTGAACAACTTTTATACTTATTCCCTACAGATCCAAAATAGCACTAATTCAAGTCATTAAAAATAAGTTAAGAAAGCTGTGTCTCAGTTTTAAAGAAACCTCTCTCCTTTTTTCTGCCCCAGTTTTGTGTGCACATTGTTGGCTCTTTACCTGTTTCTCCACTTCTGCTCATCCATATTTCTGGCTACTTTTTCATTTTGCCTCAAGTTTTCTGTGCCTTGTCATTGGTTTCTCTGTGTTCCCAAAGCATCAGCGTCCTAAGCCCCATCTGCTGTCCTTGAGCTTTCCAGCTACCAAAATGGTATGACCCTAACCATGACTCTGACTCATCTTGGGTCTCAGGCCCTGTGGTTGGCCACTGTTTATCTCCTGCTACCAGATGGCAAGAAATGAAAAATTCCTTTTGTTGTTGTTTCCTGTTCAGAGATTATATTCCTTGGAAAAAAAAGATGGAAGAAAAATAACAGTTAAATAGTAGAATATGGGATCATAGCTCCAGAGTCACGCAGAACCTCAGAGGTCATCTAGTCTAACATCGTTTTGCAGTTGAGGAAATTGAAGCCCAGGAAGGTTCGGTGATTAACCCAAGGTCACACAACAAGTTTCAGTCTTTTTTCCCCTCTTCATCTGTTAATGTGACATGATCCCCTCTAAGCAGAGAACCAAAGAGACTTCCTTCCCTCCTTTCTTCTTTTCTTTCTTCCTTCTTTCCTTCCTCCCTCCCTCTGTTCTTTTCTCCCTTCCTCCCTTCCTTCATTCCTCCCCCTCCTGGTTTCTTAGAATAGATTTTTCCCTAAGCTGTTTGAATTGTTATTAGTGTTGACCCCAACATTTAGTTAACTAGGGGTAAACTTGACATTTTTCTTATAAGCATACATCATTCTTTTATATTCTTCCCAGGTTATTCTATTGTGTCCTTCTTTTGTGTGGGTCCTATTACAAGCTAATCTCATCAGAGAACTCCCTATAAAGCTATTTTCATTTCTCTAATTTTTCTTTTTCATCAAGGTCTTTCATAATGACAGAAATGTGCTTCTCAAAGTCCTTAATGTATAGATCTCTTTAAAACTATCTTTTCTTTTAATACGCCACCCGCAAACAAAACCCTTTTAATAAGAGACAACATTAAAACACTTAACCTCTATGCTTACTTACCCGTCTATATGAAATTTTTATCAGAATAATCTGAATTTGCATCAAGGACATCCTTGTTGAGGGTATTAGTAGGTAACTAACAGGCTATCAAACCTGAAATTCCATAATAGTTCACATCTCTACCATTACACAGTGTCCTTTCTTATGCACTGATATCCTTAACTGGCTTACTCAGACTGGGTTTCATCTTGGGCTACAAATCAAATCTCTCTGGCTTGTTTAGCCATTACCAAGGTGTCCCTGAGACCCTCAGCATTTAGATTTTGTCTTGTTTTCCACAAATGTGTATAAAAGGATTTTTGTTCTTTTGCAAGTACTCAAAGAATGTTAGCTACAATATACTCTTCATTTGATTCCAAGACCATAAGTGCAAAGAACCTATGGAGACACTAGTATCTAATATTCATATCTCTATTCTTATGCTCTTCCTTCTGAGATATTATCTCTGATTCCAGCAGTTTACACTCCCTTTTAAAGGAGGGTCATTATAATTGATGGAGAGTTGTGAAAGTATCAGTCAATCAACATGTGACAGTTACTCTACTAAGTGCTGAGTATGCAAATATAAGAAGTCCTTGCTGTCTACAGGGAAAGGCAACACACCAAAAAGAATCTGAAGAGGGGAAGAGAAGGAACGGGAATGTACGGGGAAATCCAAAGGATTCCAGCCAGTAGGAAATGAAGACATTACTGGCTTGGATTCTAAGAGGTCTCTGCTCAGCCCATGTGATCTTATATGAGTTTCTTTGGGAAATTTTGATCAGCCATGACCTTGACTGCAGAATTGTTCCTTTGACATACCTCCTAGGCCTGCATGACCTTGGCAGAATCTATTATCTTGTGCAACATGTCAGCAATATTTGCAAGCAAGTAAAGGCTTTACAAATGCATTATTTCTTCTAATAATAATACTAATAGCTAACATTTATATATATGTGTGTGTATATACATAAACACACACACCTATATATAATGTATGTATGTATGTATGTATGTATGTATTGATACTCTGCCAGACACTACACTAAACACTTTAGAATGAGCCTCACAATATCCCCGGGGATTGCTGCTTATTATTATCCCCATTTACAAATGAGGTAACTGAGGAAAACAGAACTTAATGTGACTTATCCTGAGTCGCATAGCTAGCTAATGCCTCAGGTCAGATTTGAACTCATCTCCCTGACTCCAGGCCTCTGTACTATTTAGCAGCTTCTGATGATATTCACATTTCTTTTTTTACTAGAAGGAAGAGAGGCGATCTAGAATTTTCCAAATTGGAACTTTATATTTGTAGTTGCATCAAACAAAACAAAGTTGTTTTTTTCTAAGACAGCATGAAGAGTTTACATATTCAAATGTTTGGAAGAATCCTAAAGGAAGATGCTAAACAGGGAAGCTCCCCTGCATAGTTCTAAGTGAGCTATTTAAACCTTCCCCATCTTGCAACCAGCCACCTTTGGGGTCTTAATTAGTCATATCAATATAGCATACAATCAAAATTTGCTACCGATTCTCCTTCTCTAAATGTAGTTTATTGATTAACCTTTTTCTCTTTGAAGAGAATAAAGAAAAGTTTCTCTTAAAATAAAAATGAATAACATAGCTTTTAAGAAAATGCAAAATTATGGCATGCAAATCCTTTACCTCCCATAAAGGTCAGTTCAGCTCATAGAGCTGAGCTAAAAGGAAATAGAAGTTGAATTTGTATGATTGTGAGTTCAATTCCACTCAGCAGTGGAGACATACCTGTATATAACTCATGCTTTTGCCCTGAAGAGATGAGGGTCTGTCAGCAGTTCTAGTTTATGTAGCTATATCTCTGAATATAACTCATCACCCAAATTAAAAGCTTTAGCTCCAATGACAGATGACTCAGTGAGTGGTGCCTGTTTATTCTATGTCAACTCAAAAGGTTAACACCTTCCAATGAAAGTAAATCTTCAAGACTAGTAGAATGAGCTTGTTTAAGACTCCACTTCACACCTATAAGACTGGCAAGTAGAAGAATGACAGATATTGGAAAGTGTATGAGAAAACAGGTATACTGGGACATTGTTGATGGCACTGAATAGGGTTGGTCATTATTATTTGAAACTATGTCTAGAAAGTTAACAAATCATACACAAGCTTTGACTCAGTTACACTACTCCTCTGGGGCAGCTAGGTGTCACAGTGGATAGAGCACTAAGATTGGAATCAGTAAGACTCATCTTCATGAATTCATATCTGGCCTCAGACACTTACTGGCTGTATGACCCTGGGCAAGTCACTTAACTCTGCCTCAGCTTCCTCATCTGTAAAATGAGCTGGAGAAGGAAATGGTAAACCACTCCAGTATCTTTGCCAAAAAAAATACAAATGAGGTGACAAAGAGCTGGAAACAACTAAAAAATGATTGAAATGTTATTCAGTCTATATCCCAAAGAACCCAAAGAAATGAAGAAAAGGAGTCATATGTCTAAAAATATTTATAGTAGCTTTTCTCATGAAAGCCAAAAATTAGAAACTACAGGGGTATCCTATTGATCAGATGGCTAAACAAATTGTTATATAAATGTAAAGGAAGTGTATTGCGAAATGAGCTAAAAATCCAGAAAAAAGCATACAATTTTGGTCACGGCTCATGAGGGAATTTGTTTTGCCATACTATATAGATACATATGTCAAGGAATTTGTATTTTGTATTTTTCTTAGAATTTGTTTCTTTTTTAATTGGCTCAGTGGGCAGAGAACTGTTAGATAGAGCAACTAATAAAAATAGTTGTTACTTGAATTTTTTTTAAAATTTAACAGAAAAAACAGGAAGGCTAGTTTCATAGGAGATTGTGAACAACACATTGATTGCTGTTTGAGGTAGGTAGGGCTTCGAAGGGATAGAACAGGGAAAGGGACAGAAAGCAGTGAGAGGGGTGGAACATGGCAGAAGACAAAAGAATATAATATTAATATAAGGGTCTGGAAGTCAGGAGATTGCTAGAGGCCAGGAATGTGTGGTTTGCCATAGTCAAGAGTGAACAGAAGACAGGAATGAACAATGTTTTAAGAGAAAAGAGCTATGTTTTGCAATATTTGTGATAAAATCACTTTTTATCTGACATTTCCTGTTTTATTTCTGTAAGACATTCATTTCCTGATATTACCACCCTCCCCACCATTGAACTTTCCCTCATTTTTTAAAAAAACCAACTTTGTAAACTTTATTTTTACATAATATTCATTTTCCCCAATTATATGTAAAAATAACTTTTAGCATTATTTTTAAAAATTTTGAGTTCACAATTTCCTCCCTCTTTCCCATTCCCTCCCTCCTCATTGAAAAGGAAAGTAATTTGATATAGGTTATATGTCTGCAGTCATGCAAAACATATTTCCACATTAGTCATGTTGTGAAAGAAAACACAGGGGAAAACAACAAGAAAAATACAGAAATTTCTAAAAAGTATTCTTTGATCTGCATTCAGACTCCATCAGTTCTTTTTCTGGAGATGGATAGCATTTTTGATTGTAAGTCTTTAAAAATGTCTTGGATTATAGTATTACTGAGAATGGCTAAGTCATTCGCTGTTGATCATCATACCATATCACTGTTATTATGTTCAGTGTTCTCCTGGTTCTGCTCATTTCACTTTGTATCAGTTCATTTAAGTCTGTCTAGGTTTTTCTGAAAACATTCTGCTTGTTATTTCTTATAGCACAATAGTATTCCATCACAATCATACACCACAATTTGTTCAGGAATTCCCCAATTGATGAGCATCACTTTAATTTCCAATTCTTTTTCATCACTATAAAAGCCTATAAATATTTCTGTACATATAGGTCCTTTTACTATTTTTTTTATCTCTTTGGGATATAGACCTAGTAGTGGTATTGCTGGGTCAAAGGGTATACACAGTTTTATATCCCTTTGAGCATAGTTCCAAATTGATGTACAGAAGAGCTAAATCAGTTCACAACTCCACCAACAGTGCATTAGGGTCCCAGTTTTCCCATATTCCCTCCAACATTTATTATTTTCCTTTTCTGTCACTTTAACTAATCTGATAGGTATGAGGTGGTACCTCAGAGTTATTTTAATTTGTATTTCTTTAATCAATAGTGGTTTGGAGCCATTTTTTTTGTTGGTTGGTTTTTTTTGTCCTTATTAATTTGTTTGTTTATTTTTAGTTTATAAGATTCAGTTCCACAGTCCCTTGAGTTTCAAATTTTTCCCACCTCCCTTTCCTCTCCCTCCCCCCACCATGGTGGCATGCAATCAAGTATAGAATCTGTAAATACTTTCACATTAGACATTTGAAAGAGAGCAGGTAGTTTGCTTCAATCTGCATTCAAACTCTGTTCTTTCTAGTTCTTTCTAGTTCTTTCTCTGAATGTAGACATCTCTTTCCATCATGAGTCTTTTGGAGTTGTCTTATAATCTTGCATTGCTGAGAAGAGTCCAATCTGTCAATATCCCTTTAATTTCCAATTCTTTGCCATCACAGAAAGAGCTGCTATAAATATTTTTGTACATATGGGTCTTCCTCCCACTTACTTCTATGATCCCTTTGGGATACAACCCCAGAAGTGGTAATTACTAGGTCAAAGGGTATGCAATTATTTATAGCCCTTTGGGCATAGTTCCAGATTGCTCTCCAGAATGGTTGAATCAGTTCACAATTCCACCACCAGTGCATTAATGTTCCAATTTTTCCACATCCTCTCCAGCATTTATCATTTTCCTGTTTTGTCATCTTAGCCAATCTGACTGGTCAGATGTGGTACCTCAGAGTTGTTTTGATTTGCTTTTCTCTAATCAGTAGTGATTCAGAGCATTTTTTCACAAGCTTATAGATATCTTTAATTTCTTCCTCTGGAAACTGCCTGTTCATATTCCTTCAACCATTTATCAATTGGGGAATGACTTGTATTCTTATAGATTTAACTCAGTTCTCTGTATATTTTAGAAATGAGGCCTTTATCAGAGACACTGGTTGTAAAAATTCTTTCCCAATTTTCCACTTTCCTCTTAATCTTTGTTACATTGGCATTGTTTGTTCAGAAACTTTTCAATTTAGTGTAATCAAAATTATCCGTTTTGTATTTTATAATGCTCTCTAATTCTTGTTTGGTCATAAAGTCTTCCCTTCTCCATAAATCTGACAGGTAAACTATTCCTTGCTTTCCCAGATTGCTTATAGTATCAGCCTTTAAACCTAGATCATGCACCCATTTAGACTTGATTTTGATATACAGTGTTAGATAATGGTCTATGCCCAGTTGCTGCCATACTGTATTCCAATTTTCCCAGCATTTTTTGTCAAATAGTGAGTTCTTTTCCCAAAAACTTGGGTCTTTGGGTTTGTCGAACAGTAGATTACTATAGTCATTGACTGCTATGTCTCATGTACACAATCTATTCCATTGATCCACTACTCTATTCCTTAGCCAGTACCAAGTAGTTTTGATGACTGCTGCTTTATGATACAGATTAAAATCTGGTATAACTAGGCCACCTTCCCTAGCATTCTTTTCATTAATTCCCTTGATATTCTGGGCCTTTTGTTCTTCCATGAAGCATTTTTTAATATATACACACACATATATAGGTATATCATGTATGTATAGATAACTGATTACTTTGTCTGAAAACTTCATATCCTTTTAAACATTTATGAAATGAAGAATGACTTACTTTTATAGCTTTGACTCAGTTCTCTATATATTTTACAAATGAGGCCTTTATCAGAGAAACATCCTGCAAATTTTTTTATAATTATGATTACTAATTGTATTTCCCTCCAACTCATTTTTCTCCAGTTTATCCTAGTCTGTCCTTTCACCCTGTCCGTCCTCAAAAGCGTTTTGCTTCTGACGACCCCTCCCCAAATTCACCCTCCCTTCTATCAGCCTCTCTCCACTTCTCTTATTGCCTTCTCCTACTTTCCTGTAGGGTAAAATAGATATATCTCCACTGAATGTGTATCTTAGTCCCTCTTTGAGCAAATTCAGATGAGAGTAAGGTTCACACACTCCCCTCTTCCCCACTTCTTCAATCTTCCTCTCCACTGAAAAGGTTCTTTTGCCTCTTTTTTATGTGAGATAATTTACCCCATTCTATCTCTCCCTTTCCCCTTCTCCCAATGCATTCCTCTATCTTATCCCTAATTTTATTTTATTTAGATAATCATCCTATCATATTCAACTTACACCTGTGACCTCTGTCTATGAACAGTCCTTCCACGTGCCCTAACAATGACTAAGTTCTTCAGAGTTACAAGTATCATTTTCCCATGCAGGTGTATATACAGTTTAACCTTGTTGAATTCCTTGTAATTTCTCTTTCTTATTTACCTTTTCATGCTTCTCTTGAAAGTTAGATTTTCTATTCATTTCTGGTCTTTTCATCAGGAATGCTTGAAATTACTCTATTTCATTGAATATTCATTTTTTTCCCCTGAAGGATTATACACAGTTTTTCTTGGTAGCTAATTCTTAGTTGCAATCCTAGTTCCTTTGAACTCTGGAATATCATATTCTAAGCCCTCTGCTCCTTTAATGTAGAAGCTGCTAAATCTTCTGTTTTCCTGACTGTGACTCCATGATATTTGAATTGTTTCTGGCTGCTTGTGGTATTTTCTCCTTAACCTGGGAACCAATTGGTGCTTCAAAAATTTATATAGAACTTTGAAGTTTGCCTGTTACTTTACATACGTTATCTCATTGGATCCTCAGGACAATCCTATAATATAGGTGTTTTTATTATTATTATCTCCATTTTAGGGATAATAAAAGTGATGGTTGAGAGAATTGAAGTGACTTGCCTGTAGAATCTCAGCTAGAAGTATCTGAGGCAAGATTTGAAAACAGATCTTCCTGAGTCTAGGTTCAGCACTCTAGCCACTGGACCATCTATCTTCCCATACATATTCCATGGGATGGCCCCACAATCCCATTCCCGCACATGCTTTGTGAGTGAGACTCCATTCTATTCCTCCACTGCATATCTACCTTCTTAATTAATGCTGGAGAGGATTTACATAAATTTCACCTGTACTGCTTCATAAATTTCAATTATTCACATAATACATAACAGTTAATTTTTTCAAATGAAATAGAAAGACAAGGTAGAATTTGTAGCTTCTAGAACAGTGGTTCTCAACCTTCCTAATGCTGCTACCCTTTAATAGTCGTATGTGGGCGCGTCCGCATGTGGGCAGACCGCCTGGAGACGGATAGAGGAGGTTCCTAAGACCATCGGAAATATGTGTTTAGAACTGCTGCTCTAGAAACTCTTGTTATAATATACAAATGAGTTTTGAGGCCTAGAGGGAAAGCCCTGCATAATTTCTACTGCCTTTTTCTATTATCACATTAGTGGAATAAGTTAATCAGATTAACTAATTGTCTTCTTAAAAAGCAGAGAAAGCCTCATCCTTAAGAGATGTGGTGTGAAAAAGTGAGAATGTAATCAGAAGGAGAATAAAGGAATGACAAAAGCAGGCCTTGTCAGGCTTCTGATAGAAGGGAGGTGGCCTCCCATGTTAAATGAAAAGGGGGAGGCCCAAATAAGCTTTCTAAGCCACGGAGGATGGATGAGTATGAGAACTATTAAGTCTAAGTTCTTATTGCTTCCAAAGCTAATGATTTATTGCAGTCTACAACACATTCATTAACCATATGAAAGTGCAATTACGTTAAAGTATTTTTTCCTAAAAGAATCAAACTTATGTGCATAAAAAGCTGTCATTTTGTGATAAATGTATAAATCAACCAAAATTTTTGAAGCACCAATTACGTGTCAGACCTTGGGCTAAGTACTGGTGATACAATGGCAAAAACAAAACTATTCCAATCCTCAAGGAGTTTACATGCTAGTAGGGGAGATGTGTCCATATATAGGTAAATACAAAACAAAGCAACAAAAACAAAACAAGGTAACCTTTGAAGAGAAGGCAACTTCAGGGACTAGAAAAGTTCTTCCACTTTAGGGGAGGCTTGAGCTGAGTCTTGAAGGACATCAGAGATTCCAGGAAGAAGAGATATCAAGGGGACAGCCAACGCAAAGGCATGGAGCCAGGAGATGGATACTTGTGTTTGGGAAACTACAATAGGAACTAGCAAATATCCGAATCAGAAACTGACACTTTTTACAGTGCCAAAAACATGAAAGAAGAAACATTCCCATCTGATTTGCTCCTACTCTTGAAGGACTGTAGGACTTTCTATTTGGCTCATAGCTGAAACCTTATCCCCTCTCCCGCCCCCCTTAGAAGAACTCCTTGGAAGCATAGAGATTTTCTAACTTTTCTATTTGTATCCTGCACTGAGAATAATACTTTCCACATAGTAGTCACTCAATAAATGCTTTTTCATCCATCCATCTGTCTGTCCATCCATCCGTTCAATCACTCACAGAAATGAACCATTGAGGACGTAGAGGGGAATAATGAGTAAGTAGCCTGAAAGGGTAAGAAAGAAGTAGATTGTGAAGAAGTTTACGTGCCAGACAGAAGAATCTATCCTAGAGGTAATAGGGAACCACTAGGTTAATGAGTAGGGGAGAAATGGTCACAACTTCACTTCAGGAAAATCAATTTGGCATCTGTGCAGGGGAGAGACTTCAGTCAGGAGAACTAAACAGGAGCCTATCAGTATTCTGGGAGAAAAATATGATAATGTCCCTTAAGTCACTATTGTCACTGTGGGGATAAAAAATATCCAGCCTACAGTAAGAGAGACTAAGGCAGGGCTCCGAGCCAATGGCACTTTATTATAGGGTCCATGGTCCCCTCAAATGAAATGGACTTCAGATCTTCCTCATGATCTGAGATGTCCCTATTTTTATAGGGTTAGATATCTAAATACTCAGGAACAACTATACCAAATACAGATTAATTCCATTGGCTGACATAAAATAAGCAAAAATGATCTGTCACCAGGGTCACAAGTTGGATGAAGCAAGGAATATGTCCACTGACTAGGTGGTCATAAAGTGGTCATAAGATAGGTGAAGCATAGGGCATCTCCACTGAATCATAAGATGGACATCTGCTCATGTTGGATAAGAGAAAATGGTTTGGAGGTATAAAAATAATTTGGAGGGACTTTCCATGTAGTTGAGTCTCCTCTGCCACACCAGGCTTGGTCACCACAACAAGAGGAAACAAGGGTGGAGGGCTTTTAGCTAGTTTCCTGTGATTACACAAGTGATCTTGTCATGTGCAGCTCACAGCTCTGGGGCCAAATATACAGAACTTTATCAAATTTATTAATACCGATAGGAGTTTAAGTTGGGGTTCTCAATGAATCAACTTTCTCACTACCCTTCATCTAAGATGACAGCAGAGGCCAGGGAGTCAGAAGGTTATTGTCATTCAGAAAAAAACAAAAGGTGACAAGCAAAAAGTTCATAAAAGTATGAAGAACTAGCAAAGTCTCAGGGATCAAGACAGACCAATGTAAATAGTCCAAAAGATCTAGTTATTTGAATTTATGGTATCAGAGATGGGGGGAGGGGGGAACCATACTTAAGTGGCCTGACCCTTTTTGTTGTTCAGTCATTTTTCAGTCATGTCTGATTCTTTGTGACCTCATTTGGGGTTATCTGGCCAAAGATGCTGGAGTGGTTTGCTGTTTCCTTCCCCAATTTGTTTTAGAGATGAGGAAACTGAGGCAAACTGTTAAGTGACTTGCCCAGGGTCACATAACTAATAAGTGTCTGAGGCCACATTTGAACTTAGGAAGATAAGCTTCCAGACTCCAGGCCCAGCACTCTATCCATTGTGTCACCTAACTGCCCTGGTCTATTTTACCTTCTGCCCTCTCTTTATATTTCTTGCTAATTAGAAAGGTATCTAATTAATATCTGGTAGAAGAAAGTCACTACAGTTTGGTAAGAAAGAATTCAGTGAGGGGCAGCTAGGTAGCACAGTGAATAGAGCACTGGTCCTAAAGTCCAGAGGACCTAAGTTCAAATCTGATCTCAGACACTTGACACACTTACTAGCTGTGTGACCTTGGGCCACTTAACCCCAACTGCCTTGTATTCCCCCCTCAAAAGAAAAAAAAAAGGAAGAATTCCATGAGTAGAAGAGGACCAGATAACTGGAGAGGAAACACTGAAAGTGAATCTGAAACTTGGATTCCAGTTTAATACTGGGCAAAAAAATCTACCAATGTTTAAATGCTAATTTCAAGGGGCTGGGACACTGTGCTATCTTCTCGCTACCCCCCACCCCCCACAAAGATGTCTCTCTGCTCTAGATTCAAGTATTCACTGACTAGACTCAGTCTCCCAGGAGTATGGTGACCTAAAAGAAGAATAAACTTCTTTCCTCAGGCTCTTTTATTCTTTTCATTCTCTATCCTGACAAGCCAAGGTAAAGTACTTATACCTTAGCTTTGATTCATGTCTAGGGGCTCCTCTAAGTGTATGTGTGTGGGGGGAAGAGGATTGAAGATAAATGTATTCACTGCACGATATGAATCAGGTATAGAAAAGCTATATTTATTGTCTCTACCTAAAAAGATATGTTTAACACACACAAGACTCATGAACATGCGCTAAAAAAATTTAAAATAGGATTCAGTAAAATAACTACTGTTTTACTCCTCAGATCTTCAGGAAGACAGCAATAAAAATTACTTTCCAACTTTTCCCACATATAGAAGTATATTCTGACTTGACTATTCTAGAGCCAGGTCAGCTACATCTACCTCTCAGGCTTCTAGGGTTATCCCTCAGGGGTGGAATGTCTTTCTTTGATGTTAACAGTTTGAGTTTCTGATATAGTCCCTCTCCTACTACTCTCCATTACTGTTAGCCACTAGTGACTGCACCTCCATTCCATTTAACCAATTATAAATCAATTAACTTTTACAAAAGGATATTTTTTCCCCCAAAGATAAAGCAAGAACAGAATACAAATATTTCTCCGACAACTTGGGAGCACACTTTCCCATATATCACCTCTGTACCTTGGGAGAGTGGACTCAGACTTAATGAAATTTTTACATTTCATTGATCCCAAGTTCATGTCTGAAGGTGCCTTTGCTGCTTCATGAGTTCATCTCAGTCACTACGAGGCTGAGGTCATTCCTAAAAGTCAAGCCTTTGTCTTTATTGCAGTGATGTTGTACTAGCTACAAAACCCGGCATAGTCTCCACTCTTAGATTCTTAGACACTTAAGTACACACTTAAGTATCTACCTGTTCTGACATTTCAAAACTCACAACTTAATGTCTCCCACATAAAACAAAAGAAAAAAAAACTAAGGCAAATAGCCAAGGTCCATATGTTGAGCTCAGGTGAGGAGAGAACTCAAGGACACTCCTCTTACAGGACTTTCTCCCACCTGAAACGCTCTAGCAGGAAGTCAACCAAAAACAAATCACACTAATAGAGAAGACCAAGGGAAACTAATGCCTTTTTAAAATAGTATTTTATTTTTTCCCCAGTGATATGTCAAGAAAATTTTTAGCATTCATTTTTACGAGACTTTGAAGTCCAAATTTTCCCTCCCCTCCCCTCTTCTGAAAATGGTAGGCAGTTTGATATAGCTTATACACATCCTATCATGTAAAATTCTTCCATATTAGTCACAGTTGTGAAAGAAGAAACAGAGTTTTAAAAAAACAAGAGAAAGAATAAAGAAAGTAAAAAAAATATGTTTTGATTTGCATTCAGAATCCATTAGTTTCTTATCTGGATGTGGATAGCATTTTCCTTCATAAATCCTTTATACTTTTCTTAGATCATTGTGTTACTGAGAAGAGATGAGTCAGTCATAGATGATTATCATACAGTGTTGCTAATACTGTGTAGAATTTTCCTGGTTCTGTCATTTCACAGTGCATCAGTTTGTACAGGTCTTCAGAGGTTTTTCTGAAATCTTCCTGTTCATCATTTCTTATTGCATAACAGTATTCCATCATATTCATATACCTGTTCAGGCATTCCCCAACTGATGAGCATGATCTCAGTTTCTAGTATTTTGCCACCATGAAAAGGGTTACTATAAGTATTTTTGCACGTGTAGGTTCTTTCCCCTTTTTTTTATGTTTTCTTTGGGATAGAGATCTATCCTTGCTCTTCTAATTTGCATATACTGTCATTCTTTATGTCTAAATCATGCCAAAGATCAGTCATATCTATCTTTTCTAATAGTCTTTTTGTCTCCTTAGTTTCGTTCTTGCTTATTTTTGGTTGGATTTATTGAGTTCTGAGAGGTGACAGGGGAGGTCACCCTCCAGTACAGTTTTGCTTTCTATTTCTTCCTGTAACTCACTGAACTTCTCCTTTAAGATCCTGGATGTTATACCACTTGGTGCATATATGTCCAGTATTGATATTGCTTCATTGTCCATGGTAATCCTTAGTTTCCTTCCTTATCTCCTTTAATTAGACCCATTTTTGCATTTGTCTGGGATCAGGATTGCCACCCCTGTTTTTTTTTTTCTTCAGCTGAAGCATAATAGATTCTGTTCCAGTCCCTTACCTTCAATCTGTGTGTGTGTTTCTCTCCTTCAAGTAAGTTTCTTGTAGACAACATATTGTAGGATTCTGGTTTTTGATCCACTCTGCTATCTAATTCCATTTAATGAGAGAGTTCTTCACCGTCACATTATAGTTATGTATTTCTCTCCATCAGATTATTCCTTCTGTCTGTCCTCTCTCTCCTTTCACATTTTACCTCCCCACAATGTTTTGCTTCTTTCTACCACCTTCCCTAATCTTCCCTCTCTCCTGTCAATCCCCATTCCCCCTGACTACTTCTATGTCAGGTAAGATAGATTTCTATATTCAATTGATTTGTGTATATGATTACTTCTTTGATCCAATACTGATGAGAGTAAGATTCAAGCCATGCTCACTGGCTACCCTCCCATTTTCCCCTACACTGTCATAGGTCTTTCATGCCTCTTCAAATGAAAGAAATTACTCCATGCTAACTGTACCTTCCCTCTGAACCTGTTGTATTCCTCTTTCTCATCTTTTAAATTTTTTTATATAATTCCCTCAAATTCACCTTATGCTTATACCCTCGATCTATATATAATCCTTCTAACAGTACTATTAATGGTACAATTTTTAAGAATTACAAGTATCATCTTCCCATGTAGGGATATAATTAGTTTAACTCTATTGAATCCATCATATTTTCTTTTTCATTTTTATCTGTTTATGCTTCTCTTGGGTCTTGATATTGGTGGTTAAACTTTTGGTTTAATTCTGGTCTTCTCCTTATGAAAGTTTGAAATCCCTCTATTTTGTTGAATGAGCATTTTTCCTCTGATGTTTTCTGCTTAATTTTTGCTGGGTGAGTGATTCTTGGTTGTAGTCCTTGCTTCTTTGCCTTCAAGAATATCATGTTCCATGACCTTTTCTCCTTAAATGTTGCAGTTGCAAAGTCCTGTATAATCCTAAATATGACTCCCTGATACTTGAATTGTTTCTTTCTGGTTACTTGGAGTATTTTTTTCCTTGATCTGATAGTTCAGAAATTTGATTATAATGTCCCCTGGTGTTTTTATTTTGCAATCTCTTTCCTGAAGTGATTGGTGGATTCTTTCAATGCCTATTTTGCCCTCTGGTTCCAGGACATTAGGGTAGTTTTCTTTGATAACTTCTTGAAAGATGTTGTCCAGATCCTCCTTTGGATTATGGCTTTCAGGTAGTCCCATGATTCTGATATTGTCTCTCCTGGATCTATTTTCTGAGTTTTTTGTTTCCATGAGGTATTTTACATTTTCTTCCATTGTTTCATTCTTCTGAATTTGGTTGATTCTTTTTTTTTTTTGCTTTTTTTTTGGAGGAGCGAAGGCAGGGCAGTTTGGGTTAAGTGACTTGCCCAAGGTCATATGGCTAGTAAGTGTTAAGTGTCTGAGGTCAGATTTGAACTCAGGTCCTCCTGACTCCAGGGCCAGTGCTCTATTCACTGCACCACCTAGCTGCCCCAGGTTGATTGATTCTTGATGTCTTGTAGAGTCATTAGCTTCCACTTGCCCAATTCTAACTTTTAAGGTGTTGTTTTCCTCAATTAGATTTTGTACTTTTTTTTTCCATTTGGCCAACTGTACTCTTTAAGGAGTGGTTTTCTTCAGTGGACTTTTATATCTCCTTTTCCATTTGGCCAATTCTATTTTTTAGGCAGTTTTCCAAGTTGTTGACTTTTTTAAACAAATTCTTTTATATCACTCTCATTTCTTTTCCCATTTATTCCTGCACATCTCTTATATGATTTTTAAGCTCCTTTTTGAACTCTTCCATGAGTTCTTTTTGGACATGAGTCCACTTCCTATTTTTCTTCGGGCTTTTGCCCATAGGTATTTTGAAATTGTTGTCCTCTTCTGAGTTTGTATCTCCGTGTTCTCTGTTAACATAATAACTTTCTATGGTTGAATTCTTTTGCTGTTCTTTTTTGCTCATCATCTTTTTTTGGCCTTTTTCCTTTCTCTTAAGTTCAAGCTGTGCTCCCAGGGTAGAAGGGATTCTGTCTTGGGCTTCTTGTACCAGTGCCTACAGGCCCTGGCTATTTATCTGATGTTGCCTTGAGACCCCAGGGGATCCTCATGTCTGGTGCTGTGTTAAGAAGGTGAGGTAGGTGGTGATCTGTACTGCTGTAGGCTGTAGGGATCTGGCACCATACCTGGTGCTGAGCTGGGGTCCTAGTGGTGGTAACTGTCATGTGCCGAGACCTGGTGGGATATTACTGTGTTTCCCTAGGGCTGCATTGAAGCATGTGAAGGTCTGGCTACTAGCTGCTGCCTGTTTGCCCAGGGCTGCACTGAAGCATGTGGCAGTTCTCAGAACTGCAGTCTGCCTATTCCTCTGGCTATGTTAAGGCATGTGGGGGGGTCCTGGTGTTAGTGTTTACCAACTCCACCACACTGGGGTTCAGAATCCCCCACTGGTTTGCTGAGGTGAGGCTTGCTGCTGACTTACTGGGATGCATCCTGTCCTGGAATGTGCTCCTCCTTTACCCACCTCAGATGGACCTTTCTTGCCAATCTTCCAAGTTTCTTGGCCTAAAAGATTGTTTCACCCCATCTTTTTGCTGGTTGTGCTGTTCCAGGATTTGTTTTGTGGTACTGTTTTATGGTTGTTTGATAGTGAATATGGGAGAGTTACAGCAAACTGTTTATTCCTGCCATCTTGGCTCCCAGAAGTCCCCATACCGTGGGCTTCTTCTAAACTAATGCCTTTTGAAGGCACTTCCAGTACCAGCTCCATAACTGCAGCAAGACAGAGATGTTTTTCAGCATGTAGTCAACAAACCAGAACCAGTTACAGAGTGTCTGCACATGCTCCAAACTTCTCCAAGTCACTTCTATTACATGTCATCATAATTCTCTAGGAAGCTGACTATCCATCCTCTTCTACTTGGAAAATTGCCTCACAGGTTCTCTGTGCCTGCTTATAAAGACTGGGCTCAGTGGCCAATCCTATTACATACAGAAAAACTGCCATCTCTAATGTGCATCAGCAATGTTTCACCAGTATTCCTTGGGTCCCCTATTCCAGGGTTCAAGAATATTTATGGAGAAGCAAGATCTAATCTGTTACCCTGTTTCCCAGATCAGGAAACTTGAGTTAAGCCAGAAATTGGTTGAGGGAGTTAAGGAAGGAGGAAGAGAAGAGAGAGAATTTTGTTTTACCCTATGGTTAATATTGCATATTCATAGGTCCTAATTTCACAGAGAAAAAGGCCTATTCTCATTGTCTTATCTTGTCTCTGTGAAACATTTATCAGTAAATTTCACTGTAGTCCCTCATCCTTCTGCATGGATAGCCAGGAGCTCATAAGGGGCTTTCTGGTAAAAACAAAGAAAAACACCATATACTTATTTTTGTTCATAGCATGAATCTCTGGTTTAACTCAAAATTCCTGACTCCTAGTCTCCAGATTCTAAAGCATAGTCTAGGTGCACACTCAGGACTTCTTTGTTCATTGCTTTATATATTGGGGTATCTTATATCTATAAGACAAGCTACTAGGCCTGGGTATATACAGTATGTACAATTTCTAGAAATTAATGTCAATTTACATTCAAAAGGAAATCTGGCACTTGAAATTACAAAAAGAAATCCTATGTAGGAAACCCACACCATATATACATATGTGTAAGCATGTGTATATATTTATATATCATGGAGAGAGAGAAACTAGTCACTAATTGAAGCTGTCATAGTTTAGCTGACTCTTCCACAGCAGTTACTCAAGAGTTGATGGTAAGCATTGACAGTTCATTTAACTCTTAGTAAATATACAGTTGGCAGTTACTTCCCCAGAGAGTTAATCTGGCAAAGTTTATGGATACAATGCCGAGTATGTTTTTCATATTATGAAGGCCATACTGCTGACCCACTTTTTGTTTTTCTTTTCCAGTAGTTTTTTTTTCTTCTTTTTTCAGTAGTTCTCATGTGTCCTGCTGAATTCTCCATAGTCATTTATTTCCTTATGGCCAACCACAAGCATGGAACAGTAGAAAGAGATCTGGAGGTGAAGTCCCATAAGAGACTTAGGCTATAATCCCACCTCTGTCACTTATGAGTTGTGTGACTATGGCAAATTCACCTCAAAGCTTCAGTTTTCTTATGTATAAAAATCTGATAATATTTATAGTATTTTACTGCATAAGACTATTATGGAGATCAAATGAGATAATGCATGTAAAAGACTTCGCCAACCTTAAAATAACAATTGGCCCATATGCCAGTTATTATTTGGGAAATGTCTGACCAAGTAAAGCCAGGATTCCTGGTTTCTAGTTCCCAGAGCATTCAGACAACTTTAAATTTATTGCCTAAGGTGGTGATTAAATACTGGACAAACTACCAAAGAAAATTGTGGAAGTTATTTCTCCTAGAACTCTGAAAGTGCCCTGCCTTACATTTCCCCTACCATTAGAGGTGTAACTAATAATTTTGTGTCTGGGATAGGGAAGGCGTTGGCAGAGGAAACACACCCTAAAGTTTCTGGGCTTCTACAGACAGCCCTGAGTTGAGACCAGTGCTGCTTGCCAATCGTCAGTGGGACCGGCTAGAGAAAGAAGTTCCTTCCAGAATTTCGTCTAAATTCTCATCCTGATTCAACACCCCATGGTCATGCCCTAGTTATAGTTGTCCCTACCATCCTACCATGACCAGGAAATTTAAGTCGTTCCTCACAAACAGTGAGGGGCAGGATGGGGGCTGAGCCAACTATTCCTTCTGCCAAGAGCCCTGCCTCCACACAGCCACAGGGCAAAAACTGCTACTGCTGTTGTCTTTCTAACCTGACAGTCACTTCTGGCCAGGGAATCTTCCATCATTGAGCTGAAAGAACCTATAGTTGTTTAAAAGCCACAGAGAGCATGACTGGGATAAATAAAAACAGAATCTGCATATACTTCACCTAAGCTAACACTTGCAAAGGCTATCTTTTTTTTCACGCTTCACTACCTAAGCTGGTAACCAGCTGGACAGAAAGAAATTTACTTTTATAGAAAGATGTGTAGGTTTCCAGGTCCATGAGAAATAACTCCCTAAGTCTTATGAAGTGCTGATAAAGGCCACTGCTTGACATAAATACTTGGCTGCCCTTAGGATTCTAAGCTAACCCCTTTTGCCGTATTGCCACATACAAAGAGAAAACCTAATCTTCCTTAGCTAAGTCTTCCCAGTAAATAGAAATTTAAGGCACACATCTCTTCTTCTTAAGCTGTTTTACAATGGTTTTCAGGCAAGTAATTTTCCTCTAGTTCCTATGCCCTTTTATAAGTATTTCCTCCTTGAATATGAAATACCCCAGCAAAAAAAAAAAATCATCATGGGTGGTGGGGGTGGGGAGACTCCTGGGCTTAGTGGAAACTCACGGGTTTTAGGTAGAGGAGCAGATGGGGAAAATTTGTTCACTAGTCGGTGCCCTTGCCTCAGAGTTCAACTCCAGTTGTTTTCAGTGATTCTCACATCATGCACATTACTTATTTATGTCTTCACTTCTTTCCCCCCCCACCCCCCACTTTGCTGATAATTGCTACTTAATTGATACTGCCTCCATACAGACCTAGTAACAAGACACACTGCTAAATGGGGGGAATCATTAATCTCTGTATATGTTGCAGACTTCCTTAAAAGGATGGCTGGAATAAGCAAAGTCATTAGCAGTTTATTTACAGCAGCCCATATTTATGAAAAGCTCTGTGGAGGAGACGTCAACAGTCAGTTTGTAACTGAGCAATTAACAAGTACTTTTGTACTTTTTAGTGCTAGCATGGGAGTAAACAAAAGCAGATGTGAAGTGTTTGTACTGTTAGTATTCACAGTCTGTTCTGACATATGCAAATACCACTAATGCTTATCCAGCCTACCACCCTTATTGTACCATGACCTTACTTAGAAAGCTCTAGGACAGAAGTGCTCCATTTGCACAGTTTGCTATTAATTATTAACAGCCCATACATCCCTTCTTTTGTGAGGTATTTTTTGGTTGCCTATTCTTTAAGCCATTGCAGAGTTCCCAGTGATAAGGCAGTGTATACCAACAAATTGGCAATACTATAATTATCCATCCTATTTTGAATATAGTTCTTTTTTTCCCCAGCTTACAAAATTCAGAGACATGAATGGGATGGAGAGAAAGGAGGCAAAGGGAAGAGAGAGAAGGGGGGGGGTAGAGGGGAGAGAGAGAAAGAGAGAGAGAGAGGGAGAGGAGAGAGAGAAGAAAGGAAGGAAAGAAAGAAAAAGAAAGAAAGAAAGAAAAAGAAAGGAAGGAAGAAAAAAGAAAGGAAGAAGGAAGGAGGAGAGAAGAGACAGATCATTCCTGAAAGATTGATAAACTTTATAACCTGTTTGATTCTGACTCATCTGACTAATTTTTCATGTCAGTATTTATTAGCTCTATTATGGTCCAGTAGTTTTTACATGAAACAGAATTCCAGTTTTGGGATACACTAATGAATGAGAACTTAATTTTCAATTCCACAGCAGTGCACCCTGCCCCCCATCCCTGCCCCCTTCTTGACAGGGAGTTTAGAAAATGATCTCTAGTAGAACTATTAAAATAGGAAGCAAATGGCATGACTTTCTGTCCTCGAATCTTTAAAGGACATGTCATAGGGTTCACCTTTAATAAAATCACTTGCATTCAGGAAAAAGACACATTTTTTATTTTTTTTTTACAGTGCAACAAAATGTAGCTCTTTCCATCTCACTGTCAGTAAATGCTGAGGTTTCTCATAGTTAGAGAAATGTTATTTTAAGTGATTCTATCTGAAGGTCTGTGTGGCAGAAATGGTAAGACTTGATTAAAAAGAAAACTGCAGCAGAGATAACATGATTGAGCCTCACTTGTTCCATAAGTGATCTACTCTCGCACTGCCCATTTGTCCTGTCCTTAAATCAAGTGGGGGTGGGGAAAAGGGGCAGGGGAGGCTGTTCTGAGTTAGCCTCATCTTTTTGGACAACCACATAGTCCAACGTCTTCAAGTTAATGAGAGAGAAAGCTCGTGTTTTTAATGTTATTCAAGAAAATGATTTGAAGTTCTATGTTCTTGGCCATGGTTGGTGGTACATACTGTAAGTTTCATACCCTTTGGTGAAGTGGCCAGTATAGCTTCATGCTATTCCTGATGACCTGAATTTAGCTGGATCCATTGGTACATGCTGGTTTTGTCTTCTGTGTGCTTTCAAACGTCTAAAGAGTATACTCCTACCCAGACTTCTGTTTCTTAACCTTTCCTCTTAGTATTTTACATAGTTCTTGATAGAAGTCACAGAGTGTCAGAAACCTTTCTTGTAGTTATTTTGAGATTCTGTCTGCCACAAAGACTTCCCTTGACCAAGTAAATGATCAGGCAAATGATTTCTCTGTTCTTTGTCCTTGGTCTTATTCCAGCGGGCAGCTCTCATACTTTAGAAACAGCATCAAATATTAGATACATACAATGTAAATCAGAGGACATACATTTAGCAGTACCTAGTTTCTGGTTTTTGTTGTCTATGGGAGATGTGTGTGTTGGTGTGTGTGTGTGTGTGTGTGTGTGTGCGCGCGCGCACTTGCGTGACTGAGTGCGACTGTGCAAGTGCACACATACATGCTTTCTATAATGACTATTCTATTTGAGACTAGAATTTTTTTTCCAGGAAAGAGATTCTCAATTAGCTTAACATTTGGAAAGGGGAAAGAGATGGAGGGACAGGGTCCAGATCTATCTTTTTATCAGTATTGTGAATTCTCAAAAACTCCCCTCATCAATATAGCTCAGCAACTTGTCTATAACTCAAGAGTCTTAGAAAGTTGCCTGGCAACGCTGAGTGGGTAAGTGAGCCACATCCATGGTCACACAGCTAATATGTCAGTGGCAAGACCTGAAGCTAGGTCTTCCTAACTCCTGTGTCTTATCATATTGTCTCATAAGTGGTTAATATTCTACTCAATAAATGATGTAGTATTGTTACTCATTAAGTACCACTTGATAATTTCAATTTCTTTCACCTGTAAAAACCCTTTTCATTTTTTTTAAAATATAGCATAAAAGAATATAAATTGGCATGGTATGGTAGTATTCATATTAACATTGATGATAGTAGGAGGTAGGCAGGTGAAAAAAAATTTTGTAATAATACATTTTCTTCCATGGACCTTTGCCATTAGATTGTTGTGTTCCTTAAATTGACACCTTTAACAACTGAATGTCAAGAAGTGTTTATGATACAAGTACTATATTTCATAGAGTGAGAGCTAAAAGAGACCCTAGAGTTCCACTAGTCTAAGCCTTTCATTTTATAATTGTGGAAAATGAGACCTTAGAGACATTAAATGACTTGTCCAAGGTCACTTGGGCATATGTAATAGGGCCACCTTGGATTTCCAGGCCCTCCAATGCTAAATCCAGCATTCTTCCTACCACCACACACTTCTTTCTCTTAATTGCTAGCACAAGTAATAAGAATAAAAATAGTGATGACAGTAATGAATATAGCCCTTTCTGTAGCCCTTTGAAGTCAGCAAAGTACTTCACATATATAGGGTGGCCCAGAGGTCTTAGCGCAGTTCTAAACTTCAAAAGATTAGCTTCCCTACATGTATAATGCAATATATGTATATATTTGGATGTCAGTGTATACATATGTTATATAAAATATGTGTATTTCTATAGGTAAATGCATATAAATGTAAATATGTGAATGTGGGGATAGATATGGTATACACATAAATATATGATAGATGATAGAGATAGATACAGATGTATCTCTAGGAAGAAAGGAAACAAGCATTTATTATGTGCTTACCAAATGCCAAGCATTATGCTAAGTACAGGGGATACAAATAGAAACAAAAAGAAAGACCTTCCCTGCCCTCAAGGAGCTTACATTCAAACTGGAGAAAACAGGACACAAAAGGGAACTGAGAACCTAGATCCAGAGTCTTGGTTTTGACATCTGGAAAGACCCAGAATGGGAAAGGGGGGAGAATCAGGCCTGGATGACCAAGGCTCCTTATTGTTGTATTGTATTGTATTGTAGATTTATATTGTAGATCCCAGAAAGAGCTTCCTAATGGGAGAAGGGGGCAGCCTTTTCAGATTTATAGTCAGTGGTGACAAGACCCCAGGAATAGTTAGATGTTACAAGGAGAGAAGACCACAGGTGCAGAGGAAGTTCCAGGATGAGACAGGAGAGGAGACAGTTCTGAATTCTAGAAAGTCAGGAACAGGGCTAGGAAAGGCAAGAGTTCAAACAAAAATTTCTATGCCTAAATCCGTTATCAGTTGATCATTTTCTAACTTATATTGCTAAGGATTGATTCAGGTATAAATGATGAATCTAAGCATAGAGATCTTTACTCTTTTTTTTTATTTTGTTTATGGGGTTGGTTTTGTTTTTTTGCTTTTTGGAGAGGGGAGAAGGCAGGGCAATTGGGGTTAAGTGACTTGCCCAAGGTCACATGGCTAGTAAGTGTTAAGTGTTTGAGGCTGGATTTGAATTCAGGTCCTCCTGACTCCAGGGCTGGTGCTCTATTCACTGTGCCACTTAGCCTAGCGCCCATCTTTGCTAACTCTTAATTGTTCATAGACAAGACTCTAAAACTAGAGCTCTAACAATTCTATCTCCTGGGACAAACATTAAAGGACACACCCAAGGTCAGAAAAACTCATTTGTGATGTCGGGAAGGGTGGAGACATCATGGAGAAGCCAGAACATTAGGGATTCATGGCCTAAAGGGGGCACAAGGTAGAGTCAAGGCAGCAGAGGCAGGAACTCATTCAGCATGACAGAAGAGGGAAGCACTATACAGTAACTTCCTAATTTAATTTAATTATTTTTTCTAACTAGGTACTTAGCTCAGTTGCTTCCAAACTGAGGAAGAAGTGTGGATACAATTAGCTGTCTGTAAATTTTAGCACTCTGTGATGAAATCCTGATGTCATAGCCCCGGTTATAACTCTGGTTATAACACTGAAACCACAATCAAAAACTTCTCTAAAGTATAATAGGCTTCAAATTTCTCCTTCCAATTGGATTTTCAGAACCTCTCCCCTTGGTACACAAACTTGAATACTAAGAATTCCTTTTTTTTTCTCCTTATGCCATGCCTACTGATACAAGGGAAGGAATAACAACTGAATAGTAGACACAAGGAAATGCATAAAATTTAATTCGTAGCCCTCAACTTACAAATAGGACATGTTCCAGAGATATGTTTGTAAATCAGTTATTTGGAATTCATAAAAGTAGTTTTGTGGTTTGATTCCCAGGCCAGGCCACAAATGTTTGTTTCATTCTTATTTTGAATTCATTCATAGTTCCAACTTGGGGTGCCAGGAATATATCTTTACCAGATGTAGAACTTCCTTTCCCCATGATCTTATAATCTCCTGTTTATAAAATCACAGATTTTAGAGCTAGAAGTAGAGTTGTAACTAACAATTTTAGTGCCCAGGGTAAGTGAGGGGCCATAGAGAAGAAAGGTATTTCACCAGGGTTTTGGTCTCAGTGGGAAGGAAGCTGACTCCATTATACCATCATGTTCCTAAGCTGCTAATAGGATGAGAAGTATACTTTGGGATGGTACTCTAACTCAGCCTAGTCAAGTCAAATCAACAAGTATTTATTGAGTCTTTATGATGTACCAGGCACCGTACTGTTGAGTATAGAAATAAAGACAAAAAAAATCAGTAGTCTTCTGTCAAAATACTCACAGTGTAATTGGGAAGACAACATGCAAAAACAAGCATATAAACAAGATTTTAGCATTAAGCATGATTGGAAAAGGCTTTTCACAGAAGGTGGGATTTAGTTGGTGCTTGAAGGAAGCCAGGGAAACCAGAAGATGAAAATGAAGAGGGGAAGAATTCCAAGCAAGAGGAACAGCCAGTGAAAATTCTCAAAATCAGGAGATGGAATGTCCTGGGAGAGGAACGTTAAGGAAGTCAGTGGTAGTGGATTAAGAGTAGTGAGGGGTGGGGCAGCTAGGTGGTGGAGTGAATAGGGCACTGACCATGGAGTCAGGAGGACCTGAGTTCAAATTTGGGCTCAGACACTTAACACAAAAACTAGCCATGTGACCTTGGGCAAGTCACTTAACCCCAATTGCCATAACTTCCCCCCTCCAAAAAAAAAATGCAAGAGTAGTGAGGGGGATGTATGAAGGGACCAGGTTATGAAAGCTTCTAAAAGTTAAACAGGATTTCATATTTGAACAACTGGAGTTTATTGATTAGGGGAGTACTATGATTAGTTCTGTGCTTTGTTGTTCAGTCCTTCATGTCCTCATTTGGGATTTTCATGGCAAAAACAGTGAAGTAGTTTGCCATTTCCTTCTCCAGGTATTTCACAGATGAGGAAACTGAGGCAAACAGGTTCTGGTGACTTGTCCAGGGTCACACACATAGTAAGTGTCTGAGGCCAGATTAGAACTCAGGAAGGTGAGTTTTTCTAACTACAGGCCCAGAACTCTATCCACTATACCACCTAACCTCCCTGGGCTCTAGGAAGATAATTTTCATAGCTGAGTGGAGGATAGACTGGACTGGAGAGAGATTTGAGGCAGGATCAGGGGTACAGGGTGAAGTGGTAAGGGCCTGTACCAGGTTGGTGGATGAGTCAGAGGAGAGAACGGGGCATATCCTGGAGATGCTATGAAAACAGAATCAGGGGGACTTGGCACCAGACTGGATATGGAGGTGAGAGTCTGAGGAGCTGAGGAAGGTGAGAGTCTGGGTGACTGGGAGGACTGACAAGTACTGGGGAAATCAGGGAGAGGGCAGAGTTTGTAGAGGAAGACACTGAGCTCCTTTCGGACGTGCTGAGTTTAAGCCGCCTATGAAACACCCAGTCTGAGACGTGCAGTATGCAGCTGAATTTATATACCTTATATTTATGTGTTTATTTGTAGATTCATATATTTATACACCAGGTCTGACTTTCTAGAATGGACTTAGTCCAATGTCTGCATTTCAAAACATAAGGAATTTAACTCCCCTAGCTCTAACTCACTCATGGGTGGTTCCCTTGATCTTCAGCAGAGATTCCAGCAGGATAGTGAGGAGAGCACCAGGAGAGCCTTCATCTTGTGTGAATTTGGAGCAGGGATTTCTGGGGTGAGACGGGAGGTAGAGGCTGTTGGAATTGAGAGGAGTGCTAGCTAGCTCTAAGAAGGGATCTTCTGCCTTATCGTGCTCTGAGCTGAGCCTCCACCCCACCACCGAGTTACACCACCATATAACTCAGAGGTCCATGCCCTCGGCTTTCCAGTTATTCCAATGGGTGGTCATTTTCATTAGAATCTAAGCTTTCTGAAGGGAGGGACTGTCTTGTTTGTTTAAATTTGTATCCGTAGTGCTTAGCAAAGTGTCACAAACGCAGTGCTCTGTCTATTTCTATGTCTTTGTCTTTTTCTGCTCACCCCAGATGACAGCTCAGGGCTTCCTGATGGTATTCAGGGGTGAGGAACCTTAGGCCTCGAGGTCCCCTGTAGCCTTCTGCGTCCACAAGTGCGGTTCCTGCAGGAGGAGCCTCCCACAAGGCCACAGGGTCCCCACCTTGGTAAATCATAAAAACTTTCTTTTTCTGTAGCCAGGGTCTGACTTCTTGATCACTCAAACTTTTTCTTTTCTTCTGTGAGCCCAGTTCTTTGGCCCAACTGCTGTCCTCTTCAATGCTTCTTGGTTTCTTCTTTTGCTCCTAGCTCACTCTTTTCCAGCTTTTGAACAAGCACACAGTCCCTTCATGGTTTTTTATGGATTTTTACCGCTAGTCACAGTGACAAAATAATAGATAAAACAAGCAAAGAAAAGGAAAAGAATCAGTCAATCAACACTATTTTCTTAAATGCTTACTGGGTGCCAGACATTATGCCAAGCCTGGATATACAGTGAAAAATGGAAAAGTTTCTGTGACCTTAAAGAGCTTAAATATGTGTCCGTGTCATCCTTGTTAGTCAAGGGAAAGGAAAGGAATGAGCATTCTTATATTGCACCTCTGTGTACCAGGCACTGTGCTGTGTCCTTTTCACAGATACTATTTCATTTGATCCTTACAACAACCCTGGGAGGTGAGAGTTTTTATTATCCCCATTCTACAGTTGAGGAAAGTGAGGCAAACAGGTTAAGTGACTTGCCCAGAGTCACATAGCTGGTCATGTGTCAGGCTAGATTTGAACTCAGGTCTTCCTAACTTCAGGCCCAGAAGGGCTTTTTTTCCTCCTTATTTCATAGAATAGATACATTTCCAATGGTAACACCACCAAAATACAGGTCAGTCCTCCAACACATCAAGACAAGACAACTTTTGTAGATATGAGATGCATAAAAATCAAACAAGTGGGGAAAACCTGTCATTTGCTTGAGGAAAGATCAACAAAATGTAGGAAAGGGTGCTAGATTTTGAATATAAGGACCTAGGTTCAGATTATAGCTCTCCCCTTGGTTTTGGAAAAATCATTTCACTTTTCCTCAATTTTCTTATCTGCAAACTGAAAATGTTGAATTACATGGTCTTTTTAATTCGAAAATGATGATCCTTTGACTGTTGATTAGGAAACATAATACTTGGAACATAGGTTTTTTTGGTTGTTTGTTTTTTCCTGAAGTATATTTGGAAATGATTTTCTTAGAATAAACCCAGAGCATGATGTTCATACTTAAACACTCGGATGGATCTGTGTTCTTATCACTTCAGGCATGATGAGATCCCCAACAGTATTTCAGATCTCAGCTCATCTGTGCCTGCCCATCCTGTGGGACTCTTGTTCCTCTCTTCACAGAAGGCAAGCGTAGCCATTCCGTCTAGCACATGGAAGCCTTCCTTGCTTCCTCTTGACATCATAAGGGTACCAGCGGAGCACAGGCCACTGACTTGTCATCCTTTGCTCTTGCCACAAGACCAGGCCACCTTCTCTTCCTATTAGACAATTCCTTGATGACATTTTTTGCTCCGTTTTTCCTTTGGAGTTACTTATTGGTTGCATGTCATTGCTTCCTCACATTCGTCATCATAAGACATTTAAATCCCAAGTATACTTATACCATGCATTCTTTAGTATGTAACTACTGGTAGCCTCGGCCATTTGGATTAAGAATGGCTCTCTTGTCCTTTAGTGAAAGAGACCATATGATCCTGCACCCCAGATAGCATAGTATCACCACCCAGATGGCCACATTGACACTGGACCGCTCCTCAACCTTTACTGTTTTTATAATAGCTCCAACCACTTTGTTTAGCACAGAGGTTTCAAATGTGTTGCAAGGAAGCAAAATTCCTAATGCAGTCTAAGCCAAATTAAAATGTTTAGGAAATGTTTAATAAAATAAATAATAATACCATACAACATAAATAATGTTAATTTATGGCTTTCTAAATCAATATGCTGCCATCAGGGATCTCTTTCTGTTTGAGGAAAAACATTGGCATTTTTTGTTGTTTAGTCATTTTTCATTTGTGTCTGCCTCGTAATGACCCCATTTGGGGTTTTCTTGGCCAAGATACTGGAGTAGTTTTCCATATCCTTTTCCAGATCACTTTATAGATGAGGAACTGAGGCAAACAGGGTTAAGTGACTTGCCCAGACTTATACAACAGTATCTGAGCACAGATTTGAACTCAGATCTTCCTGACTCCAGGACTCTTTAACTACTGAGTGACCTAGCTGCCCTTTGGCAAGTTTGGTAGTCCCATATCACTGACCCTGGGCTTGATAAGATCAGGAATAACTATAACTATAATCATAACTGTAACTGTAACTATAACTGTAGAGATAGGCATAAGGACTTTGTTCAGTTCTCTCCAGTTCAGTGTAAACTGCCAGGTATTTTTACCTATCTTACAGTAACATAGGGTTGTTTTAAGGAGATTGGGCAAAATAAAGTACATAATAAAGTTCACTAGAGAAAAAAAAATCTTTTACTGTGCTAGAGAGCTGATGTTGTATGGTATTAACTATGTGAGATGGTTCAGATAACTAACTGAATGGGTTTCCATTTGGTCCTGCTTAAGGTCACATTCCTTGCAGTTGCTGAAAGGACTTATACTGATCCAATAAAGATCCCTTCCCTTCAAGGCCTACCCTTTAGATTCTGAATGATCTAAACAGAGCAAGAATTATAAAGATTACCTTAGATTTGTATGGGTCCGAAGGGCTACTAGAAACCTTGTGTTTAATTTCTTTTTATGGTTTTATAAGCACCCCCATGAGCTGGCCATCAGTTACTTTCTTATTAACTCTGTGTTTCAGGAGCACACCCAAACCTTCCTCCTAGGTGCAGTGTCATCTCCCTCTGCCCACCTAGCAAGGCAGTGGTGGGTTCTGTGACTTCTACGCCCATTCCCAAAGTGTCTATTTGCACTGACTCCAGCATTTTTGTAGGCCACAACTGTCCCAACCTGCTCAAATTTTGCCCATTAATCAGCCTTCATCTGTAGCAGTTGTATGGTGGGGAAGACCCATAGCTAAAGTTTGAAGCCATTAAAGTAGTACACTACCAAGAATCTAATTGTTCCTGAGACTACAATGGATTTAGGGTGTGGTAGATCTTGGCCTAAGGGGTGGGTAATTGATAGTAGAGAACAAATCCAATCTATCAAACCCTTTTCCTTTAAGGAACTTCATCCCTTCCCTTGAAGATCCTCATTTTAGAGCTGGCTGCAGGGGGAAATTCATCTTTATAAGACCAGACCTGAATAACTCCCCATCTCAACCATCTAAAAAGAGATAAAAGAAAAAATTACTATTGGAAACTTTAGCAAATGTAGTTCATGCTGTAAAAGAAAGTCCTCAGAGAGTTCTCCCAAGGCACTGGCATCCAAAGTGAAGAGCTACTGCTCCAGGGACTCCTCAGGCAGAGAAGTCACTAAATCTCTGCTTCTGGAAGCAGTGTGATAGGGGAACTGTATAACCATCCCTGAGAGGTCTCCAGTCTCTGCCCCAAATCTGTTCTTCTTCAGTTCCTACTTCAGGGCCCCTATCTTAGCAGGAACCTTTAGGTCAGAGACCACAGTCTGCACATCCATTTGGAGAAATCTCTTCACTTTCTTGGGGCCAGAACTTGGCTTCCATTGCATAGTTTCTGAAAGCCAAGAGCTCTGTCTCCGACTGCTGAACGCACAGGCCCAGTTTATTTTGGGTCTAACAACAATGCGGCACAGTCAATCACAATTAAGGAATGCTGGTCTTGGTGATGTGGTTAAGGTTAGGGTTGCTTGAGACCCCAAAATACTAACACTCTGGGTCCTCCTGAATGAATTTGACTCGTCTTCTCTCAGCCAAAGAAAAGCAAAGTTTATTAAAAGTTTGCCTGTACTGGACACAGAGTGAGTCTGTGCTAGAAAATTTGATGGCACTCTCACACACATGAGGGCAAGATGGGATCTTATATACAGAAAAGTTGTGGGAGGAATCTAGGGGTGGTATAGAGGAGGAGTTTGGGGAGGGTCTTGGGGAGGAATTAATAAGGTAAATGAGTGATTAAGGGTGGGAAGTTGCTGGAGGCTACCTGGAGCCAACAGACAATGGTGGGCTAGGACAGTTCAAGGATGGATTGATATTTTGATAGACTCAAGGGTGGGAAATAGATGGACAATGGGAGGCTTAGCTAGTAACAGAGGTCTGGGCCCAGCCACAAAGAAAGGCTTATGGCTTCATGCAAATGCCTCATCAAGTGGGAAGATTCAATCAGAGTTCAAGGGTTTTCCCAGAGCCTGTACCTCAAAGATTCAAGGAGAGCTCAAGGGGGTTCCCAGAGCCTGCACCTCATAATTCCCCCCTCAAACAAATGGGACCCAAATTCCTTTGGGGTAAAGGGTGAAGGTCTCAGCTTCTGAAAGTGCTTCCTACTGGCAAGGGGCATAGAGCTGTCCTTGCCTCTCTGGGTCCTGTTCAGGGGGGTCAAACTTCACATTCAGGGGATCAGACTCCGGAACGTGGATGATGCCAAGTCCAGTGGGCTGGAGAACTTGGAGATTTTCATAGCCTTAGTGGTCATCCAGAGGTTGATGGCTTGAACTCTAGAGGAGACAAACCTGGCAAGAAGGTTAAGCAAACAAAGACCAAACAGGTACCAGAAAAAGTATAGAGAAAGAACAATTTCCCTGGTACAAAAGACAATTTTCCTGGTTATAATTACAGATGACTATTGCAGGGCCAAAACGCTGTCAGATACCTCTTTTCTTTCCAAATTGCTCCATGGACATTTAGCAAATGGAAAGCAATAGAAGCTTTTCAAAAACAAGCAACAACTCCCAAAGCCTGTTCTCTCCTTCCTTCATCATAGAGAGTAAAAAGTTTTTCCTAGATTGGGTAAAGCTTATGCTGGAATGGCAGTAAATTTAGTTTTCAAAGTCTCAAAAGCTTTCACCTGGTGATCTGGGCCCCACTCTAGAAAGAATGAATCAGGACCTTGAGTAGCAATTAATGGTTGCAGTCCCTCCCAGGCCTTGAGTTTAATTGGATATAGACCACTATGTGGGAACACTCTAGGACCTAGGAGTCAAAAACCTGCTTCCTGTCCTGCAGAGAGGACCCTCCATATGTGATCAGGAGGATTCTGGCAACAAGAGGCAAAGGAATCTGCCATCATCTGATCAGGCAAGCATAACCTTCCATGTTTGCAGGGCTTTTTCTCCCATGAACCATGAATCATCATGACCCCTTCTGTAATGGGAATCTGAAGATTTTCCCTGCCCATTGGCCTCTTGATAGGCTTAAGTGAATCTGAGAACCTTCCCTGATTTGAAAATATACTCTGCCCCCGAATTGGCTGAATGTGGTCACGTGGAGCCTGTGGCAGGAGGCATGTTTTTTCAGGAATGTCCATACCTTGTTACTTTGTGATTAGGCAGTGGGTCAAGAAGGTTGTGACATTCTCTGACCCAGGAGAAAGCTATATATACCCTGATGGGAAGTTTTGCTTTGGGGCTCACTTTGGGAAGAGCTGTGTGATTTGGCCAGATGAGACTCTGGGGAGCCGTTGAGGGCCCCGGCTTTGAAAACCCAGATGCTGGTGCTTCTCTCTCTGGTAACTAAGTAGATATGGATGTGATGATCAGACAGCTGGAAGCCCTGTCTGCTGAATTGTGTTACTTTCTCATGTAACTTCTGTTTGTATTCTCTGAAGTTCAGGGTGCTAACTTTTTACCCTGAACTAGGTAAATGATACATATTTGATTGATTAAAGTAAAATTGTTAACTCATTTTGAGTTGCTTTCCTTTAGAAAAGCAGATCTAAGAACCTGAGCTAGAAGCCATCCTGGGTATGCTAGGGTGTTTGCTGATACACTATCCCATCCCAATCTGCCAAGAGTATACCACATGTTGTAGGTGCTGCTTGAGAGCAGGTTCGGGTATGATGTTGGAATAAAATGAGACACTTGTAAGTTACTGAACATTTTGGAGCAGGTTCATTTTCCCCTATCATATCAAGAATATCCAACAAGGATGCAGTGGCCCTTAGCTTCCCTGGATGTCTGCACTTGAATCAGAGTATGGCTACTCAAGTGTGATACAGTGGATAGAGTGCTGAACCTGGAATCAGGAAGACTCATCTTTGGAAGTTGAAATCTGACTTCAAATACTAACTGTGTGACCCTGGGCAAGTCACTTAACACTGCCTTAGTTTCCTCATGTGTAAAATGAGCTGAAGAAGGAAATGGCAAAGCATTACAGGATCTTTGCCAACAAAGTCTCATAAAGGGCCACGAAGAGTCAGACATGACAGAAACCACTGAACAACAACAAAAACACTCATGTGCTCTCAGACACCCTTCCTCCCCATGTCTGTTAGGCCCTGACTCTATATAGCTAGGAACTTTTGTGCTGCCAGAGTAGAAGCTGAAGCCAATTAGGTTGTGTACGGGGAGAGAAGCTGTATCAGGTTAGTCCCGTCACAACAGGTTATCATTATCTAAATTGCACTATTATAAATTCATTTCTTGGAGATTGAAAGGCTTTTTGGTCTTCTAAAGCATCAAATTAAAATGCATATATCCCTAAAAAGGAATTATGCCTTAAACTATTAACAAGGATTAACTTTATCAGGGATAAAACCTTACAGGGATTAACTTTCTAACTTTTGACTATACAAGGCCTTTGGAGGAATGATTCACCCACTGAGGCTCTTGGGTAAGTCCATAGGACAGGACAGTTCTAAAGAAATTCCTTGAGAGCTAATGAGAGGGTACCAAGGATAAAACTTTTCCTGGTACCAGTTTTGTATTGGCAAGTCCTGCTCATGGGATGGTTGTGTATGGAGAAAATAAAGTAACAAGAGTGAAAATCATATAAAATACATAAAACCATGTACAAATGTAACATCACGCACACAGCAATATACTAGGAAATTCTTCCCCCACAGAAATATGCAGCCTGATCAGAAAATAGTGACCATAGGCAGAGAGGAAAAACCAAAACTACCCAAAACATACTTTTATAGAAAATACATTAACAAGTGCTAATTTTGGAATAAGATAACTGCTAGTGGAATTGATATGTACTAGATATGTTGATTGGGCTAATTAGTTTTAAAGGATTTGATTACTGATTGGTTGGTTGATGAGTATTAGGAAGCTCCCTGAAAGAAATGTTTCTCTACCAAAGCAGATTGTCATCCTGTTAACTACTGAGTTGTTGAGAATTGCCTGGGACTCCAAAATGACCACCAGGGTCAGGTAGCCAACTCGTGGCAAAGACATCTTGGTCTTCCCAGTCCAAGGCCACCTTTCTCTCCAACAGAAATTGCTGCTACTCTCCCTTGCCTGAGCTATTTGTATTGCCTTCACGTGAATCACCAAATTCTAGAGCTGGAGGTAATTTTAGTGAATATTTAGAATTAGGATCATAGAGGCTGAGCATTAAAAGGATCTTCCCTAGTTCTTGGCCAACTCGAAACATGAATATTGCTTGAAATTTCACCCAACATGTGGTCTTCTGGCTGCTTCCTTTTAACTGAAAGGTCAAGAATACCAAATGAGTGAGTCAGCAAGATCTGTATTTCTCTGTGTCACTCAATATTCTTTTCATCGTCTTTAGTGTGTAACCCACTGATCCAAAGGGAAATTTGGGGCTTTAGGATGAATTTCCCCAACACATTCTTTCCTGTGTGTAAAGGAGGTTGAAATCAAAGGTTGGACACTTATTCCCAGAGATGTGCCTAAACGCTGCATTTTTTAAAAGATATCCCCACTTGTCTGCATCTAAGAGAAATGATTATTAATGACCAATGATTTGGGGAGATCCAGAGTTCCCCATTTCTGTTAAGTCCTCATTTCAAAAGTACAGTCTCTTGAAGGACACTGCTGATAATGAAATTGGATTAATTTTCTTAATAATCTTGTTCAGACCCCACCCAGGTGGGGAAGACATTTACTCAGGTTTGGGTAGCAATAAATTCTTTGAATAAATAGATTGCCCAAGGCTGGGGGTGGTCTGAGTAGAGGGACAATCTCTCTTGGACCTGATGTCACTCTCAGCCCCTCATTTTAATATTCATTCTCTAATTAATTGTTAACCAATCTGAGTTGATCACCATCCTCAGAAACCCACCTCTTCCAAGGAAATATAAGCTGTGAGCTTGTTGCCATGATGGTCTTTGGCATTTGAGAGTGCCACTGACTATTTATTAAAAGTGCTGGCATTACTAATAAAATGACTAGTTATCCAGAAATTATGTCTCTCAAACTTTTTAACATCATGCATCCCTCCTATATTTGGTCTACAATCATTACTATAGTAGAAAGTGCAGTGCAGTGGAAAGAGTAATGGATGAAAAGTCATTCGTAAACATGAATTCTGACTCTGTCACTTACTCTTTTGGGGCTTCATCAGAAAAATAAAGAGTCTAGCCTTGATGACATCTTAAGTCCCAGCTTCTTGATCTGTGATTCTATGAGAATCTTAAGGAAGGGGGTCCAGCGGTGAGGAACCTGCAGCCTTGAGGCCACATGTGGCCTTCTAGATTCTTAGGTCCAGCCTTTTGATTGAGTCCAAGTTTTACAGAACAAATCCTTTTATTAAGGTGATTTGTTCTGTGAAGTTTGGATTCAATCAGAGGGCCAGACTTGAGGGCCTAGAGGGCCACATGTGTCCTCAAAGCCACAGGTTCCCCACTCCTGATAGGCAGTCCTCTCTTTGGGTATTCTTATAGGAAAGAATATTGCATTTGTTGTCAAAAAAACCCACATTTGAATCCTGCCTGTGCTGCTACTTTCCTACATGATTGTGAGGAAGTTAATCTTCATTTCTCATTTTCCTCATTTATAAAATAAATTAAACTTAACTGCCTAGATGGACTAGACTAGGTAATTTCTGTAGTCCTTAGAACTCTAAATCCTATGATTAATGGCATAGTGATAAACAGGCAATAACAAACTTGCCTATTGTTTTACCTAGGGAAGGGAACAGGAGGCTGGTAAATGTTTAACAAGCAGCTCTTAGGGGAAAAAGGTACACAAGACATACTTTTGAGTTTAATCTACGTTTTTGATGTTTTTCTCCATGGCTTTCTTAAGTCTAGACAGTCAACAAAGCAATAAATCAAGCTCTGATTTGTAGTGTTTGCCAGTTTCAGAGATATAAATGACCACACTGTTTAACAATCAGTTTAGAGCTGGCTCCAGGACACCCATAAAGAAGAGCTCTTCTTAATTCAGATTCTCCGGATTGGCTTCTCTGGATTTATCCTAATTAAGTTGTGCTTTCAGTTGCTTTGCAACTAAAAGGAATACTTTCCTTTTCCATATTTTTTTTAAAGTTTTGGGGTTTTTTTATTGTTCTTTTTTTTCCTCAGGAAAAACCTAGTAGGGAATATGAATTGTGCTGGGTTGATGATTTATTCTGGGGCAGCATTTAAGCAAACTGGTCCTCCACCTTCCTTCAGGCAATGATATTTGAGCTGCCTCTTAAAGAGAGAGAGAGACTCTTTGAGATGGACGGTGCATTCTAGACATGACACAGTATGAACGCTTCTACTAACCTGTAGGGTATAGGAATAAAGCTGATCTACTAATGTACTTGGTATGAGGAGAAAATATACTAAGTCCAATGTCAATGTATGTAAACCACTTCACATCTCTTATGCCTCATAGTGTATTTTAAATTTTTTTTTAAGTCCTGAATGGCTAATAATGAAATGTCTTCCCAAGGACGGCCACACCATGTTGAAATTTTGCTGCAGGCAATTGTTTGCTGCTACAACTTACCCCACAGAGAGCTTATAGGGAGTTCAAGGCACACTTTTCAAGAACAAGGATTTATTGAAAGCATGTGTGCTTTTGCAGCAAAGCAAAAGATCTGGTCCTGTATTAGATGTCTCTTCTGAAGTTAACATTTGTGATTCTGTGAAATTCTGCACTTCTCATCAACCACACCTTCTGACTGTTAGTCCCTACCCTATGACACTCTATGAGTAAAAGTAAAGGAGAAATGATGAAAGAAAAAGAGAATGGAATTGGTTATCACCTTGCTGACAAAGATGCCACCCAGCTAGAGTAAGTATTGATATTATTTAGGGAAGAATCACAGAATCTCATATTTTGAAAATGACCTCAAAGCTCTTTCCCAGGGTATAAGGAAATAGTTCCTTTCCCTGAGATTTCACCAGGATTTCCTTTGAGTCTTTTGGTGGCTGGAGGAAAAATACTACTACCCCCTTCCATTTGACTTTTCTTTATCTAGGTATCTCTCTCCACTATACCTAGGGTTAGGTCATACAATGACCCTGATTTTTAAAGAAGCCTCAGAAAACATTAGATAACCACATTTGGGGTAAAGGGGAGTACCACTGACTGACCTGACCTTCCTGGCACCTTGACCCAACAAGGAAGTTTCACATTTCTGTTCCATTAACATTTCAGTTCTCCCTCCCCCAACTAATAGAAGAGGAGAAGGAGAAAGGGGTATTTTTTTCTCTAAATAGTTCACAGACTTCCCAGACTGATCCCTTCTCTGCCCTCCTGACAGGTTGTTTTTTTTTTTGGGTGTTCTCAGATTCTCACCTCATCAATTTTTTTTTTAGTTGTTGAAAGAGAGGAGCCCAACTCATTTTTCAGACCTAGTTCTTTGTGCTTACTACTGCATATTGCCTTAAAAGGCCTGTGCTGTGAGACAGTACGTATTAAGCAAGAGAGGCTCACAATGTATTCTATACATAACGCGAAGGATTTATAAAATAAAAGGCTATTTATAGATTACGATCCAAACTCGCTTCATATCCCTTCCCTTCCCTGAGAATCACTCTTGGATTTCTCACTCCTTTCCCTTTCCTTTGCTAATTGAATCTTCATTTTTATTTAATGTCTCCTTCAATTTTCTCTTCCTCTGCTTTTTTGTTTTAAGAAGTTAAATTTTATTATTTCCTTTCTCTTTGTTTTCAGTTGATTTTTCTCTTGATTAGACAGTTTTTTCTTCACAATTACACTGAGGTTCCCTGTTTAGTTCCAAAATGCTTTTCACCACCCCCTTCCATTTATTTAGCAAACTAATGACACTTCTCCTGCCTTTATTTTTAATTTGGTGGGTTTAGCTTTGCGTTTGGCGATCCGAGTTCCTAGAGTGACACAAATTGGATCACTTCTTGCTGCTACAAATGCCATTGAAAATAAAAATTTGGTGCTGTTCCAATCAGTCAGCTCTCCCTTCTGCTTTTTAATTATTTATTTTATTTTTTTTAAGGCTCAAACTTCTGTCATTATGAAGAGGGTTGATCGTTATTCCAAAAACTGCTATGAACAGAATTGTTCCCCCAGCAGAAGAGAATCTGTTTTAAGTGGTGAAACATTTGGGTTTATTGGGGGAGAAAAAGGTGCCTCATGCCTTCCGTGCACTAGGAAGAACACTTTTATTTTAGAATGCTCAGACTAGGTCTTTATTTGCATCTGGCCCAAAATAGAATCTAGTGGCATTTTAAAGCTGAGAAATCAGTTCTGTTTTATTCCTTAGTAACACAAAGGCTTTAAAATCAGACCACTTCATGAAATAATAAAATTAAAACTCAGTTCATCCATCATCATTAATGTGCTTGATTTTGTGAAAAGAACTCTTTAAGATGTAAAACTATCAAATTAAGAGGCCAAGGAGCCAATCAAAATCTGCTTTTAGCATCCTTTATGCTGTGGCTGCTCTTAATACTCTTCAAAGATGAAAAAGGTTAGAGAATTTTTTTTTCCTGTTCCAAATAAGTCAATCAGCCTATCATCAACTTCTCTGGTATAGTGAAAAGAAAAGTAAACCTGGAGACCAAGGACATAGATGGGTTCAAGTGCTAGTTCTGAAATTGATTTGCTATGTGACCATGGACAAATCATTTAACCTCTTCTGTAAAATAGAGATAATAACATCTGCACTATCTACCTTACACAGATATATTAAAATACACAAATAGTCCTGTGATCTCATCAGTGTGATATCCTCTCTGATGATGGAGGTCACAGCCCATGTTTATCCATCCTGTGCAACTTTCATTCCTGCCCTCTCATAAATTTATTATAAGAAATATATCCAACATGCTGAGGGACATCTTTGAATCCTCCTGACACTAAAGACATTCTAGTGGAACATGGGGACTGTTTATAGGTTACCCTTCATCTTTATCCCATATTCTTATGCTAGTTACATTTTATTTTTGCTTTTTAAAATAATATGTATTATTTATTCATTTTTAACATTCCTTTTAAAAATTTTGAGTTTAAATTCTCTCTCTCTCCTGAAAAGGCAAACAATCTATCAGTTACATACGTGAAATCATGCAAAACATATTTCCATATTAGCCATGTCACAAAATAGCAAGAATAATAAAGTAAGCAAGAAAACTATATTTCATTTTGCCCCCCCCATAGTCCATTAATTCTTTCTCTGGAGGTGGACAGCATTTATCATCATTAGTCCTTCAGAATTGTTTCAGATCATTGTATTGATCAGAGTTGATCTTCATTACAATATTACTGTTACTGTGTACAGTGTTCTGGTTCTGCTCACTTCACTTTGCATCAGTTCATAGAGATCCTCCTACTTTTTTTTAATATCATATCCCTTGTCATTTCTTATAGCACAGTAGTACTCCATCACGGTCATGTGCCACAGATTGTTCCACCATTGCCCAATTGATAAGCATACCTTCTCAGTTTTCAATTCTTTGCCACCACAAAAAGAGTTGCTATAAATATTTCAGTACATATAGTTCCTTTTTCTTTTTCTGTGGTCTCTTTGGAAAACAGACCTAGTAATGGTATTACTAGATCAAAGAGTATGCACAGTTTATAGCCCTTTGGAGTATAAATTGTTCCAAATTGTTCTCCAGAATGGTTACATTAGCTCACAACTCTACCAAGAGTTCATTAGTATGGTTCTTTCTCCTCATCCCCTCCAGCATTTGTGAGGTGGTACCTAAAAGTTGTCTTAATTTGCCTTTAATTAATAGTGATTTAAAGTGTTTTTTTAAGGTAGTTTTAATTTCTTCTTTTGAAAGCCTATTCATATCCCTTAAAAATCTATGAATTGGAAAAATGGCCCTTATTTTTATAAATTTGACTCAGTTTCTTCTATATTTGAGAAAAGAGATCTTTATCTGAGAAATTTGTAAAAAAAAATTTTCATATGACTTGGTACCATTTATCGAAATGTAATTTCCCTGATTATCTCTTTAAATCAGGTCTATGTTTGCTTTTGCTTTCTTTGAGATCATAATTGCTACCCCTGTCTTTTTTACTTCAACTGAAGCATAACAGATTCTGCTCCAGCCTCTTATTTTAACTTTGTGTGTGTGACTTTCTGTTTCAAGTATATCTCTTATAAACATAATATAATTGGATTCTGGTTTCTAATTGATTCTGCTATCTGCTTACATTTTATAGATGAGCTTATCCCATTTACATTCACAGATATGAATAGTAACTGTATTTTCCTCCATTCTGTTTTCTTCTACTTATCCTTCTCTCTCTCTTTCTATCCGGTCTCTTCTCAAAAGTCAGTTTGGCCTCTGTCTGCTGCCTCCCTTAATCTGGCCTCCCTTTCATCATTCCCTCTTCCCTTTCTTTTGTTTTCTTTACCTTCTATTTCCACATTGGGTAAGACAGATGTCTATACCCAACCGAGTATCTGTGTGTTTTTGTGTATGTGTGCACACACACTTCCCTCTTTAAACCAATTTTGATGAGATGAGGTTCAAGCATTATTCACTCCCATCCCCATCAGTTTCCCTTCCACTGTAAAAGTTATTCCTTGCACACTTATTTTATTTGAGATAATTTCCCCATTCTACCTTTCCCTTTCCCCTTCTCCTAACGCATTCCTCTTTCTCACACCTTCATTTATTTTTTGAATTCATAACATAATTAATTTATACCCACACCCTCTGTCTAAGATGCCTTCTAACTGCTCTAATAATGATGAAGTCTTTAGGAATTTCGTGTAACATCTTCCTGTATAGGAATGTAAACAATTTAACTGTATTGAGTCTCTTATGTTTTTTCTTTCAGGTTTACTTTTTGTATTCTTATCTTAAATTTTTTGTCTGAATGTCAGTATTTCTATTCAGCTCTGGACTTTTTACCAGGAATGTTTGGAAGTCCTCTATTTCATTAAATAACTATTTTTCCCCCTGAAGAATACTCAGTGTTGCTAGGTAGGTTATTCTTGATTATATTCCTAATTCCTTTGCCTTCTATAATATCATATTCTAAACCCTCTGCTCCTTTAAGGCTTAGAGCAGTGGTTCTCAACTTTCCTAACGCAACCCTTTAATACTCGTATGTGGGCATATCTGCATGTGGGCAGATCCTCCTGGAGACAGATAGAGGAGCAGTGTCTCAGTTCCTAAGACCATCGGAAATATGTGTTTTCCAGTGGTCTTAGGTGAACCCTGTAACCCCTGTGAAAGGGTCGTTAGACACCCAAAGGGGTCGCGACCCACAGGTTGAGAATTGCTGGCTTAGAGACTGCTAAATCTTATTTGATCCTGATTGTGATTCCATATATGAATAGATCCTTTCTGGCCACTTACAATATTTTCTCCTTTGCTGTAGGAGCTCTGGAATTTTGCTATAATATTCCTGGCAGTTTTTACTTTGGGTTCTTTTTCAGGAAGTAATCAGTTGATCATTCAATTTCTATTTTACCTTCTGGTTCTAGAAACTCAGGGCAATTTTCCTTGATAATTTCTTGAAAGATAATATCTAGGCTTTTTTATGTTTATCATGACTTTCAGGTAGTTCAATAATTCTTAAATTATATCTCCTCAATCTATTTTCCTGATCAATTCATTTTCCAGTGAGGTATTTCACATTTTCTTCTTTTTCCTTAATTCTTTTGACTTTGTTTTATTGTTTCTTGATGTGTCATGCCATAATTAACTTCCAGTTCCCCAATTTTAATTTTTAAGAAATTATTTTCTTCAGTGAACTTTTATACCTCTTTTTTGCATTCGGACAATTCTGCTTTTCAAGAAACCCATCTTGTTTTTTAAGGAATTTTTTTCTTCAGTGAATTTTTGTGCCTCTTTCAACATCAGACGAATTCTGGTTTTTATGGTGCTATTTTACCAAGCTATTAATTCTCTTTTCATAATTTTCTTGCATCATTCTCATTTCTTTTCCCAATTTTTCCTCTACTACTTTTATGTCTCTCTTTAACCCTTCCAGGAATTTTTGTTGAGTTTTAATCCAATTAACAATTTTCATTGAGGCTTTGTTTGCAAGTTTGTTCATGATTTTGTCTTCTGAGTTTGTGTCTTGGTCTTCCCTGACAACATAGGAGTTTTTTTATGATGAAGTTCTTTTGTTGTTGTTTGCTCATTTTTCTACCCTCGTTCTTGACTTTGCACTTTATATTAAAGTTGGGCTCTGTTCACTTCAGGGTGGGGAGGTACTATGGCAAGCTTCAGGCTTTTTTCTGCTGCTGTTTTCAGAGCCAGTTCTGGGGTTCTGGAAATTTTGGATCCTTCCAAGGTGATGTGATCTGTAAGAGGTGTGGTCACTGCTCTCCTGGTTTGTGCTTTGGTCTTTACCCAGTAAGGGCCCCTGCTCTCCTACAGCCACAAACATGAGTGCTTCTCTCTACCTTGGAATTGTGACCAGGGCTTCAATACTCTTGTGACCAGGCACAAGTGAAAAGGTTTCCCAAAGAGGGGTAGGGTTGCCTGAGACCCCAAAATACCAACATGCCGGGTCCTGAGGAAAGAATTCCACTCAAGTCTTCTCAGCCAAAGAAAAGTAAAGTTTATTAGGAGTTCATTAAAAGTTCACCATATGGGGTAGACTCTTAAGGAGCCAGTCTATGCTAGATAATTCTATGGCACTCTCACAGAGCAAGTCTGTGCTAAGCTATTCTGTGGCACTCTCACAACAGCAAGTCTGTGCTAGGGCCTTCTGTGGCACTCTCACAGAGCAAGTCTGTGCTAAGCCATTCTACAGTGCTTTCACACCACATGGAAGGGAGATAGGATTCTTATATACAGAGGAATCTAGGGGTGGTCTAGAGGAAGAGTTTGGGAGGGTCTTCAGGAGGAGTCAATGAGGTCAGACTCCAGTGATGAGTTTGTGGAGGGTCTTCAGGAGGAGTTAATGAGGCCAGTGCAAGAGTGGATTGATATTTTGATAGGCTCAAGGGTGGGAAGCAGATGGACATGGAGGGCCAGGCTAGTAATAGAGGTTTGGGCCTAGCCACAATGAAATACTTATGGCCTCTGCAAATGCCTCATCAAGTGGGAAGATTCAATTAGACTTCAAGGAGAACTCAAGGGGGGGTCTCAGAGCCTACATCTCATCACAAGCAATTCCTTCCATCCTGGAACTGTGAACCCAGAACTATATATGGGCATATATGTATAATGTATACATATATATGGGTATATATGTATGTGTATTATATATGTGTTACACATGCATATGTCTTGTATAGCTAGGTGGCACAGTAGATAGAACACTGGGTCTAGAGTTGGAAAGACTTGAATTCAAATGTGACTTCAGGCACTTACTAGCTATGTGACCCTGGAAAGTCAGGTAACTTTTCTTTGCCTCAGTTCCCTCATCTGGAAAAGGGGGATCATAAATAGCATCTATCTATCAGAGGTGTTGCAGAAATCAATTGTGATAATAATTATGGGGGGAGGGGAAAAGGCAATACAGATTAAGTGATTTGACCAGGATTATACAGCTAGTAAGTGTGTGAGGTCTGATTTGAACTTAGGTCCTTCTGACTCTGGGGCCAGTGCTCTATCTACTGTACCACCTAGCTGCTCCCATAATTATGATAATAATTATAAAATGCTTAATGCAGTGCTTGGCACGTAGTAAGTCTACTTAAATGTTAACTATTATTATCTTTTTTTGTGTATAAATAAATAAATGTGTACCTTATCTTGAGCGAGTGTAAAGCTATATATGATAAATTGGAAATAATCAGATGAAGGGAGGTACTACATTGAGGAAGTTGAGGAAAGACTTCTTATATAAGGTGGAATTTTAGTTGAGACTTGAAGGAAGTTAGAGGAAGAATCTCAGGGATGAGGAGCCTGTGACCTTGAAGCAACATGTGGCCTTCTAGGTCCTTGAGTGCAACCTTTTCACTTAGTCCAAGATTTACAAAACAAATCCTTTTATTAAGGAGATTTGTTCTGTGAAGTTTGGATTCACTTGAGAACCTAGAGGGCCATATGTGGCCTCCAGGCCACAGGTTCTCTGCCCCTTTTAGGGATAATGTAGAGGTGGTAACTTCTCTGCAACTTATGGTCTTTAAGGGATAATAAGAGCATCAACAGTTCAAATAACATATCCATGATCATGCAACTAGAATATATCAGAGGTGGGACTTTTATCAAGGTTATCTTGGCTTTGAAGCCAATTCTTTACACTACACCATTCTGCCTCCCAAAGATGAAGGATGAAACATTAAAAAAAATATGGTGCTGATGGTGGTAGTGGTAGTAGAGCAGCAGCAGCAGCAGTCATAGTAGTGGCAGTGGTGTTTTCATTGAATGACAGACTATGTGCTCAGCAGGGTACCAAGATAAAAGAAGGATGCATTGTATAGATACAAAATGAACATGGGTGAAACAAGTAGAGAATAATAAATTGCTATACAGATATTAAATCTAGGAGCCAATAGTTCAAAGAAGGGTGTGATAGAAGGAGGGGCAGAAATTATAGATAAAGCCCTCGGAGGAAGTGGAAGATTCAGATAGGCAGGAAGGGAAGAGGGCTATAACAGATAAGAGAGAACAAGATAAGCAAGTCTACCACCAGTCAGTCAGTAAGTATTTATTATCTACTACGTGTCAGGCAACCCTAATACAAATAAGACAAAATAATTCCTAGTTGCAATGAGTTTACATTTTAATGAAGGAAACCAAATAAATAAATAAATAAATGCACACAAATACATACATATATATGCATGTATATATGTATGTGTGTTTACACACATGCACACATTTGTTGTTTTTCTTCAGTCATATCCAACTTTCTATGACCCTATTTAGTGGTTTTCTTGGCAAAGATACTGGAGCAGTTTGCCCTTCCTTCTCTAGCTCATTTTACAGATAAAGAAATTGAGGCAAACAGGGTCAAGTGACTTGTCCAGGATCACACAGCAAGAAAATATCTGAGACCAGATTTGAATTCTGGGAGAGGAGTATTCCTGACTCCAGGCCCATTGCTCTATCCACTGGGCAACTTTAGCACCAATGCAATATTCACAGCACCCATGATTACTATAAAAATGCTCACATAGTGCTCAATCCCAAAATATAGCAGACTCTGTATAGAAGACAGAAGCAAAACATTTATTCAGACACCAGAAAACCAAATCCCAACACTAGGAAACTGAATCCATCATAGCAACATAGAAGTTAATGTATCACAATGTAGCAGAGAGCCACACCATCCTTTAGCCTTTGAGTATTTGACCAATGTTTACTCACAAGCCTGACTGATTCCCTGGGAAGCATCCTTTCCTCCTCCCAGTCTAGCTTGCTGTGACTGCTTCCTGTGTACTCTGCTCCACCCTTCAGCAAACTCCTTCTACCACAGGCTTCATGTGACTACATTCAGCCTATTAGGGGGTAGAGTTTATCTTCAAAGCAGGGAAGGTCTTCAAATTCCCTTAGGCTTATTAAAGGGCAAATTACCATTACCATTATAGCAACCTAGCTTCTATATATCTCTTTCCTTTCCCCTTCCATTCCCTGTCCTCTGCTCTCCTCTCCTCTCCTCACCTCTCCTTTCTTTCATACACACACGCACACACACACACACACACACACACACACACACACACACACACACACACACAGCCGATTGTCCAGATTAAATAAAATAATGGAGAAAATGTTAACAATTCACTCTAAACTTAAAAGTGTTTTCTATTTTTCATAGAGTTAGTTGTTAAACATTTACCAGCACACCCCCAGATATATGCAACATGAATATGAAATGACTAAAAACAAACCACTCATACTTAAAACTACACTAAGTCTTTTGGGACACTGTGTATCTACAAAGTAATTAAATATAGGGGAGTTTGGATGGGAGGCACTAGCAGTTGGCTCATTAGGAAAGGCTTCCTGCAGGTGGTGGTGCTTGAGTTGTGTCTTAAAGAGAAACTCTGAGATAAAAGAAAAGAGTGTGTTCCCAATGTGGCACAGTGCAGATGTATATGCATGGCATAGGAGTTTAAGTTCTAGGTAGGAGAGAGGGGAGAAGATGTCACAGATATTAATGTAGATAAAGTTCCCTTTGCATAGTAAATATTAATCAAATATAAGAACCAAATGAACTATGCATGCACAGAAGGCATTCTCCAAGAAATCATGAGCATAAGTAAAGGAAGGCTTTCACAGTTGATTTCCAACAACATACCATATATTTACAGTTACACAATTGAGAGGGAAGATCCCCACTGATCCTATTGCTTAAAAGCATTTGACTTGGTAGGAAATATTATAGATTTGAAGATTCTTCTCACACTGGGTGATGCACATTAATATGCTAAAATTATCTGACTCAACAGTAGATTTAACTATGGTGATAGCATTATTCAATGATTCCCTGAGTACCAGAACCAAAACATATAGAAGAGAAAGAAAGACATGCTTATCTCAGTTGATTACCATTGTCAAAGATGTCCAACCCACAGTCTAAATGAAAGGTGACATCCCTATTAATGGCAAGTCTCATGAGATGTAATTATTCTCAGATGACACTGGACTATATCAATAGGACATCCAAGTACTATAGAGCCTTGTGAAAAATAGCGTTTGTGAAACAGATTGGTCTAAAAATCCATACTAAAAAAACAAAGTGGATGAAAAATGAACATTGTCTAAATGTAACTGAATGGTTATCTCACTGAATCATTTCATCAAAACATATAACTTAGAAAAAGTGACACAGGTGGGTCCAGAATTGAGTAAGAGAAGGAATTAGGCCTAGATTACCATTTCATAAATCATGCCTTGTTTTCGCTTATGCCAAACTGCTTTCTGTCATAGCAACCATCTCTCTAAAACCAATCATCTCTCCTGCAGTGCAATGTGACTATGAATCATGAAATGCCATCATTTCAGAGGAATCACAATAATGAATAACCCAAATGGCAATGAAAAGATAGTGTGTATAATCTTTAGCATATTACTAACTGACTTGTATACATTTAACACCAGAAATGGCATTTTAAATAATACATACAATGTGGCTGTATAACAAGAATAAGAGACAGTATGGGAAGTACAAATACTACATTGTTACTCTTAAGATAGTGAAGAAACAGAGGAGGAGCATCTAGGTGGCACAGTGAAAAGAGAACTGGCCCTGGAGTCTGGAGGACCTGAGTTCAAATCCTGCCTTAGAGACTTACTAGCTGTGTGACTCTGGGCAAGTGTAATGCCATGTACGAGCAGCTTCCCAAAAGAATGCTACTGTGAACAGCTTTTAAAGTTCTGATTACACAGTATAGTGAACACTCCATTTATTCCATAACAAATTAAGGCAGACATTCAAACAAATCACAATATAATATTCACAACATTACATCATATCACAGGAAATCACAATATAGTGTTCACAACAGCTTATCATTAAAATGGCCACATAGTTTTCACCAAAGTGGTCACAGTATTTAGAACAAAGAACAAAAGAACAATCATCTGGTATCCCTAAGGAGGTTTGCCTCCATACTAAGTCATTCAGTCATGTCAAAATACAATAATCAGTCTTCCACTCATGGGGCAATCATAAGTTAACTTAATCAGTCCACATATCTAGCAATCAGTCACTAAGTATCGTTAATCACTAAATACAGTCATTAGAAGATTACACAAACCCTCCACCCCTCAGTCTCTAGTACACTTCAATTTCATCACCAAATTCAATATCCAAGGAGAGGCCTTTTCTTCATCTTGACTCAGGGTAGTCTCTCAAGTTCCCTGGATCCCCTTCCATGGTTCCAGCTCCTACCTGAATCCACTAAACAGTCACCTGGATTCAGAGGCAGACAGCTCCCAGGTCCTTGTCCAGTCCTCTGGGCAGTTCCTGCTCCACACTGAAGTTCACAGGATCCAGCACCTTCTCAAAAACCTTCACAATTTCTGTTCCTGGGAACTCAAGGATCAATCAAGCCACAAAGCAACAAAGTATTAGCATCCCGGTCATACTTCTTCAGTCTTCCAGCAGTTTGGCTGGCTCTAGGACCCAGAAGAAATCTCAGCCTTCCAGGTGACAGCAACAACTTCAGCCTTCCTGGCAAGCCTTCTCGGCAGCAACTTCAGCCTTCACCAGATTCTGGTCTCAAGAAAACTCCAACTCAGTTCTCAGTCAGCTGTAGCGGCCCAGCTTCCAGATGCTGCTAAGAGAATCTCTCTCTCTCTCTCTCTCTCTCTCTCTCTCTCTCTCTCTCTCTCTCTCTCTCTCTCTCTCTCTCTCTCTCTCCCTCTCTTAGCTGGCTTCAGTCTCCACGATTCTTCCACCAGTAGTTTGTCAGGAGAAAATTCTGCTTCCTCCACTAGGAGCCCACCAGGAAAAAAATTCTGATTCTGCCTCTCTGGGGCTTTTCTTATATATAAACACACACACAGCATTGGCTTCCTGTTTCAGCCAAATCCTTCCTGTTATGTCAGCAACAGGAGACAGAGTTCACACCCTCTGCATCTTTCACAGAGGCTTGACTAAGAGCTATGTACCTGCTTACTTAACATAACAAAAAAAGGTCTTCAAATTTAAATTAATTACCATTACAGCAAGTCACTTAACCCTGATTGCCTCAAAAAAGAAAGGAAGGAAGGAAAGAGGAAGGAAGGGAGGAAGGAAGGAAGGAAGGAAAGAAGGAAGGAAGAAAGGAAGGAAGGGAAAAGAAAAGAAACAGAGGAAAGTCTGTGATATACTGAGGGAATCTTCTGTAGAGAATTTATGAAATAACATTGACAAAAGGTCCATTCAGTTCAATAAAAACATTTATTAAGTATCTACTATGTCACTGACACTGAGCTAAATGCTGGAGAAACAAAGACAAGAAGTTCTTACATTCTATTAAGGTAATGCAATATGTACACAGAAAAATGAGGTGTCTAGGAGGTAGCATATACATGCTTATCCCTTGGCCCAGGGTGCCCCAAGTAACTCTGGGCTCACATGGACTGGGTTCAATCACCTACTTTGAGCCTGACCCAAAGGCCTCTTCTTCCTTTTTAGCTTATTCCCTCTCACTCCCTCCAAAATGTCCTGAAAAATCTTCTGAAAAAAAATCTTGTGTCACTTATATCTAGGTTTCACTCAAATGAATAACATGGTCTCTAACTCCCACATAGCACTTACTATGGGTGTCAGATATGGAAAATACCTTTATTTTACCCACCAGAAAAATGCATGATGGAATATATTCTCAGGAGCCTGAGGTCAAAGGCAGAAACATAAAGCTTGCATATAGCCCAATATACTCCCCTAGAAAGTAATGACACTTTGGGAAGTGATCCTGAAAAAATACTTCCCATTCACTTAGTACCTGAATGAGCCAAGTCACTCATTGCAATAACCAGACATGCAAAAATAAGATAAACTGTTTCTCTTCTTTCTGACCTCCTTGCTTTTTCCCCATGGCGTGGTGGTAGTCCTCTCAAGGCAGCAGCATTCTTTATGGAGGGTCTTCTTCCTTCTTCCTAAAAGGTTCTGTTGAGAAACCCCTCTTCCTCTTGGAGGCCAGTGTCCAGATACCCAAAATCAAAAACTCTCAAATTTGGGATCACATATACAATCACTCCCAAAGGTGTTGCTTCCCAGGAAATCTCCATCTCTAGCTTAAAGGCTAGATTCCAGGATCATACTGTCTGGGCAATCCAAAACCCTTCAGTTTAGGAGCAAGGTCCTTGAACTCTCTTCTCAGGCCTAATATGTCTGTTGGTGACATGTACTTCTGTTATAAGTTGTCACAACTGTGGGCTGAGATGAGGCAAGAGGGAAGAGGGAGAAATCCCATCCCCTCCACCACCTACTGCACTCTGGGAAAGAAGGCAAGGGGAAAGACAAAGAAGAAGTCTTGGCTAGAAAGAACAAAGGTCACAGCTCACTTTTATAACTCTCAGCCCCACTATAAATCCAAGCATCAGTAGCTTTCCAGAGGACTGCTGCTGTGAACAGCTTTAAGGATCTGATCACATAGTATAGTGAACTCTTTATTCAGCAGTAAACTAAGGCAAAACATTCACAGAAACCAATGTACAGCATTCACAATGTTATAACATAACAACTTATCACTAAAGTGGCCACATAGTTTTCACCAAAGTGGCCACATAGTTTTAAACAAAAGTTATCATTTAGTAAGTCTTTAACTCAATCACCCTTAAGGAGCAAGCTTCCTTAAGGGACACAAAGTACAAAAGTCAAACTTCTCCACCACTAGGTCACATTGTCTTAATCTCTCAGTCAGAAAGTCTAATTTCTTCTTGATTGAATATTAGTTTACAATCATCCTTAAGAGGTACAAGGTAGAAGTACAGAGTTCTACCACGCCTAGGCCACAGTAAGTCATGATCTTCTCAGTCAGCATTAAGTACTCAAGGAGAGGTCTTTTCATCTTGACTCGAGGCTGGCTTCCAAATTCCATGGTTCCTCTTCCATGGGTCCAGCTCCTGCCTGAAAGTACCCAATCATCACCTGGATTCACAGGTCCAGCTCCTCATCCAGTTCCATATTGAAGCTCACAGTGTCCAGTCCACCTCAAGTTCCTTGCAGTTTCTGTTTCTGGAAAGACAAAGCTTAACAGAGCCAAAGCAACATTCATGCACATAGCTGGCACCATCATCAATTCACTATCCGCCTGTGAAATCAACACAGACCCACAAACAAGGTCCAAGAGGTCAACACAAATCATCAGCATAGAAATCAACACAGACCCATAAACAAGGTCCTAGAAGTGAACACAAATCATCACTAAAGTCCCAGGACTTCCAAAACCTTTCTGTAAACAGACAACAAGAAGATCCTCTTTCAGGGCTTCCAGTAAGGTCTCAGGGCTTCTGTACAAAGTATTACAAACATAACTCAACACAGACAGAGCAGACAAATAGAGTGCTGGCTTACCAAAAGTTTTTTCCTTCTCAACTCTGCCACCACAAATGTTCTCTTCCCAGTTCTGCTCTTTCCCAGCTTGGGCTTCTCCTTATATATGGTCATTAGCTCCTCCCTGTTCTGCCCCTTCCTGTTCCACCAGCAAGTTCCTTCTGATGTGGGTTTCACAAATTCAGTTTCTTAACAAAGACTTGATATAATCATGGGCATGGCTCAAAAGAAACTTGAACTGAAACAAGTTGCTAAATAATTAAATAACTGAAACAAGGTGCTAAGTACTTCTTTGCTTGCCATTACACCCACTGAGGTGGGACAGCCTTTTAGTTTGACCCCTTGTGTCTTAGTCACTGACCACTAGACAGCAATTGAATGACAAGGACACCGTGCACTTCCCCACCTAGTGAGGAGCTGCCCTTCAGATGCTTCAGAGATAGTTGTTCTTAGCTTTTTGTGGGGGATAGAGAGGGAGCATCAGTACCTTCTGTTCCTGGGACCTCTCTGAATGAAGTTGGGACCTCTTTCCCAAACTGCCTAGGCAAGCCACATTTTCATTCCATCACATCTCCACCCTACTTTCAGTCTTCCCCCATCACACTCTAAACTCCTTAAGGGCAGGGACTGTTTGTCTTTTTTCAATATTTGTATCCCCAGCCCTTAGCACAGAACTTGGCACACAGTAGGTGCTTAATAGTAGGTTTATTGATTGGTTGCCCTTTAGCAGTCTGGTGAAACCTATGGGCACCTCAGAAAGATAAAGATGCAATTTTTTCCCATCCAAATTCACAGACCTTTTGGGGAACCTATGGACCCAAGGCACGAATACCTGTGAATCTATTCAAAAGTCCATGCTCTGCAATCTCCTCAAGCTGAATGGAAGAACTCATCAAATTGAAAAGGGTTCCCGGATCACAGCATCTTACATCCATGAGATAATATGTAAATGCTTCACAAACCTTTAAAATATTATCTAAATGTTAACTATAAATGTTAACTAATAATTAATATTTTATAATATTAAATATATTATAAATATATTATATAAATATATAATATGGAAATATACATATGAATATATTAATATATTTATATAATATAATATATAAATATTTATATAATATGATATATAAATATAAATAATTAAAATGTTAACTATTAATGTTAACTAATAACTAATAATTAACTATCTAAATGTTAACTGTTAATGTACAAAATAAATACAGTTATCCCTCAACATGCACAGGTTTCACATTTTCAGTTTTAGTTATTCAGTGGGTTGGTCACAGATAACTAAATGGGTATTTTTGGAGATTTACAGCATACTATGGAAAATCACAGAAGACCCATATATATAACAAAAACAAAAAAATAGAGAGTTATAAATGCATAAAATACATTATTAATTTATTTTATCATTTACTGCCATACGTATACATATATAAATTTATTATAAACACTTACATTTTGTTAAAAGTTTCAGTGCCCTAAAGAACTGGAGGCTATGTACTCTGGGAACACCTCCTCTTCCTCTCTCTACTGTCCAGCCTCAGTCACATGATTATTTTTCCCACAGTGATGATTGTATCTAGTGCTTTTCATAGTAGAAAGGAAATCCATCAAGCAGTTGCTGCTGTCACGCAGCTTGTGAGGACTGCATAGTGTACAAGAGATTGGTTTCTACTCTTGTGTACAACTTCTTTTTTATGGATGCAGTGTGTTCTTTTATTTATTTTGTATGTCAGATAAATATAATCAGAATTACTAAAAATAAAGCTTTGGGGTAAGGCCTAGAGTTATTTATGGTTTTTCACATTCTTCAAGTTCCTGCACTCCTAAGCCCCACAAATGTTGAGGGACTGTAATAATCTTTAGGAGATGAGTGCACATCCAAGTGAAGGAGGTCTTATGACAAAAAACAAGAGAGTGGGAAAATATATGAGATAACAAAGAAACAACAGAAGATCCCTTGGTAAAGATTAGGTGTAATGGAGCAACAATCAACTATTTTCTTTGGTCTTTAATATTCTGTCTTCAGAAGGCCCATTTAAATAAATATCCATTAATCAACAAGTATTAAGTGCCTACTGTTTTGCAGGCACTGGGGATACAAGGAAAAAAATGATATGTTATTGTAACAAATACATACTAGATTCATTACTTTATGTTAATATGATACAGGAGTTGAAATCCCACCTCTGATGAATACTATATGTGTAATGTTAGGTAGGGCCAGTAGGTGGCTCAATGGATAGAGTGTTAAAACTGGAGTCAGGAAGACCTGAGTTCAAATTTGTCCTCAGACAGTAGCTGTGTGACCCTAGGCAAGTCACTTATCCCCAATTACTTGAGTTTGCTCATATGTAAAATGATTTGGAGAAGAAAATGACAAACCACTACAATATCTTTGCCAAGAAATCCCCAAATAGGGTCACAAAGAGTCAGACATGACAGAAAAAGATTGAATAGCAACAAAGCCATAGGTAAATCATGTAACCGTCCTGGGCTTCGTTTTACTAATATGTAAAGTGAGGAGCTAGCTTAAATGGCCTCTGAGGTTGTTTCCAGTGCTAAATCTATAATCTAATGATTTTATGATCATTAATCTTAAGGTGACATGAGCCAAAAAGTTTTGTGTCTTTCTCAAATTCTTCATGGAAAGAAAGCAGCTTTGATGTGCACACGTGCAAAACTTCCACTACAGTGGGCTACACTTAAGGCTGAAAGTACAATTCAACAGGTGTCACATGGAATAGTTTTTGAAGAGCATAAAAGGGCATTGTAAAGGGAAATGAGCAATAATCACGAGTCAGTGGTTTCACAGCTGTGATTAGGAAAAAACAAATGCACCCTTTCTGTGCATTAATAAACTCAGGGCAGTTCAGAGGAGATGTGCCTGTGAATAGTGCTATCATCAAGAAATTAACTCCAAAATGCAGATTCACAGTCCAAGAGCATTAGCACAGGCACCAGTCACCAAAGACCAAAACAAAAGCCGTTAAAAAATTAATACAGTCAAGGAAAGTAGCGGGTGGATTTAGGACTCACTTTTCTTGCCCTCTGGCACTTTTTTTGTTGTTGCTTTTATCCCTCTTCATGCTTCTCATTTACATTTGTATTCTGATAATTTCTAACATTTTAAAATAAGAGCATTTTGCAAGTATTTTTTTAAAAATTACTTTCTATGTTTGGGGATCACTATTGTGTTCTTTTAATATAAAGTAATTTATCTCTCCTTTTTTAAGAAAATCTGGTTTCAATCCATTAATTCACCCACTCCACTCCCCACCCCCCCCACCTCCCACTCCCACTGTGGAATAGATATTTAAAAGGAGGAGAGACAGATATTGTTCAACTAATGTGAAGCTGGTGCTTATTTTTAACATCTCCTTCCTATATTCTTCCCAAGTTGGACTTCTAATTACTTAGTGAGTTTATGAGCAACTGGAACATAATGGTCTGTAGAGGGGGAAAGGTTGCCATTTAAAACGCCCAATGCTCTATTTGGAAATGGTTCATGAATATCAAAGTATGGGTAATAGATTTTTAAGTTGTATCATTTCAATAAATAAATTCTATTGCTATCACGTTTGGGTGCTAGTTAACCTTAAAGCATAATTATAAGTGGCAAGGATAAGATGTCTTCATTCAGATTCTTGGTGCACTCTTACTGCTTCTTTAGTAGGGAGGCATTTGTTTTCCAAGCAAAATTTCTTTTTTTTTTTTTCCCTCTGAATGCTCCAACATAAAGATAAATTGCCTATTTAATGCCTTGACACTAACTACATCTTGAAGAATAGCTTTAGTATCTATTCTTTAAGCTGAATTCTCAGGCAAAGATCTATTTCTTAGAGGAAAAACATTGCCTCCTTTTTGACCCCTAATATTAGTCTCAAATAGATACCACATTGATTCTCCTCAGTAAGCGGTTAATTGTTCTTCACTTACAGATTACAATGTTCTTGAAAGTTTTAATATTTGCTTTAGAAAATGAACTTGAAATGGAGATGTCTTTGTTCAGATGGGAAATGAATCTTCTGGATTAAAAAAAATGTTGCTGCTAAGTTTTTTTGATTGTTGATTTCCTTGTTTTGGTCTGGTCTGAACCCATGATTTCATAACACAGGTTTTCCAGTGAGGAAACTCCCTCTTCCTAGGTAGAACTGCTGTTTATAGTCATAGAAAGTGACCTAGGTTAAGAGGTCAAGAGAGGTTAAGCAACTTGACCAGAGTTACAGTCACTGTCAAAGATGGAATTTGAAACCAGGACCCAGAGCATCCTGACTGAAGGCTTGCTATCTGCTGTGCCAAAATACCTGTCTTGCATTATCTAGATATACAAAATGGTAACCTTTGCCATTCTCCATATTCAAGTACAGATATTTAATCTATAGAGCATTCATTAACCTGGAAGATGAAAGAAAAAGGAGAATGGTTTCCTCAATGCACAGGTATGCAGTACTACTGGCCAGGATCCTCCCCCCAATCCCACGCCTCCTAAATTTAGGATTGAGATTGGTGTGTGTGGTGGAATAAATGAGCACTAAGTCTGGGCCTGATCCTGTGTTATATGGAGGTCATGTACTTCACCTCCTTTTATTGCTATAACAAGGTGGGTTGGTGGGAGATCAGGGAAAGAACAATTAAATGTATTTTGTATGAAGACATAAAGGTCAGGCCATTCCACAGTTCACCAAATAATAACGATAACTAATAATAGCCCACATTTACACACTAATTTAAGGTTTTTAGCCCTTTTGTATATTATTGCATTTGGTCCTCACAACATTCTCATTTTGCAAGCAAGGGCACTGAGGCTGAGAAGTAGTCAGTGACTTGTCCAGGGTCTTCCAGCTAGAAGGTATGTAAGGGATTTGAATGGAAGTCTTCCTGATTCCACCATCCTTCATCCAGTACAACTCAAGACCTGTGGTTTTATTGGTGCAGGGGGTCTCTCAAAAAATGAAACTCTCTCAATAGCCCTGTACAATCAAAGGTAAATACATCTCACCTTTGTCCTTAGTACTGAGGATAATAATGGCTTATGGTTTGGGTACTTAAGTTAGAGTACCTCGTAAGTAAGACTTGCAAGTTTTCAAATCTGCCATTATTTCTGAAGAAAAGCAAACCTAACAAGAAGATTTTAAAAGGACACACAAAAAAATTCAGAATTAGGCAGAGTCTGTGACCTTCCTTTTCACTTGATCTTTAGATAGCTGGGGGTTAAGCAGAGGAGATTTCCAAGTAAGAAGACTGTCAGTCCCCTTCCTTAAGGGATAATTTAAGTCTTCTAGCATGTTTTCCTCTATCACAGTTTAATGAAAACAGCACAAGTCACTATGGTTTCCCAAAGAGAGAGAGAGAGAGAATGTAACTATATACATCCAGGAAAAATGGAAGATGCCAAGTCTGGCTGCTGAGCCAAATTAAGCTACCTTCTCTGATACATGTAGTGTGGGGAAGAATGTAAAAGCTGAAAAATAAGCCTCTCAATGCACTCAAAGATTGCTTCAGATTCTGAAACTTGGGATTCTAGCCTTTAAAACCAGAAGAGGCTTGGAGGCTTCCTGCAGATATGTTGGACATTTACAGAAATCTTTCAATATAAAAGCCTCCATTGCTGTACTTTGCTTCAGGAAAATAAACCAAGCAACCCACAAAGTCTAACCTTTTGATCCTTTTCAACTTATCACTTTCTTTTTTTCTCACTCTCCCTCCTCCCTCCCCCAACTTTAGGAGTCCTTTGTCCTATTCTTCTCTAGTAGGATACAAAGTGTGCCAAGGTTAAGGCTTACAGATTACTGATTTATTTGCTCTCTGGTAATGCAATTGTCTTAACTCAGAGTAAAGAAAGCAAGAAATTATGCAACAACTGAAGAAGGAAAGTTTTTTTGCCCAAGAGAAACCCTGAGTATGTGAGATCCTTAGGGACAAGATACTGTTAGGTTCCATAGTGAACAGAGCACTGGACCTATATTCAGGAATTTCAGTCATTTCAGTAGTGTCCTACTCTTTGTGACCCCATTTGGGATTATCTTGGCAAAGATATTGGAGTGGTTTGCCATTTTGGGTTTCCAGCTCATTTTACAGATGAGGAAACTGAAGCAAACAGGGTTAAGTGACTTGCCCAAGGTCATATAGGTATTCTGAAGCCAGATTTGAACTCAGGTCTTCCTGACTTCAGGCCTGGCACTCTATCTACTGGGTCACCTGTTGGCTCTGCATTCAGGAGATTTGAGTTAAAATCAAACTCAAAATGATTACTAGCTATATGACCCTAGGCAAGTCACTTAACCTCAGTCTGCTTCAGGTTTGTTTCCGCGTTTATGAAATGTGGATAATAACAGCACTGATCTCCCACGATTGTTGGGAGAATAAAATACAATAATATTTGTAAAATGTTTTACAAACCTCCAAGCAAATAAGTGCTAGCTATTATTATTTTTTGCTCCTGGTAAAGATAAGACATAGATTATTTGTAAGTGGGATTGGTTGAAAGAATATTCATATCAAGAGTTCTATGACTTAATCACGGATCTTTCCTGGATGACTGACTTTGTTTGACCCCATTTGGGGTTTTCTTAGCCAAGATGCTGGAGTGGTTTTGCCATTTCCTTCTCCAGCTCATTTTGCAGATTAGGAAACTGAGGTAAACAGAGTTAAGTGACTTACCCAGGGTCACACAGTCAATAACTGTCTAAGATCAGATTTGAACTCGGGAAGAAGAGTCTTCCTGACTCCAGGCCCTAACACTCTATGCATCATGCCATGTAGCGGCTCCTGTCAGTAGTCTATTAAATGGCAGTATAGTGATTATATCATCCGACTTGAGTTGGGAAAAACTGTGTCTGAATTCCACCTTAGGTACTTACTAGCTATATAACCCCGGGCAAATCAACCTCTCTGGGCCTCAATTTCATTACTTGTAAAATGAGTGGGTTGAATTCAGTCACCTGTGAAATTCCTTCTAGCTCTTAATCAATGATCCTTGGCTATCTTCAGCAGGATGGCTTACCAGCCTCTCCCCACTCCAGTCTGTTTTCTACTCAGAAGTCAAATTAATCTTACTAAAGTTCAGACAGATCTCACCATGTCACTTCTGCCACTCCTACCCCCATTCAGTAAACACCAATGGCTCCCTATCACCTCTAGGATCAAATATAGATCCTACATTTGGTTTTCAAAACCCTTTACAACCTGGTCCCTTCTTATATTTCCAGTCTTCTTACACCTTACACCTCGTCTCCCCTCTCATACTCTGACACTCGCCTCATTACAGTTCCTTACACAAGACACTCCATCTCACCTCTGCAGGGAACTGGCTGTTCCCCATGCATAGAATACTATCCCTCCTCATCTTCTCCTGAATTCCTTGGCTTCCCTTCAGTCCCAGAAAAATCCCCCTCTTTTATGAGAAGCCTTTCCCAATTCCACTTAAACTCCTTTCTTTTACTTGTTATCTCAAATTTATCCTGTCCATAGTTTGTTTATAGATAGTTGTTTTTCACATTGTCTCCCCTACTAGTCTGCGAGCTCCTTGAGAACAGGGACTGTTTTTTACCTTTCTCCATATTGCTAGAACTTAGCACAGTGCTTGGCATGTAGTAAATGCTTAATACATGTTTTTTGACTGACTGACATAGTAGGTGTTAATTGAAATGAATTGTATAGAAATACTGTCTTGTATGTATAGAATCTCTTAAATTTTCAACTATTATTTTCTTTAAGTCTAAAAATATTTCTGGAGGTAGTTCGTATCCCCAGCTAACAAATAAGACTGCCGAGATCAGGAAGAATGATTCATCTAAGGTCACACAGTCACTTAGCTGTGGAGCCAGAATCTTGGTCTCCTGGCATCTCGTCAAGTCACCTCTCCTCTACACTATGTATGTGAAAGATGGCCTATTGCTCATCTACTTCAGATTCTTGCAGCCACTTATTATGGCTTTAATGAATGTGTACTAATTTGCTTCCATGTTTGCATGGATCTGTAATCATTCCAAAATGTGGGTACTCCCTCCAAGGACAGTGATTCTAAACTCATGTCTGCCTTCTCATTCTGGGAAATTCTTGTTGCTTTACTCCCTAACCCTTTGATATTTATGTTTTAGCAAAATATGTCACCTGGCTCTGTTGTTTGAGAAATCCTGAAAAGTAGACACTAGCTTCTCCAGGTCAAATTCATTCTCTCAGTAGAATTTGGAAAGTACAGTTGTTCATCTTAAAAACAAACTTTATGAGATGTGACCTCAATTGTCTGAGACCTCAAATACCGCGTGAAGTTGTATTGTATTACATTATCCATCTGACCATTTCTTTAAATTTTATTTATTTTATTTTTAATTTATGAAATAAAACAAGCATTTCCATAATTTAATAGGAAAAAAAAGATGATTGTACATGACCATTTCTTTTGAACCAAACTCAGTCAAATGATATGTGTAAAAAAAGGAAAAGCAAACTTTAAGGGTTGTTAAGCAGTCATAATACTTTGTATGTAAATCAAATGAGGTGTTTTCCATTATTTTTTAATATGATTGAAAATTTTCATATCAAAGTCTCTAAAGTAAATAGAGCTATTGACTCTCTAGTACTTAGTGCACTGTCAAAGTCAACAGCAAGCCTATTGTGTGTGCTCCTACTTGGAGTCTAGGAGTCATAATGAATCTTCAGGGGTTTTCTTGTCTTGCTCACAGTACACCAGATAATATTTTGGCTGATATAGGATTTATACATCTGCTACACTGGTGATGTAAAGCAGTTAACATATCACTTACAATCCTGACTAATACAGATTTTTTCATTATAGTAAGACATTATATCCATAAATGGAGATTTGTTTCAGATATGATGGGAAAACCCCAGGACTTGGAAAAGAGGGATGCTTTTATTGGCTTTCAGTGATCTTGTATCATGGTCATTTTCCATCTTTTTTTCCTTTCTTTACAGTCATGGAATGCCTGGATAAGGGACAGTCATTTTCTGGAAGCTAAAATACTGTTCTTTCCACTGCATTTCTGTGGCATATTTATCTTTTGTTGCATTCTTCAGGTTACCTAAGCAAATCTAATAGTTTGCATTTCTAGAACGGGTTATAGAAGGCAGATGCCATATCTCTGTGGACTTTATGCTATAGGTTGCTCAATGAAATCGTGGGGCCACAATCTGGGTTTGGAGGAGGTACCGGTCCCTTCTGTTTTGTACCCCACACCGACTTTCCCAGATACCCACCAGCAGCTACAGGGCATGTGAATTTGATTCACTATCAGGCTTAGAATTAAAAGTAGTTTTCACTTTCAGCTTCTGAAAGTGTTACTTTATTTGTAACAGTCCTGCCAGACTTTGCAGATGCAGGAACTGTGGCTCAGAGAACGACTCCTCCAAGGTCACATTAACACTAAGTAGCAAAGGCAGGGTTCAAACTCGGGTCTTCTGACTGCATGTCGGTTGTGCTTTCCTCTACACCACACTGTCAGCTTCATGCCCTATGTGAGCCAGGAAACCTTACCTCAAAAACAAAACAAAACAAAGACCTGTTGCTTTTAAGTACTTCGAGATCTCACTCAATTAATGGATGGTGAATCAGTTTCATTGTAGGATGACTACATTGTACCCTATGAGAAATATAATTTGCATTCCATTAGTTCATATTTATAAAATGCTCAGAATGGAAGTGCCACTAAGTGCTGTGTATTTTAGCTTCTTGAAGGCTTATTATTTATCATTAATGCTTCATCAAGAAATTACTTTTTCTCCCTATAACCTAGTTTTAGAATTCCATCTGTATGTACAAAGCTTTACAATGGGTCCTTGAAACCTCCATTTTTAATAATAACTAACATTTATCTCTTTGTTTTATGCATGTTATATGGAATTAGAGCCCCCTGTAGAGACATTAGATTAGGGATTATAAAATCAATGTGGCGTGTAGCTATTGTCCTGGTATTTTCAAACCATCAATGCAGAATGGAAAAGGGGGCAGCTGGGCCCTGACCTACCATGTGGGACCACATTATCCAGTAGGGTGTCTCTCCAGGAGTCACTAACCAGACAGCCTGTGTAAAGTTAGATAAGGGGTAAGCTTAATGTTCAGGGAATCTATAAATAATTATTCAGTTCACCAAGCAAGGTAACACTGCACCCTGCAGGGCCCAAATCAGATGACTCAGTATGAGGGGGAAAATATTGGAATTTAACAGGAATTTAATTTAGTTCTGCATCTTCACTGTAGGTTAACCTTTCCTTAAAAGTAGATCACTGAAGTAATAGTGCTTTGAAGTGCTAACTTCTTGGACTGTTGTCCCTATTGTCAGTAGACCAAACTTCCAAGGTCTATATGATAAGTCCTCAATCACATGGACTAATGGGAGGGAGGGGGAAGCTAGTTAGGAGGGAGGAGGGAAGTAGGAGGAAATCCTACACTATACTAATCCATGAAATGTTTTATTCAAAGATTTGTTGAGAAATGCAGTTGTGTTATTTTCAGTGACCTACCATAACTTGAATTTATTGCTAGCAAAGTATTTTTAAATAAAGTTTCCTACTAGCCCTGTTTTAATAAATAGGTTGGCGTTCCTATCTGCATGCAGTGTACTAAGCTCCTTACAAATAGCTTTTCCCTTAAGAATAATAAAGATACCTCGTACTTTGTTTACTAATTTGATTGGCAAATCTTTTCTCCATAGATGGTTAGCCAAGACCAGGTCTAATTATCATAAATTATGAACGAACAGAGTCTAAATTAGTCTTTAGAATGGTATTTGTTCTACAGCTCTTCAAGGCAAATACTGTACCAGATCTGCCCATATCCAGTGACCAGAACCAAAATGAAACTTTTTCCAAGTCTTAATATGAAACTTGTTTTGGATATTTTTGAATCTTTGAACAGTACTTTGGATATTTTTAAGTCTTTGTAAATTATCTATACATAATAACTTTCCTACTTCTAAGTAAATATGAGAGACTTCATGGTTCAGGTGGGATGTTTCTAATCCAAGTTTCTAATCCAATCTAATCTCTACTTTGCAATACCTGAGTTCTTAACAAATTAACCTAATATATTATAATTCACCTAAGTTAGGAAATGCCCAAATAAGGTAGATCAAGAATGTTTAGATAAGTTAGAAAAGGTTTTTAAAAAGCCATTTAGATTTCTCTAGAAACCTGAGCCACAGGTTCTAGACACAAGCTATCTACCATGTAGAATTCTTTCCCATGTGGAAGTGCTTTTTACCTCTGACAAAGTAAGTTTGAAGCTTATCTGATTTGGCTCCTTTCAAGCACATACTCTGTACCCAAAGTCTTGGCAGGCACTGTATATGCCTCCATTAAGGCCAACTCCAGTGCTTTTTTGTGGCATAGAGATGACCCTAGTTCTGGAAGGCAGTGGTATTGAATAGCAAGTTCTTTCTGGTCCTACCCTAAGTTAAAGATTCTTGGTAGTCCCTGAGTAGGAATGGACCTTCTCTAACTTCTGAGAATCAGCTTATCTAAGTTCATAGAGGTTGATAACCTAAAGATTGGTCAGCAGGTGATGAAGCTTTTTAACTAGACACAGGGGTGGGGAACCTGTGGCCTCAAGGCCACATGTGGCCCACTAGGTCCTCAAGTGCAGCCCTTTGACTGAATCCAAACAAATTCCCTAAATAAAAGGATTTGTTATGTGAAACTTGAACTCAGTCAAAAGGCCACACACAAGGGCACCTACAGCACTGTATGAAACCATTTATAAAGGTTGTGATCTGTGGATATACTTTGCAAGCCTGAGAAGGTAAAATAAATATTATTACTATAGTGGTTAAAAGATGTAGATTTACTATCCCAACCTCCATGTCCTCTAAAAGGTCAAGATCTCTCCCTCAAGATTCCAGGGGAGTGATTTTTATAATGCTCTTAGCTCAAGTTCTCATTCCAGCATATTCTCTCAATATCAGTCTCTGGTGATTAGAGTCTCAATATCAGTAATTGAATACATATCTCCTTGATAGCATAAAATAAGCAATTAACATAAATTAGCCTTTGAAGGTAAAGCAGTTATTTTTTTAATCATGTGATCCCATTTGGGGTTTTCTTGGCAGAGATACTGGAGTGATTTGCCATTTCCTTCTCCAGATCATGTTACAGATGAGGAAACTGAGGTAAACAAGGTTAAGTGACATGTCCAAGGTGTCTTAGGCCATATGTAAGCTCAAGTCTTCCTGATTTCAGCCAGGTACTCTATCCACTGTGCCAAGTAACTACTTGTGCCATTATTTACTGGACGGTTTTCTCTATCTATTTATTTACTATTAAATTCTGTATCTACAGTTAATGCTTATATTTGTGAGTCAGAAATGGACAGCTTTTAAGTAAATGAAAAACACTAAAACTAATGACCATTTTGAGGCAACTAACTGGCATATTGAGTGGATGAAGCAAAGAGCTTGCGAGTCTGGGAGAACTGAATTCAGATTTTGCCTCATACCCTTACTAGTAGTTGTGGGCCATGGGCATTTAACTTCCACTTCTTTTAGCTTCAACATTTAACTTTTAAAAGCTAAATGTCATTTAACCTCTTCCAGCCTCGGCAACCTGAAGTGTAAAATGCGGACTATAGGAATAGCTAGCATTTACATAATTTAAGGTTGGTAAAGCACTTTACAAACATCTCATTTGGAGTTGATAACAACCCTGGGAGGTAGATACTATTTTTATTCTCCTTTTAGAAAAGAGGGAAGTGGAGGTGGACTTAGGTGAAGTGAATTGTCCAGGATCAGGCAGCTAGTGTCTGAGGCTTAGAACTCAGGTCTTCTGCTTCCAGGTCTAGTACTCTACCTACTGTGCTCCCTCGCTGCCTAATAGCACCTTCCTCACAGGGTTATTGTGAGGATCAAATGAAATAATACAATTAAAGTACTGTATAAACGCTAGCTGTTATTATTAGCATTATTAGTTTGCCCTAATGTGGATAAGTATATATTTATAGTAGAGTGTTATTTGTGTATGACTTGGAGGTGGGGGGTGGAGGTGGGTGTGGGAGGAAGAAGGGCATACTCTATTCTGGATAAAGCTCAGAACATTCTTATCTTCTGCACTATACTTTGTCCATGAATCATCACCTCCACCCAAGATAAATGGTTTCAAATCAATAAATCCACTCTTTTGACTAGTTTTAAAGGGAAGAAGTTAAAGTCAACAAAACGTACACAAAGGTGTATCCTGCTTCAGTCTGATCTAAGAATGGCCTATCATTAGGAGACCTGAAGGATCCATGATCTTACCTGTAGTGCCTAGTACAAAGTAGCTTCTTAATAAATGCTCTTTTTATCTGTGGGAACTGGGAATAGGGGAATTCCCTCTTCAGAGTCAGATCACAGCTGGTCTATGGCTTTCGTAAATAAGCCCTAGAGTTACTTGAGGTATTTAGATGTTAAATGGCTTGCCATTGGTCACACAATTAATATGTCACTGAGGCTGAATTTCATCTCGGCACTTTAACTCCAGGCCCATACTCAGTTCCCTACTCCAGATAGCTTCCATCCTCGGGGACTCTTCACTTTACAGAGGATTTTTCTCCTAGTAAGAGAGGAGCTTCTGCCACATTTGTCCAAAATGCTTCTTCAGTGCCTACTATGTTGTACAAAGAAAGGCAAACAAACAAACAAACAAAAACCCAGTCCCTAGCCTCAAAGAGCTCACCATTTAATGGGAGAGAAACATGTAAATAATTATACAAACAAGCTATGTTCAGGAAAAATAGGAAATAGTCAACAGAGTAAGGCACTAGAATAAAGAGGGAGAATTAAGAAGCTTCTTCCTGAAGGTGGGATTTTAGCAGGGTCTTGAAGAAGGCCAAGGAAGCTAAGAGGAAAGGAAGAGCAATTCCAGACACGGAGGACAGCCAGTTATACAGGGTTGGGAACTTTTACAAAGGGATGCTCAATCAAATAAATTTAAAATCCTCTAAAGTTAGTTTATAGTTAAATAAGAACATGCCAGTCTAGGGGAGAAGGGCTCACTAGGATGAAATGAGTTTCATAAAGTCAGAGTAAACCTATATTCCCCTAGAGTACCTTAGTGGTTAAATTGACCTGCTTCGATGGCCTAAGGACTTCTTCCATTCAGACCCTCTATTTGCTGGGACCTGTATTTTGAATGCGTATGGGAACTCCTTCCACTAGCTCATGATTTTAGATAGTGGCCCCCAAGATGTTGGCTTTCCCATAGTCTAAAAATATGTAACATTATCCTTAACCTGTCCCTGAGATGTGAATTTGATTCACTCCCATGCTAGAATAAAAAGTAGTATTAAATACTGTTAATGTCTATATTTTCATAGGAAAAAAATCTTTTTTAAAAGATTGGTTCATTTTTAAATGTTTGCATTACAATGGACATAAATGAGTAGGTTCACTGTCAGACTCTTGCTTCAATTTTATTAAATTCAGTAAACATTTAATAATTTTCTACTATGTACCAGATATTTTGCAGGGTTCTGGAGATACAAAGACAGAAAAGAGACACTATCTGACCTTAAGAAGCTTACATTCCAGTGGGAAGGTAGAGGTGGGATTGAATATAAAAACAAACAAGTACAAAATGTACACAAAATAAATGGAAAGAAATTGTTAGGTGGGAAAAATTAAGACCTAGGGCATCATAAAGGATCTGGTATAGGAAGTTGAACTTGAGCTGAGTCTTGGTAAGAGCTAATGGTAATGGGAGTCCCAAGAGGTCAAGTTGAGGAGACGGAGCAACAGCCTATCAAGAAGGGTCAGCCTTAGCAAAGGCTATACAATGAGGATAAACCAGAGAAATAAGGGTTAGATATGTGGGTTCAGGTGTTCTGGATGCCTTTTACTGTGAACAACAAATAGGACAGTTTGACTGGAACATATAGCACAAGTTGAACAGTCAGGCTGTATACAACAGTGAGTTCTGCTGTAATGCTTTTTTTTTTTAAATGTGAATTTGTTTCAATGAGATTGATTTATTAAGGAACAATTTAAGAATAACTTGAACTTTTTGTTTCCTTATTAGAGATTTCATCAAGAACTATCAAGAAAACAGGAAACTGTACTAGTTCACAGGCTGTAACTCTTCTGACATACACTTCCATAAGCAAACTTTGGATCTTCTCCAAGGTAAAGTGACATATTTATTGTATATCTGCTGGTGTAGTAGGAGATGTGAGTGGAAGATGACTGGTCCTCACCTCTGTCTCTCTGTCTTCTTCCATGGTTTCCTATAGCTCAGACCCTGAATTGCTGCTGGCTCAATTTGCTCAAAACTTTCCAACCTGGACCATGGGAAATGGGGAGCAGGGACAGATGAGCAGTAGCCCCAGGCCATGGACTTTGCTACTATTTATTTGACATTTATGTATTTCTCAATCATTTTACATGTATAAAACTGTGCTACTGTTTTGGTTAGGTTCCTATCTTTTTCTTTCTTTTTTTTTAATGTGTCATTTAAGAAGGTTTTGAGCATTGTGCCCCTGACTCAATTTTTCCCATAAACTATGTGATTTTTGTTTTGTATGGTACAGAGTGCTTAGGAACATATAAGCTGTGGGCAGATGGCGAAGGGCTTTCATTGGCAGGCAGAGGAGTTTGTATTTTATCCTTGAATCAAGAGAGAGCCTTTCAGGCTTCTTGAGCCAGGGAGTGGCCTGGCCAGAATCATGCTTTAGGGATAACACATTGGCAGCTGTGTGGAGACCAATTAGGAAACTGTTGTTGTTGTGCTTGTCCTTCATTTTCGAAGAGAACCCCACAGTCAGGGAAATGAAGATATGACTTGCAGTTGACTTTGATTTGAGTGAGGAAAACTTTTATTATGCTACTCAAAGTCTAACTTTGGAGGATTGTGATATGAGTGAAGTGAACAGGGCAAAAGAGAGAGATGATATAGGCAAAGGAGCCACAAAATTTGGCAGTTGATTGGATTACTAAAGGAAATAAGAGTGAAGAGTTGAGGATAACCCAGACAAATAAGGGTTAGATATGTGGATTCAGGTGTTATCTGCATAGAGCTGATAATCAAACCCGTGAGAGCTAAGAATTTAAAGAAGTACCAGAACAGAGATCTGAGGTAACTCCCATAAAAAGAGAAAGGAAATAGATGCAGGACAGAAGGATGCAGATAGAAGGATCAGAAAGGAGGTAGAAGAAAAATCAGCATACAAATAATGTAAGGAAAACCTGAGAATTTGTTAACAATGTCAAGCACTGCCAGGAAATAAGAGGCATGAGAAAAGATTGTTGGATATAGCAATACAGAGATCATTGGTGCTCTTGGAGAGGACAGCTTCAATGGAATGGTCTTGGTCAGGAGCCACATTGCAAGGGGGTTTAGGAATGAATGGGAGGTGAGAAAGTGAAATTGAGAAATGTGGACAGCTGTTTCTTTGATTTCATAGGTAGCTTCAGGAATGTCCAAATTCTGTATCTTGCTATATATTCAGGTGCAATGATGATAGATTTCTACACATCACCTTAAAAAATATGTCATGTAATCCTTCTCCCTTTATACTAGATAACTGAAAAATTCAATTCTACTTTGTGCAAACAAAAACATTTTCCCACCACATGCTTAATTAGTATACTATCAATCAATCACCAAGCTTTCATTAAGCATTAGAAAAGTGCTGGTAGTTTAGATATGCTATGAATAATCCCTGGCTCTATAAAGAGTAAATCAGCCCCACCATAGTAGTCGTTTGTCTTCGTCTCAAACCACCAGCTTTGCAGACTGAATCAAAGGGAAGCCAGGCCCTCTGGGAGACTACTGTTTCTTGGTTTAAAAGCCTGCCTGCCATACCCTGGAAAGGGTTAAGTAGAGAAAGGACAGCCATTTTTAGAAGTTGCTAGAAACAGTATCAGCCCCAGAGAATGGACCAATGATTTTATTCCAATGATGTAATGTAGCCAATTTAGGGGACTGTCACTTGATATTTCACTGTGAAGGTTGGAGTATGGTGGGGGGGGGGGGGGTGTTTTTTCTGGGGGGGCGGTTGGTGGTGGTTCAAGGAAGTTTCATTCTAATGCATGTGGTTTAGTTTAATAGTCATTAAACTTACCACTGTGATAGAAAGTGAACTAGAGAAAAGAGGCATAATTCTTTTTCCCCCTAAGCCCATCATATCAACTTTTTCCTTGAGAAATAGCACACCATTTAACTGGCCATTTTAGAAAAGAGTGAGAAGTAACATGGTATGTGACCCGTCCCAAATACAGTAGCTGAATTATCCCCCAAAATGCCTGTTCCCTCCCCACCCCCTTCCTTCTTTTCTATTTCAGCTAACTGAAAAGCTTAAAGGGACAAAAGCCTATGTCATATTTTAGTGTAAAGAGAAGTTTCAGTGTCCTGTGTGTGTGTTTTGCGTATGTGTGTTTAAGAAACTCTTTTAGGGAGGTTATTTTGGTTATTGTTGGTTCTCTGTCACCAACTCTCCTCACCCTCCACCGGCCCCCTCCATTGTTGGCTATTATGAGCTGTAAGAGAAGACTGCATGTTCTTCTAAATCTTTACCCTGTCAGGAGCGTGCTCACTCAGTCTACCAAAGAGGCATCTAATCTTGGCCCCTGTCTGTCATTTGGCCTTTTTAAAATGGGCCCAGTTAAAAGTGTTGTGTAATAAAAATAAATAGGTTTGCCTCCCTAAGTGCTATGACTCACCCTCATTAAAGTCTCAGCTGCCTTGAAGGACACTGCTTTTTACCTTCAGTTCCTAGGAGGAACACAAAATAAGTGATTTGGGAGGAAAGATGCCTGTGTTTAGGTTAATCACTATTTTCTGAGCACCTGCTAGATGGAGAAATCTATAGTTAAGTAGAGAAATCATTTGCAAACAATTTTTTTAAAAAGTCTCCCATCCCCCCAATTTGCCCTATTAATATTTCCCAGATTTTATTTAAATAATATGAAGCCAACACATCTTTCGAGACTATCCATTTCCAGGATTCCCAACAACTTCTACTTCAGCATTTAAGTCAGAGGAAATAATTTATTTTTTTTTAACAAGGACAGAATCATAGCTTTATTTATATTTCTGATTCCTCAGTACTATATAAAGAATAATCTAGTTCCTCAATTTCCTCAAATTTTCTGAGGAAAAAGATTTCTATTTTTTTTCCCTTATTTCTTGGTTTTAAAATTTAAACTGTAACCTTTTAGATAGATTTATTCTCCAATTTTTTATACATTTTTATTTGAAGTTTTGAGTTCCAGATTCTATCTCTTCCTTTCTCCCTCCCTTCCTTCACTTGTCCCTGATATGGTAAGCAATCAGATATAGGTTATACATGTGCAATTATGTAAAACATATCCATATTAATCTTTTTGTATAAGAAGACTCAAATAAAAAAAAGAAAGAAAATGAAAAATAGCATGCTTCAGTCTCTATATTCAATCAGTATCAGTTCTTTCTCTGGAGACAGATAGTATGCTTCATCATTAGTCCTTTGGGATTGTTTTGGATCATTGTATTGCTAAGAATAGCTAAATCATTCACAGTTCTTCATCAAACAATATTTCTGTTATTATATACAATGTTCTCCAGGTTCTACTCATTTCACTTTGCATCAGTTCATGTAAATCTTTCCAAGTTTTTCTGAAATCATCCTGTTTGTCATTTCTTACAGTAAAAAAATTTTTATTTTCATTACAATTAAGTTTCATTACAATCATATATCACAGCTTGTTTAGCCATTCCCGAATTGATGGACATCGCTTTGATTTCTGATTCTTAGCTACAACAAAAAGAACTGCTATAAATATTTTTCCTTTGGTTTTCCCTTTTTTGGGATGTCTTTGGGATATAGATCTAGGCCTTTTTTACTGAGTCAAAGGGTATGCACAGTTTTATAGCCTTTGGGCATAATTCCAAATTGTTCTCCATAATGTTTGGATCAGTTTACAATTATACCAACATTGTATTAGTGTCCCAGTTTTCCCACATCCCCACCAACAGTCAACGTTGTCCTGTTTTGTCATATTAGCCACTCTGATAGCTATAAGATGGTACCTCAGAACTGTTTTAATTTGCATTCCTCTAAACAGTAGTCATTTAGAGCATTTTTAAAATATGACAATGGAAGGCTTTGATTTCTTTGTCTGAAAACTGCCTGTTCATATCCTTTGACCATTTATCAATTAGGGAATGACTTGTAGTTTTATAAATTTGACTTAGTTCTCTATATATTTGAGAAATTAGGTCTATATCAGAGATACTTGATACAAATCCTCCCTCCTCAATTTTCTGCTTTCCTTATAATTTTGGTTGCATTCATTTTGTTTGTGCAAAAACTTTTAAATTATATGTAATCAAAATGATCTATTTTACATTTTGTAATGCTCTCTGTATCTTCTTTGGTCTCAAATTCTGTCCTTATCCATAAATCTGACAGATAAATTATTTCATGCTCTCTTAATTTGCTTATGGCATCACCCTTTATGTGTAAATCATGTACTCATTTTGACCTTATCCATTAGATAATGCTTGCCAATGGTTTTAGATTGATATTTATCATTTTATGGTAAGCTCCATTTATTCCTATGCTCTTTAGTATTTTTAATAGGAATGGGTGCTATGTTTTATCAAAGCTCTTTCTGCATCTATTGAAATAGCCATATGATTTCTGTTGTTTTTTTTAAATTGGTCGATTTTGCCAGTAATTTTCTTAATGTTGAACCAGTCCTGCATTCCTGTTATAAATAGCACCTAGTCATATTTAGTGTATGATCCTTGTGATATATTATTGTAATCTCTTTATTAGTATTTTATGTAAAAGTTTTTGCATCAATATTCATTATGAAAATTGGACTATAATTTTCTTTCTCTGTTTTGGCTCTTCCTGGTTTGGCTATCAGCACCATATTTGTGTCATAAAAAGAATTTTGTAGGACTCCTTTATCTATTTTTGAAAACAGTTTATATAGTATGGGATTAATTGTTCTTTAAATGTTTGGTAGAATTTGCTTGTGAAGATATCTGGTCCTAAGGATTTTTTCTTAGGAAGTTTGATGATGGCTTGTTTAATTTCTTTTTCTAAGATTGGATTATTTAGGTATTTTATTTCTTCTGTTAATCTGGGTAATTTATATTTTTGTAGATATTCATTCATTTCCTTTAGATTTTTAAAATTTATTGGCATATAATCGGGCAAAGAAGCACCTAAAAATTGTCTTAATTTTCTCTTTAATGATGCCAAATTCTCCTCTTTAATTTTTGATACTGGTAATTTGATTTTCTTCTTTCCTTTTTTAAAAATCAAATTAACTAATTGTTATATATTTTGTTTTTTTTTTCATAAAACCAGCTTTTAGTTTTATTTATTAGTTCAATGGTTTTCTTATTAATCTCTCCTTTGATTTTTAGGATTTCCAAGTTGGTGTTTAATTGGGGATTTTTAATTTCTTCTTTTTCTAGTTTTTTAAATTGCATGCCCAATTCATTGATCTACTTTTTTTTTCCTATTTTATTGATGTAAGCAATTAGAGAGATAAATTTTCCCCTGAGTGCCACTTTGGCCTAATGACATAAATTTTGCTATGTTGTCTATTTGTTATAATTTTCTTTAATGAAATAATAATTTATCTTTTGAAAGTGGTCTGTTTTGTGCTATAAGTTTTAGTTTTATTTTAAACTTCCTGTTGAATCATTTCAGTCTTTTTTCAACTCTTTATGACCCCATTTAGGATTTTTGTTGGCAGAGATACTGGAGTAGTTTGCCATTTCCTTCTCAGTTCATTTTACAAATGAGGAAACTGAGGCACAGTTAAGTGACTTGCCCAGAGTCACACAGTTACTAAGTGTCTGAGGCCATATTTGAACTCAGGAAGATGACACCCTGTACTCTATCCACTGTGCCACACAGTTGCCCCATTTTAAAACTATGAATCAGTTACTGAAATTAATACTAACTGATTAGCTAAAGCCTTTGGATTAATGAAAATGTTTCTGTTACTTACTTGGAAAAGTATTAAGAATGATCTGTAATGCAAAAAAGTCACATTTCTGTTCATTCAAATCATATATTCATTTAACATGTTGTCCAGTTTGTCTTAGTAAATCTTCTTACAAATACGTTACATGTCATTCAATGAGCATCTACTAAGTAATTACTATGTACCAGGCATTGTGCTTAGCACTGATGATACAAAGAAAGGCAAAATAGTCCCTGTCCTCAAGGAGCTTACCTTATGATTAGGGAGACAACATATAATTAATTACATAAATATAAGGTAGCTACATAATAGATTGAAATTTATCTCAGAGGGAAATCTGGGGGCCCAAGAAAGGCCTCCTGAATGCTAGGGAAGGTGGCCTAGCCTAGCCATACAGGATCTTAAATTGTATTATAAAGCAGCAATCATCAAAACTACCTGGTACTGGCTAAGAAATAGAGTGGTGGATCATTGGAATAGATTAGGTAGACCAGAAACAGTAGTCAATGACTGTAGTAGTGTTTGATAAACCCAAAGACCCCAGCTTCTGGGATAAGAACTCACTATTTGACAAAAGCTGCCAAAAAAATTGGAAAATATTATGGCTGAAACTAGGCATAGACCAACATCTTTCACTGTGCACCCAAATAAAGTCAAAAGTATACGATTTAGATATAAAGGCTGACATTATAAGCAAACTGGGAGAGCAAGGAATAATTTACCTGTCAAATTCATAGAGAATGGAAGAATTTGTGACCAAACAAGAGATAGAGAACATTATGAATTGCAATATGGATAATTTTTATTACATTAAATTGAAACGGTTTTGCACAAACAAAGCCAATACAGTCAAGATTAGGAAGGAAGCAGAAAACTGGGAAAGAATTTTTACAGGTGTCACTGATAAAGGCCTCATTTCTAAAATATGTAGAGAACTGAGTCAAATTTATAAGAATACAAGTCATACCCCAAGTGATAAATGGTCAAAGGATATGAACAGGTAGTTTTTAGAGGAAGAAATTAAAGATATTTATAAGCATATGAAAAAATTCTCTAAATCACTATTGATTAGAGAAATGCAAATCAAAACAACTCTGAGGTATCACATCACAACTATCAGATTGGCTAACATGACAAAACAAGAAGATAAATGCTGGAGAAGATGTGGGAAAATTAGGACACTGATACATTGTTGGTGGAATTATGAACCGATCTAGTCATTCTGGAGTGCAGTTTGGAAATATACACAAAGGGCTATAAAACTGTGCATACCCTTTGACCCAGCAATTCCACTTCTCAGTCTGGATCCCAAAGAGATCATACAAATGGGGAAAGGGCCCACATGTACAAAAATATTTGTGGCAGCTCTTTTTGTAGGGACAAAGACTTGGAAGTTGAGGGAATGCCCATCATCTGGAGAGTGGCTGAACAGGTTGTGGTATATGAATGTAATGAATACTATTTTGCTAAAAGAAATGATGAGCAGACAGACTTAAGTAAAACCTGGAAAGATTTACATGAACTGATGCTATGAGAGATGTGTGGAACCAGGAGAACATTGTATACAGTAACAGCCACATTGTATGATGACTAACTTTGATAGACTTATGTCTTCTTAGCATTGCAAGGATCTAAGACAACTCTGGAAGACTCATGGTAGAAAATGAAAGAGAGAACTATGGAATCTGAATGCAGACTGAAGCATATTATTTGCACTCTCTCTCTCTCTCTCTCTCTCTCTGCTTTCTCATGGCTTCTCCCATTGGTTCTAAATTTTCTGTACAACATCACTAATGTGAAAATGGGTTTGATATGAATGTACATATAAATGCCTATATAAATTTACATGCCATCTTGGGATGGGAACAGGGTCTGAGAGATGGGGAGAAAATTTGAAATTCATAAGCCTATGGAAGTAAATGTTGAAAATTAAAAATAAATAAATAATTTTTTTTAAAGAGAGGAAGGCATTCTGTAGAAGGCTGGATTTTAGCTAACTAAAGGAAGTCAGGAAAGCTAGGAAGTGGAGATGAGAAATGAGCACATTCCACACATGGGGGCTAACCAGTGCAAAGTCACAGACCCAGGAGGTGCAGTGTCATATATGAGTTACACTAAGGCAGTGGTTCTCAACCTTCCTAATGCCACAACCCTTTACTCATATATCTGCATGTGAGCAGACATATCTGCATGTGGGCATATCTGTGGGCATACCTGCATGTGGGCAGACCCGCCTGGAGACAGATAGAGGAGCAGTGTCTCGGTTCCTAAGACCATCGGAAATATGTGTTTTCTGATGGTCTTAGGCGACCCTTGTGACCTCTGTGGAAGGGTTGTTCAACCCCCAAAGGGGTTGCAACCCACAGGTTGAAAACCACTGCACTAAGGTAATTAGATCATAGAATACATGGAGGGGAGGAATGTGTAAAAAGACTAGGAAGGTAAAGAAGGGCTTATGCTATGAAGAGCTTTAAATGCCAAACAAATAAGCTTGTAATTGATTCTAAAGAGAGAGCCAGTACAGCTTATTGATTAACAGGATGAGTGTGGGGGTGATACGGGCAGATCACAGCTTTAGAAAAATCACTTTGGTAGCTGAATAGCAATCCCTCCTAAGAAGGATGGATTGGAATAAAGCAAGACTTGAAGTAGGGAGATAAATCGTAAGTACTGAAATAATCCAGGAGTTAGGTGATGAGGACCTAGAGTAGGGTAGCAGCTTTGTGAGTAGAGAGTGGGAGACATATATAATTAATGTTGTGAAGGTAGGAATGACAATATTTGGCAGTGGATTTGATATATAGAGTGAATGAGAGTGAGGAGTGTAGGGGAAACTAAAGTTGACATTCTGGGTGACTGGGAGAATGGCATTACCCTAGACAGTAATATGCAAGTTGGGAAGAGGGAATGGTTGTAGGTAACATTGGGAGGGAGAGGTGAAGAAAATGAATTCTACTTTAGACATGTTGAGTTTTAGATGCCTATGGAATGTCCAGTTTGAGATGTCCAAAATGGCAGACGTGTGACTAGAATACAGGAAAGAGGTTAAGGCTGTATATGTAGATTTGGGAATCATTTGCATTGAACCTGTGGTGGCTGATGAGCTCATCAAGTGAGATAGTAGAGAACAAAAGCAAAAGACGTCCCATTATGGAGCCTTGGGGGACACCCACAATTAATGGGTATGGCACAAATGAAAACGTAGAATAGGGGCTTGAGAAGGAATAGGCAGGTTTGAGAACCAGGAGAGAAAAGAGTCATGAGATCCCATAGAGAAGAGATTATCCAAGAGGACAAGTGATTAACACTGTCAAATTCTGCAGAGGTCAAGAAGGATGAGGATTGAAAGAAGGCCACTGAATTTGTCAATTAAGAGATCATTGATGACTTTGGGAAAGCAGTTTCAGTTGAATGATGAGGTCAGAAGCTAGATTACATAGAGTTTAGAAGAGAGTAAGAGGGAAAGAAGAATTTAAAACTATTAACATGTATATGAAAGACTGCTCCAAATCACTAATAATAAGAGAAATGCAAAGCAAAACAACCCTGAGGTTTCACCTCATATCCAGCAAATTGGCAAAGATGACAAAAAATAGGAATAAATAATTTTGGAGCAGTTGTAGAAAGACAGGCACACTAATGCATTGTTAATGGAGCTGTCAATTAGTTCAGCCATTCTGAAAAGCAATTCAGAATTATGCAAATGAAATGGCTAAAATGTTCATACCCTTTGACCCAGAGATTCTACTTCTAGGCATGTATCCCAAAGAAGTCACTGACAAGAGGAAAAGGTTCCATTTACAATAGAATATTTATAAAAGCACTGTTTGTGATAGCAAAGAACTGGAAGTAGATGTCCATCACTTAGGGAATGGCTAAATAAATTGTCATACATGATTATAATGAGATATTGCTGTACTATATGCAACACATATGATGAATTCAGAGAAGCATGGAAATACTTATATGAACTGATGCAGAGAGAAATAAGCAGTCAAAAACCCAATATATTCTACACTACACTGTGATGACAACAATGTAAATAAAGGGCAACCACAAAACAATCAAAAATGAATGTAGCAAAATTACAAAGAACAAAATTAGCCCCAAAGAAGAAATATGAGAAGATATCTTTCCTAACTCCTTTGCAAAAGCAGGGGAAGGATTCCCCACAGATATGAGGCATTGTAAGAAATGTCAGAGTTTTCCATGTAATAATTAGTGTTTGTGATTTTTTTTCCTCTTATTTCTCTTAAAAAAAACCTTTGTTGTAAGAAATGGCCCTCTGGGAGGAGGAAGGGTGGATATAAGGGAAATTTGGTGATGTAAAAGTAAACATTATAATGACATCTGTTTTAAATAGAAAATATTTAGAGAAGTGGGAGAAAGAGTGCAGTTTTGGCACAATGCAGAATTTGGAAAGGAGAATAATGTGAAATGAGGCTGAAAAGGTGTTTTGGATCCATATTACAGAGGACCTTGAATGCCAGACAAGGAATTTGTATTTTCCCTTACTGACAACAGGGAGCCACTGATGGTTTTTGAGAAGATTGATGACATGATTGAATCTGTGCCTGAACAAGATTACTTTGGCAGGTGTGGGAAGGATGGCTTGGGGAAGGTAGAGACTAGAAAAAGACCATTTAGAAGACTATTGCAATAATCCAGGCAAAAGTTGATGAGGGGCCTGAATTGGGGTGATGGCTGTGTGAATGGAGAGAAGGGGCAGAGGGAGTGATGTTCTGGAAATAAGAGAATTTAGCAACATATTTGATTGGAGGGGCTAAGGAAAATGGGAAGAGTCAGATATTACACTGAAATTTCTGAGCCAAGATAAATTGATGGTGGTGCCATAAGTAGAAAAGGGAAAGTTGGGAGAGGTTTAGGGGGGGGGAATATTAGTTTCATTACAGACAGTGAGCTATCAAGTGACAGTACAGTATACTAAATTGGGTTCATTATATCACTGGAACGAAATCATTGTCCATTCACTGACCTTGTGATGCTATTACTAGCGTTAGTGCTTTCCTGAATGTGTAAGATATTCAGGCTCAGATTTTTTAAGGCTTACATCATTTAACTTTTGGAACAGCAGGGTGAGCAGTGTGTGCATTTTTAAGCTTTAGCCTCAGGACTAATAGCAATATTTCTTGTCCTAGACACAGAGTCGTCATGAAATTATCTGGGATTAATGGGTCTCTTAGTTTATTCTATTTTATGGTGAATTTACACTTGATTATATGCAGAATTTATATTTATCTAACATTTTAAATAGATACAACAGGCTTTTTACACAAGCCGTATGATCCTCACCAAAATCTCATGAGTTGAGAATTCAAGTATTATTGTATCAGTGTTTTACAAATGAGGAAACTGAGACTAGATGACATTACATCTTGCATGACCTTGGTTAAGTCACTTAACCTCTCTAGGCCTCATTTGTAAAATTATCTCAATGATCTCTTAGGTGCCTTCTACTTCTAAATCTATGATACTATAATTCTAAGCAACCTGTGCAAGGTTGTACATGTAGTAAGAGCAAAGCTCAGAACCTGAACCCAGGCCTTCAGACTTCTGGCCCAAAGTTTTATTATACTGTATCACCTTGTCTCTCAATTCCTTATGTAGAATGTGTGTACAATGCACAGTCATTCCTCTCTTCAAGGACCTTCAGTACCCAGTACAATAAAATATGAATTCCTTAGCCTTGAATTCAGTTATGCTCTCCCTGCCTTTCTTGTCTTATTTGACAATACCTCTTTCACGCATTGTATACTCCAGCCTTGGACAAGACATTTAACCTATATTGACCTCAGTTTCCTCATCTGTAACATGAGAGAGTTGAGCCAGATGGCTTCTAAGGTTCCTAGGTTGGTCAACTCTCTTTTACCAGATATTGTCCTGATCTCTCCAGTCTCCCTAGCTTTATGCGCATTCTCTCCTAAGCCTAGAATTTATTTGCTTTCCCCATTTCTGCCTTCTTCTTCAAGGTCCAACTCAGGTACCTTTTCTCCCACAAAGCCTCCTTTAAGGTTCACAGTTAGATAGGGACCTTTCTTCCCTGAATCTCTCATACAAGTCTGTTTCATTGTGCCCTTAATAATAATTAAACCTGTTCAGAAAACACTCCAGGGCTGATTATTTCAACTGTAGTAAAGGCCACCAAGACAGATCATAATCCCCCTGTGACTAGGGTAGACATACAGTTTAGGTGTCTTGGTTAGAAAGTGTCAGAAGCAAGATTTGACCCAGATCTTCCTGGACTTTAAAACCAACACTCTATACCATGTTGCCATTTTAATTTGTATTTTGTTAAACCTTGTATTATAACTATTTACATGTGTAAGAGAGTTGCCTCCAGTGACTTCAGCAAAAGCTATAGGTCTTCGGGGCTAAAAGTTAGAGTCATTGAAAGGTAAAAAATATGCAAAATAGATATTTCCTACAGTAGAAAGAGGGGGAAGTGATTCAATACCTTCATGGCATTTGAAGACACCAAAGGGCCTTCAGAGTATAGACTGCATTTGTACCTTTGTTCTTTGCCATTCATCTACATAAGATTCCCAGAGGAGTATGGGAGGTGAAAATGATTTATCTGAAAGTAATCAAATCAAAGGTAACATGGGGAGGTTTAATGAGGGAAGGGACTTTCAAGCTAATAAGATGAGTAAGCTTTCTCCTGTTTCCTCCTCTTGAGTTGCTAAACAACCTCAGAGCTATTGCTCTGGGGGAGATGAAATGAAGAAGCTTTGACCACCCTAAACTCAGAGTCATTACCCTAACTGAAAGAGCTTTGTAGCACTCCAACTAAAAAGAGCATGGTGAATAGAGCACAGTACCACCAAGTCTACCCAGTGGCTGAAGGTGGAAAATGACTGCACCTGCCTATGGAAGAGTTAGTCTGGGAGAACAGAAGGTTCAGCAATGATTCTGCATCACAGAAAGATCCCAGAGGCTGAGCCTGTAGCAGCTGTCCAGTGACAAAGCTACCTGCCCAGTCCCACGTGGCAGCTGCTGGGTAGTAGCTACCCAACCAATCCCAGAAGTAGTGGATCCTATGGAATAGCCAGCACAGTCATTGAATGACCTTCCAAGCTTAGTCCAGCAGCAGAATATCGTGGTGAGGAACTACAACAGCTACCAAATGACCTGTTCAACCCAGAGCAGCAGCATATTGGCCATCTAGCTGAGACACCAGTCATGCAGTTCTAAAGTGGTGAGTTGCCTTGAGGCCCTGCAGTTCTTTTACAGATTGTAAGCACCTTGACGGCAGGGACTGTTTTCTTTTTGGCCTCATTTTGCATCCTTAGCACTTAGCACAGTGCCCAGCGCTTGATGGGTAGGTGCTTGATGGATGTTTATTGATTGGTTCTAAAGTTATGAGTTACCTTACTTTCCACATTGTGACTTGCCTTGAATGCATGTGTCTTACTACCACAGCACTTTACTTTGTGCCCGCTCTTCTGCTTCTCCAGTTCTCGGGGTATATTGGTGGGAGAGAGAGTGTCCTTGATGAGGAGGGAAATGCTTTATAACTACTTTTGTTGTTATGCCTTTTGAGTGCATGCATTTGCTAAACAACTCAATCTCCTGATTGATTATTAAGATCACAGGTAGGGGCTTATAAACCGTTATTTAGGATTAGCATTCATAGGGTTACTAGGTCCCAAGAATGGTAACAGCAACCCTTATGAGGACCCAATTTACCACTTGTGGCGTGAGTTGGAAAAGTAAGTCTCACAGCCAGGAGGGCATTGCAAATATGTGCCCTATCCTACTGCTTATAAACTCTTTTTGGACAAGAACGGTACCTTACTGAGACTTTGCACTTCTAGTGGCTTGTAATTAGTAGTCACTCAATAAACATTTGTTGAATTGATTGCAGTATTGCAGAAGAAGAGACTTGTTTTTAATAAACTTGCTAATTTAATAAATAATCAATGAAACCAGTAACTTGGGCCCCAAAGACAATATTTTGATATTAAAATTTAATAGACAAAATATCCACTTTGCATTTTGTTAGCTAGACAAAGTGTTAGGAATGTTATCCCAGCTGACTGATTCAGGAGGAAAAACTGCTGTGGAGTTTTTCAAGCAGGTATTTTGATCTGTAGTGTTTAGACAGACAGTCTACACTAGCAGAATCAAAGTCAAATAGAAATGGGGACCACTAAACCATATATAACAATTGTTGTAGGTCACATATCGACTTGGTTTTTAAATGTAATATTATCTATACTTTATAGTATTTTTATTTATTTTATTAAATATTTCTGAATTACATTTTAATCTGGTTTGGGCCATGTTGAAGAGTATTGAGGGCTGCATGTGACATACCAGACATATGTTTGACACCTCTGATCTCTGTTAATCTGATTTGCTAAATTTTGCTACAACTTATCACTTCATTTTGAATTCTCTCAGCCTAATAGGTCTGTACTCCTGAATTATATATTATATAGTATATATTATATATATATTACATAGTATATATTATATATATATTATATAGTATATAGTATATATATATATATATACTAGAGATCATTCATATAATTATTTTAACTAACATAAAATTAAATTAGAAAACTAGCACTTGCTATACTGTGGCAGTTCTGGACACTACATATCATGGCCAAATTTGAAAAAAAATCCTTTAATCTAGCATTGTAGTCAAAGTAGTGCTATATAAGCTTTCAACCAACATTGAAAACACATATATATGTATATGTTAATGCATGTGTACATGAAGCAAGGAAACAAATGTTTATTTAGTGCCTACTTTTTGCCATTTACTATGCTAGGTGCTTCACAACAAACATCTCATTTGGTACTCCCAACAGCCCTAAGAGAGAGGCGCTATTGTTATTATTAATTACAGTTGAGGAAACCAAGTCAAAGAGTGGTTAAGTGACTTACTCAGGATTGCACCACCAGTTAAATGTCTGGGACAGATTTGACTCTGTCAGGTCTGACTCCAGGTCTAGCACTCTCTATTTACTATACCACCCAGCGGCTCATTTAAGCTATAATTGCTTAAATGTGTTGTATTTTTCATTTCTTTTCTGTAGAATCACACATTTAGAGCTGGAAGTGCCTTGGAGATTGTTTGGTCCAACCCTCTTATTTTCAGATAAGAAAATTGAGAATCCAAGAGTTTTGACTTGCCCATGTGTGATGGAACTAGTCTAGTGCTTTCCTGATGCAACTTCCTTCTTCCCACCCACAATATGGCAAGCCTTTACCTGAAAGAAAACAAAGCATCCTCAGGTTCTCATGGCCTCACCTTCCGTAACACAGCCTCCTGATCATCTAGGGGAATAAAAAGTCCCAGCCAATGGCACCTGGCTCAGTGGGGCCTGGGTCTCTCAGATGTGCTGAGTATCCCTGACTACACAAGTCTCTATGCGCTGATAACTATTGACAACTAGAAGTGTTTCCAGATGGAGATGAATGGGGCCAGGTCCAAAGAACCAAAATTCCACTATATCCTTGTGGCATGGTCTTGCTGTGTTAGGGCAAAGTAAATCTCCTTTGTTTGTCAGATGACCAGTGACTTATGGTACCTCATTTTGTCCAAATATTGAACCTGAACCAAGTTGGTGCTGATTTTAGCACTGCCCCTCCAAAACCACATTCAGGTATATAGTGACAGAGTTGACTCAAAAGATACTATTCTTTCTACTACACCAGAGTTGGCCTCAGAAGACTGGCTAGGTTTCAGGGTACAGACTGTTCAGAAACACAATGTGTTAAATAACATATACACAGTCTTTAGAATCAGAGAAAGCCAGGGTGGTTTCAGTCTCCAAAATAATTTGCCACAAAAATGATGCAAGTGTGAAAAAACGAGCTGAGCATATGTGTAATTTGGGAACACCACGACTAATTCTCGGATGTGGCCAGACTGTCAGAATGCATTTGCTAGCTGTGTGTGGCCCCAGTTTCCTGGAACTGATATTTGGAAACGCTAAAATACCTGTCACACCCATCCCTGGCCCCACAAATAAGGAGAACATTTAATGGATTTGTACTATTACATGGTCTATAAAAGAAAATGGGGAGGTGTTGAATCTTAAAAAACAAAACAAAACCCATGAAATTTGCATCCTAAAGATCTTTGCTTTTCTTTGTTGAAAAGATATTAGTTTTATTATCCTAATGTCATGAACGTTAATGGCTCCTATTCAGAGATTTTTCACTCTTATGAAATAGAAATTTTCACCTATGAAAATACAATATTTAAGTCAGTATTTGGTTTCTTTTCTCATGTCTTTCCTTCCACATGCCTAAATTTAATGGAAAAAAACAAGCTTCTCCAAAGATACCTAGGAATAAATAGAGTATGTAATGAGCAACCATTATACATGATTTTTTCACTCATGTGGAAACCCCTATAACCCACTAATGAGTTCATCACTTGCGAGTTATGGAGGCCTTTCCTTTCAACTACGCTAATCATATTTTATGGCCACCCATTATACCTGCTTTATTCATGTATATTACTATTTCATCTGTATATACTATATTTATACTTTATGGTCCAGTTTATAATTTGACAGCATTTGAGACCCAAACCTATAGGGATATTTTTGTTTCATCATTTGATACAGAAAATGTATTAAAGTTTCTGTTACCTTCATAAACATAATAAAATATGTTAAAAGAGAATACTTTGTAAGTAGATAAAATAGCATATAGCCATCCTAAATAACCTTTTCAATTCTGAATATTAATACGATAGGCAGATAAATGGCACAATAGATTGCTGAGCATGGAGTTAGGGAGATCTGGATTCAAACCTGGTTTTAGACAGTAGCTGTGTGACCCTGGACCAGTCACTTAAATCCTGTCTGACTCAGTTTTCTCATCTGTAAAATGGGTATAATAATAGCATATGCTTCCCAGAGTTATTACAAGGATCAAATGATGTAATATTTATAAAGTATAATGCACACTTTAAAGCACTAGATAAATACTAGCTATTATTATTATTGATTTTTGTTGTTACTCTAGTTTGTACTATGTCCAGGTAACCACCTAAATGACCCTGAGAATGGTTTAATGACTGGTAGAAACAATATGAAGGGCAGTTGATCATAGGATCATTGATCTAGAGTTGGAAAGACCATAGTGGTCATATAGTGCCACTTCATCTCACAAATGGGAAACTGAAGTATATTATGATTTGCCCAACATTGCTCAGGTAGCAAGTTTCTATGGTTTTTTCCCTCCTCCACGTCCTATGATTTCAACATTTTTCCTCCACAGCACCACAATTATTGTTCAAGATCTGTTTGCATGTTTTCCTGCATTTTTGGTTAAGAACAGCTAGTGAAAAAATTTCTATTGGTAATAAGTTAATGTGAGTATCAATCAGCAAATTTCAACTGGCAGCTCTGAGATGGTAGAAAATAGCAATGAACTTCTTCCTTTAAATAATATGAGACCATGAAGTTTGGTGGAGAGAAGAGAGGAGAATGGAACAAAAAGAGACGGGAGAAGAGGCAGGAGAAGGAAGAAAAGAAGAAGGAAGAGGAAAAGGAAGAAGAGAGGAAGAGAAAAAGAAGAAGAGAGGTAAGGAAGAGGAAGAGAGAGAAGAGGGGAGACAGATCATGAACTGATTATGAGACAACCCATATTACTAGCTTTACCCCAAACTCCAAAGGAGTTTGACCCAGTGAAAGTTGTAAGAATTCAACAGTGAACATGGAGATATTTCTAACAATTAAGCACCTGTTATGTGCGAGGAGACATCTAGGGAAGCAGAGATAGCTCCCATCATCTTGTTTTTCTTTTTGTATTTTTTCTTGGTAATTTGAATCAAGTTCTGAAGAAGTTTGCTGGGGGGTGGGGGGGGAGGGCGCGAAGAAGGAGAGGGAAAGATAGCATTAACACCTGTAGCAAACTGGAGCAGCCACTTAAGATAATGCAGGTTCCTAGTTATTTAAGTTGAAAGGAAATTTTTTTTTTGGTTTTTGGGTTTTTTTTTCCCTTTGTGGCTTTTGGCTTCAATCCAAACTATAATGCTTCTCATGGCCCTTAAGTAAGAAGATATTCATAGAAGGCAAGACAATTCATTTAGTCCAAGTCGTCATAAGTATTTAAGAGAATATAGGAGGAATACATCCTGGGCTGCTCATAAGTAGTGCTTAGTTTTAGACCCAGCCCTCTACTAACTGTAACCATGTGCAAATCACTTAACCTTTGTGGATACTAGTTTCTTTATATGTAAAATGAAATCATTGAGCTAGAATGGCTATAAGGGTCTTTAGAGTCAGGAAACTTTATGATTCTAAAGAAAAGAACTTATTTAAAAGAAGTGTTTAGAAAACAACTGCTCAGGTTTTGAATGTAAATCTTTTTTTTAAATATATACTTTAAATATTTTTTACAAAAGATAATTCTTTTCTTAGTATCACTTGGAAACTTATTATATAATTGTATTTTAGTAACAAAAAGTTCAATTTCTCAGAATGTATCATCCTCCTTGATGGGCAGAATGGCTTGGAGAGCAGGCCATTGTAACCAAAGATACATAAGACATATCTAGTTACTATTCAACACAACAGCTAATACATGGCCTCAGACTCCACAAAAGAGACAATAGTGTTATGTCAGATTTATAGAGAGGAAAGTTCTTTGTAAACACCAAGGTGCTATGGGAATGTCAGATATTGTTATTTTTATATTATATTACATACATGTGTATACATATGTATATATATGCATATATATGATAGGTCAGGTCATAACTTTCTTATTTCTAAAAAAAATTAAATTATGACATCATAAGGCTATATATTTATAGTTCATTTAGTCACATTCTAATTATGAAATAAAGCTTATAAATATATACTTTTATGGTACTTTTCTTTGAACAATTTGGAAAAAAATTGAAATTATCATCTTAAAAGCATTTATGATTATCTTGAAATTTGAATGAGTTCAATTGAATTTTTGTTCTTATTCAGTCATTTTCAGTCATGTTTTACTCTTATGACCCCACTTGGGGTTTTTTTTGGCAAAAATACTAGAGTGGTTTGCCATTTTCTTCTCCAGCTCATTTTATGGATGAGGAAACTGAGGCAAACAGGGTGAAGTGATTTGCCCAAGGTCACACAGCTAGGAAATGTCTGAGGCCAGATTTGAACTCAGGAAGATGAATTCCTGACTCCACTCCTTGCAGTCTGCCCACTGTGTCACTTAACTGCCCTTCAATTGAACCATCACATCTGTCTATCAATATACTACCTAAACTCTGCAAAAGAGAGAGTTTTCCCCAAGTATAGGTATTTTATGTAAAAATCAGTAGACTCTTTAAATCCCAAATGATCACCATGTCTTTGGTAAAGAAGGGTTACAGGGTAATAAAACTTTCTAACCAAGTCAAAAAAGGCAGCATAGGAGAATTATCAATGATTGTTGCTATTTTCTGCCACATTTGTTTAATCTGATAGTTTAGAGTTTTATTCAACAATTTAATTCAAGACATTTATTAAGTATCTACTCTGCATGTGCAAGACTTTGTGCTAGGCACTAAAAATACAGTAAGATGCAACATAGGCCCTCTTCTTTATGAACCTGTAACCTCATGAAGAAGACAAGTACAAAAATAAATACCATAAAAAGAAGAATGAGTCAAATGTGGAGGGGAGGCCCAAGCAAAATATTATGAGAAATCTGAGGCGGAAGAATGAATTTTTATCTAGTGTAAGTACTTTGACGGCAAGAATCTACTTTTATATGTATATTCCTGTGTTAAGCTCAGTTCCTGGCATAGCACTGACAGAATGTTGATCAATTAACCTGGGGGCAATCCAGGAGTATCAGAAAAAGCTACATGGAGAAGGTGAAGTCTGAATTGAACCTTGAAGCAAGGAAGAATGTCAACAGATTCTAGCCATGGGAAACAACATGAACAAGGCTGGGTAAAACTAGGGACAGAAAGTAGTTCATTTTTGCTAGACTTTGTGAAAAGATGCTCTTAGATTGGAGCCAGATTGCAGAGAGCTTTAGATGCCAGGATGAAGAATTTCTAATTTATTAAAGAGGCCGTAGGCAGCTACTGATATTAAACTTTAGCTTGCAGTATGGACCAGATTCTTTTCACAGGAACTATTATGAAGTTATACTTCTCTCATCATCTACTTGAGGAATTGATTTTTTTGGCCCCATTACTGGACTTTGCATTTATTTCTATTAGATTTCATCTTATTATATTTGGCCCATTTTTCTGGAGTCTAAAAAGATCTTTTTTAATCCTTGCCTCTGTCATCCAGTGTTAGCTGTCCCTCTCGGCTTTGTTTTAACTGCAATTTTAATAACCATTTCATCTTTACCTTAATTCAAGCTGTGGATAAAATGTTGAATAGCACAGAGTCAAAGAAAACCCTCCTCCAAATCAGCATCTTCCAAGTTGACATTAATGACTAGTCTTTAGGCCCAGTCATTTAACAAGATCTGAATCCACATAATTATACAGTCGTGTAGCAAGCCCACAACTCTGCACCTCAGCCACAATGATAGCATAAGAAACTTTATTAAATGCTTTGCTGAACTCTAGGTCAACTGTGCCTACAGCAATCCCCAGATCAAGTGACCTATCAATAAAAGGAAATGAAATTACCCTCAAGTGATCTGATCTTGTTAAAACCATGCTGGATCATAGTAATAGCTGCTTCTCTTGCTATAGACAGCATTTTGTAATATTGTTAATTTGATCTAGAAATTTTTCAGGAATCAAAATCAAGCCCACTGGTCTATAGGGCCATAACAAACAATTTTTATATAAGCTAACTAAAATTGTGCCCTCAATTCTATTGACTGAGAGAGAACATCCCCAGGGCCACTTCTGAGGAGTCCAACAGTATAGAGAAGATAGTAAGCTCTAATGAGAGGAAGGAAGTATACTTCATCATCTGTTTTAGGGATCAAGATTGCACATTGCATTTAATCTGAGTTTTGCTATCTTTTAGTCTCGTTGTTTACATGATTTTAATAACTGGGTATAATGTTTTTCTGGTTCTACTCAATTTTCTCAGCAGCATTACCTACAAATCTTCCCAAGTGTGATAGGACTAATAGCTACCAGGGCTACCAAACAACATGGATTTAACCCATACCTCCCTGAAATAGGAATTAGTTTTCTCTAAAAAGTGACAGCTCTTTCCCAGGGACCTGATTGGCTCCTGCCACTTTTAAGTCCTTTTGTATCAACATACTATCACTCTGCTTTCTAAACACTTTTTCCCAAGGGGGTAAAGGAGACCATGTCTGCCAAAGTTGAAGCTAAGTATCCTTGACTGTATCTTTTTTGTGCTACAACTAAGTAAACTCCTTTTGTTAACTGTTTGATGACCTACAAGTGTCTCATTTTATCCCAGCATTGAACCTGACCTAACAGGGTACCCATGATTTGTCCATCCTTGACACCATATTTCTAAGTCATCACATTGAAATTTTAAACTCCCGATGGTCCTGTCTGTAGATGAAGCTTCTCATTCCAAATATGGAAAACAATGAAACCAATAAGGTCAGTTTTTTTGTTATTGGATTAAGGTAGTATATATTAAGAGAAATCCAGAAATTGTCATTAAAATTGTTTATTGCTTTGTTCTGAATTCTGTAAATGGAGTTGAAAATGATTTCTTTAAGTTCAAATAAACTGAGAATAGTGAAGAGAATAAAAGTGAAGAATTTAAGGATCGAGAAGAGGAAGTGATGGTTCTGTGAATGATGAAGAGATATGGGTATAAAAACTGAAGGGCAATAGTAATAAAGCATGAAAAAATAATATTACTTCAGGTAATTCATTAGTGAAAAGTTTACATCATTAGGTACATTAATTTTTGTATATAACCATTTTTAGTTTTCTTATCTTAAATTCAAGGTTAATTGTCCTCTTTTTAGGGTTAATAAGGTTGTAAGTAATCCTTAAGCATTGAATGGATTGGCTTCCGAAGTCAGTTGCTTGGAACATGCAATGCATTTTCCCATAAAAACAATGTTATAAATAGTGATTAGGCCTCTGTGACAGACCACAAAAGCCTATTTAATCCATAATGTAGCTGAACTACAATATTAATAGTACAAGTTTGAGTTCCAGGTCCTGGGAATGGGAGGCTATTTGTTACATGAGAGAGAAGATAATTTCCTTCCCTGTTCCTGGGCTCAGGGCTGCTCTTAAGGAATGTCTTGAAATAGGCCTAGTATACAGTGGACATATTTTTGTTGTCCTCTGCATAGTCCACTTTCCCTAAGTACCCAGTGCTCTCATTATAACTTAAATTTCTCCACTATAGCAACCCACTCAGATATGCCATCTCTACCCCAGCTCCAAAATATTTCAAGTTACAACATTTCACACCTCTCTTTCTTGACAGTCAAAAATCTATTACTTCAATGTAGATGGTCTCAGGTATTAGGAATATGATTCAACTAATTCACTCTGAGGTGAAAATTACAGCCTTTTAACTTTACTGTGATTATCTCATTTTAATTTTGTTAGACAAATGATTCCCTAATTTTAGGATTCCAGGCAGTATAACACAGTAAAGTTAGTTGACCCTCTACTCAAGCCAATCCCTCCAATAAGCCTGTCCTCAGAGTAAGCTTCTCTAAATTCTTGTTGTTTGCCACAATTTCTTCTCTGCCTTCACTTTTGAACCTATAGTCAATTAGGCAAACAAGCAACAAGCTTTGAAGTGCATACTCTATGCTAGCCAGGGGTTGTGCTAAGTGTTGGAGATATGAAGATTAAAGTGAAATAGGAAAGAAAGGAAAGAAGGAAGGAAGGAAGCAAGGAAGGAAGGAAAGAAAAGAAAAAGGATAGGAAGGAAGAAAGAAAGAAAAAAAGAAAAAGAAAAACCTTAAAAACTGAAACAGCCCTTTCCTTCAAAGAAGTTACATCTAATGAATGAATCAGTATATACTTATGTAAGTTTATGTAGAGTATAAGGTTCACATTTTTTCCACAGTGTCTTCCATGGCACAAGCAAAGGGAGTTCTAGTAAGACAAGACAGGATGACTGTACTTACCTGTCATTTAGTGGTAGAGCACTGCTGGCTGTTAATATGTATGTGTATGTGTATATGTGGCTACTACAATATCCATATTATATGTATCTATATGCACACACATATATATATATACACACATACATGTATGCATACATACACAGATGAGAGACAGAAACAGGTAGAGACAAAGATAGAGACAGAGAGAATTCCTATGATAGATAGACAGAAAATTAAAGTGACACACAGTAATTGTCTTCTTGCTAAATGAAAGTACTTAGATCTTCCATTGACATTTTTTTTTTCAAAGAAGGGTTACATTGGGCTAAAAGAAAAAAAACATTCAAATCTCCTGTGGGAAGAAATAACTTCCATAGCAGAGGTTCTTAATTGTTGTGTGTGTCAAGGATCCCTTTAGCAGTCTGGAGAAGCCTTTCTCAAAATAGTGTTTTTGAATTGGTAATGAGATTTAGCATATTCCAGATCATCCAAGAAGAAGGCACACTTGTAAGAGTTGCCACAGACCTACTTCTAGGACAGTGATTCTCAGCCTTCCTGATGCCGCGACCCTTTAATACAGTTCCTCATATTGTGGTGACCCCCAACCATAAAATTATTTTCCTTGCTACTTCATAACTGTAATTTTGCTACTGTTATGAATCATAAATATATGATATGCAGGATATATTTTCATTGTTACAAATTGAACATAACCCATAGGTTGAGAACCGCTGTTCTAGGAGAAGACAGACCTTATTGGCCTACCACTGATCAGAGAAGCCTCTTTCCACCAGCTGCATAGCTAGAATGCCTATTATCTTTAATTCTACCTGATTTTTGCATGGTCTCTCCTCAGCCACATTCAGGAGCCTTGAGGGCCAGAGAATCACTGTTAAAATGCATAAAATATAATACATTGTGTTAAAAAAGAAACCAATTATATTGAAATAAAGTTATCTGAATATTTTCTTAAACAAAATTCATGGACCACAGGTTAAGAATCCCTGCTCTAGAGTTAACATTTCAAAATTGATAATAGAATTAGCAGAAATTCAGCCAAACTGAAGTGAGAAAGGAATAAATGTGATTGTTGGATTGTTGTTCTGGCAGGGTGCCATTTCCCTGAAGACAATGAATTCCTATAAGGCTTATTGTTTTATATTTCTCTGTGTCCCCAGGAGTGCTTATGCTCACTGTAAGTACTCATTTGATATTTGTAAAGTGAATAACTGGACCCTGAATAAATAAGCTCAGTTCATCAAGTGGGCTAACTGTCCATATAGGAAAAATCAAGTGGATGAAATATAATTAATACAGTTGGATAAGCAACCCAGAACTCATCCGTCAGACCATTTTGGACAGATTCCAGAAATGGACAATGAGCTATACCCAGAATTGAATAGGAAGAGGAGAACTATCTGAATGCAGCAACTGTCTTGCAATTTATAATCTTAGAGAGTCTCCTGGAATAGAAAGATAATCTTCCTTCTGTATGAAAATCTGAATGATTTTCCCAGGGTCAGGCATCCAGTCTATACATTGAAAGTATGACTTAAACTTTGTTCTCCCTGACACTAGGTCCAGTTTTTCATTCACTGCAAGAACTTGACTCTCTCAGGGAGTTGGATTGCCCTTGGGAAACCACATGATTCTTTTAGTGACCCAATATTTTTTCTTAAACAGAGGCCCAACTTTTTAACATTGATATTCTATCAGAGGTGTTGTATAGCTGTGAGGTATGGAACAAACACTACAGGTCACCCAAGAGGAGATGGAGAAGACCTTCATATGCATGAAGAAAAGAAAAGAAGGAAGCAAGCATTTGTGCTGGACACTCTTGAAAATATTGTCTTATCTGGTCCTCACAACAGCCCTGGGAGGCAGATTATTTTATGCATTTTCCAGCTGAGAAAGCTGAGGCAGGCAAAGGTGACTTGCACAGGGCCACATAGCCAGTCAGCATCTTGAGCTCAAACTTGAATTCAGATCTTCCTAACCCCAGGCCCAGCACTCTAACCGCTTTATCAACTAACCTGAACAGGTTGCTATACATTCCAAACAAGGAATTATACAGAAAGAGAGGTGTAAAGGATGTTATCAAAGAAATATGTGACCAGAAAAAAGAATGGCCTGATCACAGAGCAGGGGACCACTGATGGACAGATAGCTTGTGTGTTGATATCCGCTGATATCCATGCACTATCAAGAGAGCTCAAGGACAGCTAGGTGGTACAGTGGATTGAGTACCAGCTTTGGAGTCAGAAGGACCTGAGTTAAAACCCAGTCTCAGACACTTACAAGCTTTGTGACTTTGGGCAACTCACTTAACCCCCATCGACACCCAGCAAAGGAGAGAAAGAAAGAGAGGGGGACAGATACAGAGACAGACAGAGAGACAGAGACAGAGAGAACTCAAGAAAGACCCAAAGCATATTGGTAGAGGAGTGGGGAAGGAGACATGAATGGATTATGATCTATAAACTTACCTCAATGAGATCACATATCCCCTGTAGTGTTGGACTATCATTCAACAAGACTACAAAAAAAGGATGGCATTATTTCAACCCTCAAAAATGCTAATATTTGGTGGGAAGACATAATTTACAAATGTGAAGTAATTATTCAAGACAATTAGTAAAGAATATAAAATAGCACAAAATCAAATACTAAATAAATAATTGTGTCTAAATTCGTAGGGAGGCTTCATGGAGCAAGTAGAACTTATAGTTGTTGAATCTTAGAAATAGTAATATCTCACATTTATGTAGCACTTTAAGATTTGCAAAAATGCCTTGCATATATTTTCTCAAATGATTCTTGTAGCAATTCTGTGAAGCAGGTAGTATAGAAACATTACAATCCATCTAGTTCAGCGGTTCTCAACCTGTGGGTTGCGACCCCTTTGGGGGTCAAACAACCCTTTCACAAGGGTCGCCTAAGACTGTTGGAAAATATATATTTCCATTGGTCTTAGGAACTGAGACACCACTCCTCTATCCATCTCCAGGTGGGTCTGTCCACATGCAGATATGCCCACATACAAGTATTAAAGGGTCATGGCATTAGGAAGGTTGAGAACCACTGATCTAGTTGTTCAGTGTCCCACCTAATGCAAACATCCTGCCTGTAGCATCTTTAAATGTGCTTTTGATTAAACATATTCAGAGGTACAGAATTTTCTGTTTTATAAGACAGCCCATTCATTTTGCTTCTAAGATGTGGTCCCTGCCCTCAGGAGAGACACAGTTAGCCAAATGTTCCAGACTTTCCTTTCACCCTTTCCTGTTGAACCCTTTCAGTCTGTCCATTTCCCATCAAATCAAGGCAAACCCTTGTCCTTAACTTTCAAGTTGATCTACAGATTGTGCTTAGAATAGCCACCCATCCTCTTTTGATCCCCACTATAATCTTTATTCTTTGTTCGACAGTTAGGCTGTCCCCATACTCTTCTCTACATATGCTCAACTTGTTCTTCCTGCCAAGAAGGCCCTCCCCATCATTTCTCTATCTATATAAACATTGAGTGACATCCAGCTGTCACTAGAGTATAGTATACTGTGCTTTAGTTTAAGTCACAATTTATAAGTATTGTACTTTTATCTATATTAGATAAAAAAATTAGATTTAATATTATATCTTATGTTTGGAATGTAAAAACAGGGTAGGGATTTTTAAAGTTCAAGTTCATTTCATATTTTATTTCTTAAACTTTGAATTCCTGACTATAGATTTCATTTCCCAGTTTTCCAAATGAAAATAAAGGGCAAGATTCCCAGATATAGGTATGTGAGACTTGGGGATGGGCTATTCACACACATAAAGCACCTTCTGTGGCTTTGACAAGTTGAGAGGTATATTGTGCTTAGTTCTAGGATCATTTTCATGCTTTCCAGACAAAAGGTTTTCTGCTACTAATCTGTCAGTCTTAAATCTCATGGGATATGCTCCCTTACAACCTTCCTCCTCTCTTGTTTTTTGAGTAAATAATTATATGATGTTTTCATTCTAATGCATATATTGCCCTAAATCAAAGCTCTCTAGAAGGAGAATTTACATGGAAATGAATCACATAGTAAGTATTAATGGTGTTTTGAAATAATAAACAGCAGCTCTAATGGCTTTTAGCCAAGTCAAACTAAAAAAAAATGAGGTTACTGAGATCAGGTTGATGTTGTTTTTCACACTGCTGTTCTTAGAGTTAGAAAATTCATCAGTAATAACGATAAAAACTCCCAAACTTGAGGCAACAAAAGGCTAGGAAGAGTAAGCCATGTTATAGCAGATCTAATTTTGAGGTCGAGGAATGAGAGAGACCCAAGCACATAGATTCTTTCAGAGTCTTCAATTGTATGACTTTCTATTAACCCCTACTATTATAAATGAATTTATATAGTGTTGATTTCCACACTCTTCAGATGAATTTCTGGCATAGACTATTCAGCTTCTTCTTCAGTATTCATTCCAACAGGTCACTTTTCATTCTTTTGATTTTTGAAGAACTTACTCTTTCTTTCCCTTTGTGCTTTTGAAAAGTGTTATTTTTTTTAATTGAAGTTTTCAGAGTGTTATTTATTTTCAAGGACAAATTTTTACAGTGAGGCTATACCAGGCTTGTATGAAATTCTGAAGACAAAGGTAACATAGTTCCTGAATAAAGAAGAGAGATGTTTCTGGGTAAATAACAGAAGTGGTCAAACCCCAGAACACACATAGAACCAGTTTAAATATCACTGGTATTTTCCTCACCCTATTCAAGTAGCAACTCTATCTACTGCTATCTCCTTTGACAATGTTCATGAAGCTTGCTTGGCATTGTGGATTTTTAGAAAGCACAAAACAAGCCACACATATTTTGGAAGCAGTGAACAGGCAGATTAATGAGTAGCTTAACCCCAGCTTCTTTGAATGAGTGTTTATTGATTTTGACAGTGACATAGAAAAGTGAATGATAGAGAGTATAGTTGTATATCTCTTCTGGCTCTCTGCTTTAGTTCGTTGGTTAAAATGGATAGTAAATGAGAGTATGCAGGAAAGACAGCATTGGGAAAGCTCTACTGGCCACAGAAACAGAAAGCAAAGGTCATAGAAATCCAGTGCTCTCCCCCTCTCCCGTGGGCTATTTTTGGTATCTAGAATTTCAGGCACATACACGCTATTTTAATACCATGCATATAAATGCATTCAAAAAGTTATATTCAGTTTACAACTCTTAAAAACAAGATTTTTTTCTGACTTAAAGCACTTTGAGCTTGACTTCGTATATCTCTGGGGAAAAAAAATCAGGTTGTATGCTGTTAGTCCTGTACGTCATCACCAATAAAGAAGATTTTTGGCATTCTTCCACAGTTGGTACTATTGTTAAAGATGCATGAGGGAGATGGGATATAGCTTGCTTGTCTACAGCTATATTGGAGCTGTAAAGCTGACAGTAATAAAAATTTGTTTGTGTCACTAAATTGGGCATGTATGAGTCAGAGGAAGAGGAGAGAAAAGATAGTTTTAGTAACAAACACTGTTCATTTATTGACTTTTTTTGGCTGTCATGCCACTGACCAAACCCAAATTTAAGTCATTCAAGGTTAAAGATAAAATGTTATTGTGTTACTCCTATTTCTCATAGTTTTTGTGTTTCCTTAGGTTTGGTAACATACTAAATTTCGTTTGAAGAATACAGGGTTGTGTAGCCATGTGACTAAATTCTTGGTTCTATTATATTTGAAGTTAGCAAAAAGAAAACATCTAGTATTTCCAAATGAGGGGGGAAAAGAAAAACCTTTTTTGCTCATTAAAAGAAAAAGAAGAAACTTATAACAGTGTAAGGTGGGAGTCAACTAAGTCAATCACTAAATGAAAAAATTTCCATAACCAATTAAGATGTCCTTGAAAGCTCTTGGCTAAAGCAATATGATATTGCCCAGGAAGTATGTTTGGATGTATGGACAAAATTTTGCCATGCTCTATGGGTCATCTATAAAATAGTAAGCCATTTTTTGCAACCCAAGAATTTGAGTTCCTAGTAGAGATTTCCAAATGAGAAAAAATATCTCTCTTTTGCTCATTAAAAGAAAAAGAAGAAACTTGTAACCAGGGTAAGGTAGAGGTCAACTAAGTCAATTAATTACTACACTCCACTTAAATAAGTGACAAGATACTACACCCTGTTAATTTAACCAGATGAGAACATTTCTCATTTGAATCAACCATAGGAATTAGATTAAGTAAAAAAATTCCCTAATCAATTTAGATGTCTTTGAAAGCTCTTGGCTAAAACAGTATGGATATTGCACAGAAAGTATCTTTGGATTTATTGACAAAATTTTGTCATGGCTTGTGGGTCATCTATGAAATAGTGAGCCATTTTGGAACCCAAGAATTTGAGTTCCTGGTAGAATGGAAATCTTCCAGACCAACCATTAAGAGGGCAAAGGGTACCAATCTTGACTTTGGTTTTGGTCTCCACCCTCAACCCTACCCCTTCTTGGAGGAGGACCTTGTAAATTTTGGAGGAACAGGGGATTTGGGCTTTTCATCAACACCTAATCAGTATTCCCAGGACAGTATCATCTAATATCTACAACAAAATGCAAGTATAGACTGGACACAATCAAGAAAAGTAAGGAGTCCAGTAGAAAAACTACATTATACGTGAGGGGAGTATCTTTAAGTAGTCCACCTTTCAAAAAACTTCCAGGAGCTATGAATGATGCTTTTGCCACGTGTGTTTTCTAAGCTTAAATCCACCTTTTCCCTGACTTCTCTACATATTTGCAAACTGTATTATGGACAGGCATTTTTTTCTATCTACTGTTCTTACTATATCACCTTATTAAGTACTCCTTTCTAAAAGCTAACCAAGTCTGGCTGACTAATTGATATCAGCTGATTATAGAAGGAAGCAGGCTAGTGGGGGCTTATGAGCTATGACAATTAGAAGCAACCACTCAAGGCTATTCTTAGATCCTAAGGGGTCAGGAGCCAAACTGGAGACTCATTCAACCAATGAGTGGGGTTTGGTGTGGCCAGAGGAAAGGTATCAAATATGCAGATACAGTATACAACACTCCCAAGTGTGGCCTGTACCAGATTAAAATATAACTGGGAAATATTTGGCAAAATAAATAAAAATACAATAAAATATAAATAATATTTTATTTTAGAACTAAGTCAATATGCAGCCTGCAGAGAACCTGATGTATGGATTAGCAAATCCATTTCTGTTTGCATTTGATACTACTGATACAGAGCATGTGCTATCCCAACAAAACCAACTCCTCCTAAATTCTTTAAAGTCATGAAAGTCATATTTTCAATTTAAGTTGAGTTTTTCTCCAACTGGTTTTAACATTTGTCTCATTAAAAAAAAATCAGAGAACCACTACTCCTTTGTTCATATAGCTAACAAACACATATTAAGCTCCAAGTGCAGACACCAGTTAATTGTAAGGGAAATGAAGAAAAGGAAATGAGAGAGGGGGAGGAAAGAGAGGAAGGAAGGAAAGAGAGAGAGAGAGAGAGAGAGAGAGAGAGAGAGAGAGAGAGAGAGAAAAGGAAGGAAAGAAAGGAAAAGAAAAGAGAAAAGAAATATGCCTTTCCCTGGGGGAGCTGGAATGTAGGGGATTTGCTATGTTACAATTAATTTAACAGATTAAAAATGGCTGAACATTAATTGTTCTGATTTATCCAAAGCTACTGGAATTGGCTAGCATTCTGTTTTCATGCCTTTATGCATTGCCTCTACATCAGGTGGGGGAGGGGAAAACTATTGTATTCTAACATCCATGCTTGAGATGTGCTTGTGCTATGGTATATCACAATACCAGTACAACTTATTGAAAAGTGAAAATTTCTCTTGTCTAGTTAGATTAAATCACACAAATCCTCTGAGTTATAAATGACTCAATTATGTATTTTAATAGTCTCTGTATATAGTATAGGTATATACCTATAATCCCAGCTACTAAGGAGGCTGAAGCTGGAAAATCTCTTGACCTTCGGCATCCTAAGATGCAGTGGGCTGAACTGATTTGGTGTTTCAGCACCATTCTCATGTTCTAGGAGCTTAGAATATGGAATATCAGAAAGACCTATGATATCTCAATGTCTGGGAACACCCTCCAGAAATACAACCTGTCTCTGATTTAGTAGGTAAGCCCTAGGGAGTTGCCTGAGACCCTAGGAGATCAATGTTGGAGGCAGAATTTAAACCCAGGATTTCCGAACTCTGAGTAGTGTGCTTCCTACTATAAAATGCTATCTCTAGAGACTACAAGAAGGACCATTAGATAAAAAAAGATTTCAGAGCTAGGAAATAAAATATGAACATAAATGTAAGCTACTAATTTGTTGATCTTTTGAGGATATGTATGTATATATATATACAGATATACAGATATAAAATTTAGCTGATAGATATAGATGCTTATTTATCTGGAATTAGTTTAGCTATAATCTAGGCTCTGTTTATCTGCACAAGGAAATATGCTTAGCAAAAACTTAATAACCCAACATACACAGAGAATTCTTCCCTATTTTATTTTATAAATTCATAAAATGTTCTGACTAAGAAAACTGAGTTACAGCACTCTCACTTATCAAATAGAACTATAGTGACTGATCTTAATGGTCTAACTGATAAATATAAAATTGCCATGGTAGTAGTAAGTGCTAAGAAACATTCTAGAATACCAGGGCATAACATCAATTGCGAATCCAGAATTGTGTCCAATTCATTTTATTCCTTATCTACATACCAGTAGGGGTCACTGGTATCATAGGGCATTCCTTTCCTCTGTTTAGGTTTTGAAGGATAATTTACCTGTTGACAGATAGTATGTCATGGGAATAATGTAATATACTCTTAAAATTTACTATTCATCAAGGAATTCATTAGCATATTGTGCAATATAATGATTTGAACTTGGTATATGCTTTGGGAAAGTTTAATGTTGATCTTTTTGTGTGGAAGTTGATTCATTGTGTTTGCTAGTAGATAATAGTTTGCAGAAACATTTATTTTTCTCATTCAATTGACTGAGCTATTGGGTGCAGTCAAAAAACAAGGAACTAGGAGAGAAATAAATCACTCATTTTAACTTTATTACACTGATATACTCTTGAGTGACGTAAGAGGAATGTGTTATGTAAACTCCATTAGCACTACTTACTTTATACATTTTACTGGATTTAGAAGAAAATTCTAAATAATACCATCCATTTCCATGCAAAAGATGAATATAAACAAAGATTATAAGAGACCCTTTTGGGGAATTATTTTTAGTTAGATGGTGCCAATAAACAAAGTTTCTCTATCAGTCTAGAAGTATACATCCAGTGTGTATGAGTGTGTGTGTGTGTGTGTGTATGTGTATATAGGCATGCTCACACATGTGTGCAGAAATAATGTTTATAAGTTCATTTCTTGGCTATTAGCTGTTGATAAATGTGAAAAGTAAAATGAAATTACTCTTACTTAGAAAAAAAAAGAAAGCTATTAGAGGAAAAGTTGAGCTTTATTTTCTCCTGTAGCCTAGAGCCAGAGGTGGGAAGGAGGTGATAAATTACATAAATCCTCTACCTCAGTGCTTTGGTGACTGCAGGATACCCTTAAAACTATAATGTCTAATACAATGTTATCCATAAATGAATAATTAATAAGAACCAGGTTCAAATCTTGTCTCTTTGTGATCCCGACTGTCTTAAGTCAGTTAAACTTACAGGGACTAAAGTGATTCTCTAAATCATTCTGCAAAAGAACAGGTACCAATTCATAACCAGTAATTCTTAATGCCAATAAAATCACAAGGCCCTTTCTCCTTCCCTCCCTGCATGCTCGCTCGCTCTCTCTCTCTCTCTCTCTCTCTCTCTCTCTCTCTCTCTCTCACACGCTTCTCTCTCTCTGAATATCTACTTGAAATTTGACTTGCTAAATTGATGACTTAAGGGGAGAAGGTAAAGCAGACCACTATACCTGAGCTTGCCTGGCTGAGTATGCATCCTTTGGCCACTGAACAGCACAAAAAAGTCAACACTGATAATAATTTACTGGATAGATGATGAGAGGGAGAGGGGTACAGTTAGCCTTACCAAAGAAGGGAATTTTTTTTTTTTACTTCATAGGATTATAGAGAAATGTGGTAGCAATGGGTATGTAAAGAACCTTAGAAGTCATCTGGTCTAAACTCATTTTGCAGAGGGGGAAACTGTATCCCAAAGAGGTTAAGTGACTTACCCAAGATCCAAAAGTAGTAAATGCCAGAGCTAGGATTTGAACCTAGGTCCTTTGACTCCAAATCCAGCAGTCTTCACTCTGAACTTCTACCTACCCATTCCATTCGTCATATCACCTAATCAATTCAAAACCTTCGTCTTTAAAACTGCTTTTACCTAAAAACTGAAACCATTGATTAGCCTGACTTAACCTGTCCTAAGTTCATTGGATGACTTTGTGATGACTAGTCTGATAGCATTTTGGCAAAACAATAAAGGGATCCAAAGAGTTAAATTTTCTAAAATGCCTTGGAAATTTCTTCATAACCTTTCTTTATTTCACAATGAAAAGCAAACACTGCTTTGAAGTTTAAATACAAGTGAATTAATTCTGAAAAAAATAAATGTATTTGTACTAGAACTGCAAATGTTTGACAGAAATGGGAAAGTGGCTCTTGAAGAAACTCTCAACTTGAAGAACCATAATTAGTTTTGAGATTTACTTCTAATGGTTACTCAGATCTACAATACTTGTTTGATATAAGGTAATATCTTTTTGTGTCTAGGGGACATTCAGATTCAAAACATCAATTCTCCCCTTAATTCTGATAGCATTGTGAAAATATGATATGAAAGTCATAGCAAAAAAATTCCCAAATAACACCCATTAAGCTTGAAAGAAGCCTTCTTCATTATTTGGAAAAAGTAGATGAATAGATAGATAGATAGATAGATGGATGGATGGATGGATGGATGGATAGATAGATGATAGACAGGTAGAGGGATAGATAGATGGACAGATAGATAGATAGATGATAATAGAGGGATAGATAGACAGATAGATGATAGAAAGATAGATATATACTTGTATGCATATCTATCTATATTACATATAGACCTATTTGTCTGTCTGTCTATCATCTATCTACTTATCTCTCTAACCATCTATCCTGTCTAGCCGTCTTTCACCTTTTAGTAAGATTTTTAAGTAATCTTTAAACAATTATCCTCTTGACTTTTATGAAAATGAATATTTAAAATTTTAAAGTAACTCTTTGTATCCTATCCCACCGATGAGGTTTAGTAGGTCTGGTTTGTGGGGAGAATTAATTGAGTCTTGAATGAAACATGAGCCTCCTTTGTCACTTTTTGCAAACATTTAAAGAAATATCACATTTTATTAGCTCTTTATCAAGGTCATTGACTTGTCACTTTTTCATAGTATGAAAGTTTATGCAAAAATCCAAATATGATTATTTTTCTGGACTTTGTGCAAAAAGTATAGTACTGTGGGCTTAGGTTTTGAATTTGTGAAGTGAATTTAGGACATCTTTCCACAATCTTTAGTGTTAGGTGCTGCCCTTGAATTTTGAAATAAAGTATGTAAAATATAAGATAGGGAATGACTAGAAAGCAGGTTCTTTGTAAAAGACCTGCCTGGGACAGCATGAGTTACCTTTATGAAGTTGCAGCAAAGAAAACTAACTCACAACATTCCTAGCAGAATGTTGTCCAAAATGAAGAGAGTGTAACCAAGCCTGGTCATCTAGAGCACTGTGTTTCATTATAGGTAGCCCAGGGGCAGCTAGGTGACACAGTGGATAGAGCACCAGATATGGAGTCAGGAAGACCTGAGTTCAAATATGGCCTCACACACTTACTTGCTGTGTGACCCTGGGCAAGTCACTTAACTTTGCCTCAGTTTCCTCATCTGTAAAATGAGCTGAAGAAGGAAATCACAAACTACTCCAGTATCTTTGCCAAGAAAACACCAAAATGAGGTCCTGAAGAGTCAGACCATGACTGAAAATGACTAAACAATGACAAAGGTAGCCCTTCTTAGGAAAAGATGAGCCAGAGTGTGTTCAGAGGAAGGTGACCTGGATGATAACGAGACTCAAAACCATGCCATGGGAAGGTTCCTTAAAAGGAACAGGGTGTGTGTAGCCTCAAGAAGACTTTCAGGCAACAAGATCACTGTCTTCAAATTTGATTTGAAAAGTTGTCATGTGGAAGAGGAATTACACTTATTCTGCTTGGCCCCAGAGGGCAGAAGTAGAAACAATGGGTAGAAATGATAGGTAGGCAGATTTTAGCTTACTATAATGGAAACACTTCCTAACCATTACAACTGTTAAAAAAAAAATGGAATGGGTTGCTCCAAGAGACAGGAAGTTTTCCACCTATGGAGCATTGTAAGCAGAGGCTGGGTAGTCAGTTGTCAGGACTGCTATGGGGGATGGTTCAGGCTTCAAGTATAAGTTGGACTAGATGAACTTTAAGGTCCCTTCAAATTCAGGCCATATAGTTTTAATCCTGGTGCTAAGGAGTGCACAGTTGACAGAATAATGATAGGCAACAAAACCTGGGTTTGCATTCTTTTTCCAGTGATTTTATAGAAAAAATGGCCTGAGTTCTGTCTGTATTACATTACAAGTCTTGATCTTTTGTCAAGTATAATAAACTCCCAGTTATCAAATGGAATCATTGGAATGCAGTGTTCCAGTTAATTAGAGAATTACCATATGTATATACATGGATTACTAATTTTCAACAAGACAGGCTACAATAAAATGCTCTTAATAAAACTATATTGAATATAATTTGGTTTATTTTGATGATTCAGAAGACCCTTCAGGATCTTGCAGTGCCTCAGGGTCATTATTAAAAATATCAGTTATCATTATACAGTAGATATGCAGAAATGCCAATTCTGGTTAAAAGAATGTCATATCGCAGAGGTTATGTTAGCTTCTACCCGAGGCTTTTAGCCTCTGCCATCCATACCCTCACAATGAGGGTCTCTGACAAGGCTTAACAGGTATGCTGTGTCTACTGAACTTGGAGTTAGAAGCTCATCAGAAACACGTCTTGGATTATGCCTACCTGGGTAGGGAGAGTTTCATAGGGACAACACAAAGACCATTAACCCTACCCATAGTCCTCCTTAAGGATCAACACACTAGCATAGGCCTCTGAACCCCACAAGGAGGGCATATCACTAGAGAAAGACACCAAACCACAGCTACTGAGCCACCTTGTTCCCACCAGAATCTTTCCTACCCTCTGTCTTTTCCTTTGATAATCTATTATTGTTTTCAAGAAGAACAGTGAGTGGATAGTTTCATCCCTGGCAATTCCACTCCCCTGTGTGTGTGTTGTCTCCCCATTAGAATATAAGCTCCTTGAGGTAATGACAACTTTTCTTTGCATTAGTATCCCCAGCACTCAGTACATAGTAAGCACATAATCCTTTTTCATTAATTCATTCATACTAACAATAAATTCCTATTTTCAATTAATTATATTGAATTAGCTTTTCATTTGCCCAACATGAAACTGAATTATATTTAGCATTGTTGTGTGTGGCGTGTGTGTGTGTGTGTTTGTGTGTGTGTGTGTGTATATGTGTGTGTGTGTGTGTGTGTGTATTTTAAGTATACTGGACCTGGAAGACGATAGGTCCAGATATCAGAGATGGATGTCCAAGCTCTCATCTAGTTAAACTGACCCACTTTCTCTCCCTGCTGACTTCCTGGCTTCATTTATTTCTGGTCATCCCAGCTTCTCTTCCTTTTGTGCTATCAGTATGAGATTTAAATGTAAATGTAATAACATCCCACCTCCTGCTCCCTTTAAGCACTATGATTGAGTCATTATTTGCAAAGATGAAAACCTCTTTCCCCTGCTGCTGCTACCTTTTCTTGTACTTTATTCCCATCCAACTCAGTCCTACCCCTCCTAAATCACCATTTCCCCATCTCTTCATTTCACACTAGAAAGCTTAAATGGTGTAGTGGATAGAGCGCTGAACTTGTAATGAAAAAGACCTGAGTTCATATACATCCTCAAACTCTAGCTGTGTGACCCTGGGTAAGTCACTTAGCCATTGTCTCCCTGAACTCCCTCATCTGTACATTGGAGATAATAATAATACCCACTTCCAATAATGGTTGTGAATATCAAATGAAATAATATCTGGAAAGTGCTTTGCAAACCTTAAAGCACTATATGATTATTAGCTATTATTATTTCCATCTTCTTGTTATTTCCATTCTTGTATTATTTCCATCTTCACCAAAACCCCAATTTTTCCACTTTGCATCTGCTGTTCTTCCTAGCTTCAACTCCATGCAACAAGATGCCCCTTTCAGGTCTTACCACCACTTCAGATCTCATCACCATGCTGCTAACCAGGCCTCACTGATACCATATTTCGTGTTCTCCTCTCCCCTCTTAACTGGAGAATTAGAGGAAGAAGCAACAAACTCCTTCAAATGCCTTCCTTTATAAACCACAGTGTTAGAAATATGCTTAGTCTAGGAATAAATGATAGTCCATGGGAAGCCAGGAAGGTTTTCATTACATTTATTTTACATTTATTCTTTCTGAATAAATGGGTAGCTCCCTTAATGGAGTATGTGGAGTCAGACAAATCTGAGCCCTTTTACACTGCTTTCTTTAGCATTTCCCACCTTGTTCTCCATTGGCTCGGTGCAGCCTCTCGAACTGCCCATCATGCTCCCCTCAACAGCTCATCAAGCATGCCTGTAAGCCTCTAACCCCCTACCTGATCAGAAGCCTGGCCCTGCTAGATCACAGCTCTGATTAGAACCAGTCACCTCTGATCCACATTCTGCTATCAAAGATAGGGGCACTTTTAATTCTGTGGAAACAAAATTCCTCCCATTGTTTCCCACAGCAGAGATTGGACTTAGTTCAGTTCACTCCTCTTTGTATCTGCTTCTCTGCCTGATTCCAGCTCCATAGAATGAAATTCCCAGGTGCCAGGTATCCCTTGCTGGGTCCACTCCCTCCTCATTCCTTCTTCCTTTTATGTGCTATCTCTCTCCTTAAGTTGTTAGCTCCTTGAGAGCAGGGATTGTGTTTTTATTAATTGTATCCCTAGCACTTTGCATAATGTCTGGCACATTGTTGTTGGTGTGGTTCAGTTGTATTCAGCTCTTTGTGTCCTCATATGGGGTTTTCTTGGCAAAGATAATGGAATGGTTTGCCATTTCCTTTTCCTCTGGATTAAGGCAAACAGAGTTTAAGTGACGTGACTAGGGTCACAGAGGTAGTGAGTGTCTGAGACTCCATCTGAACTCAGGTGCTTAATAAATGTTTATTGCATTGACTGAATTTTTCCCAGCTATCTTCTCCAGTATTTGTTTTTTGTTTTTTTTCTTTTCCTACTTACCTTACTGGATCCTTCCTATCATCATACAAACATACCTAAATCTTCTCCATTCTTTTAAAACACTGTAATTCATCCAGAGGCACAAAAAGTCAAGCATCTCAAGAGAATTAATGAAAGAAAGGTGAGGAAGAACAGGGTCTACCACGTTTTAAACTATACTACAAAGTAGTGAACCCCAAAAACAATTTGTTATTGGATATGAAATAGAAAGGTTGCTCAGTAGAGCAGATTAGGTACAAAGTATGCAGAAACAAATGATCACAGTAGCCTAGTGTTTGATAAATCTGAAGATCCCATCTACTGGCACAATAGCTTATTATTTGACAAAAAAAAAAAAACTGGGGAAAAATAGAAAGTACCCTGGCAGAAACTCAATTAAAAGCAGTGTCTCATACCATATACTAAAATAAGCTCCAAAGTTATACAAGACTTAGTCATAAAAGATGGCATTGTAAACCAATTAAAGGAGTAAGGGGAAAATTACCTGACACATCTCTGGATACAGGAAGAGATCATGACTAAACAGAGCTACAGAGGATGACACAGAGGAAAACAGACAACATGGATTAGATAAAATTAAAGAGATTTTTCCATAAATAAAACCAATGAAACTAAAAGCAAAAGAGAAACAGGTAAAAGGGGAAAGTACTCCAGCAAGTTTCTTTGATAAGGTTATCATTTCTAAGATACATAGGAAACCCATTAAACAACTGGCACAGTGACTGGCACACAGTAATCCCTTAATCAATATTTATTGATTGAATGGTTGATTCAGGTCTATGAGAATAATAGCCGTTGCCCAATTGCTATATGGTCAAAGGATATGAACGGTTTTTTGGAGGAAGAAATTGAAGCTAACAATAGCCATTTGAAAATAAATACTCATCATTCATTAGAGAAACGTAAATTAAAATAATGCTGAGATTCCACTTCAAGTGCATCAAATTGGCAAAGTTTACAAAAAGGAAAATAACAAATGCTGAAGGAATTATGGGAAAACAAGTAACATTAATGCACTACTGGTGAAGCTATCACCTGATCCAGCCATTCTGGATAACAATTTAGAAGTATGAGCCAAAATGCTAGTAAATTATGTAAACCTTTTGACAGAAATACTCCTGCTAAGATTATACGCCTAAAGAGATTTCTTTAAAAACAAGGAAAAGGACAAATAGGTAGAAAAATATTTATAACAGCTCTGTGGTGACAAAAAAAAAATTAGAAACTGGGATGTGGGGAAATGCCTATCAATTGAGAATGACTGAATGAGTTATGGTTTATGAAAGTGATGAAATACTATCTATTGTGCTATAAAATAAAAAAGAGAATAGTTTCAGAAAAACTTGTATATAAGAAGACTTGTATAAACTAATGTAGAGTGAATTGAGCAGAACCAAGAGAACAATTTATGCAGTAACAACAATATTGTAAAGAAAATCAACTTTGAAAGTCTTTAGCAGTTCTGGAGCCATGTTAAATAAATCTCCTGACAGAGGCATGATAGATCAGAGTACAGCTTGAGACATATGTTGGGGGGGAGGTGTGGGGTGAGGGCCAATCTGGGAATATGATTTACTTAACACATTTATTGCAGGGGATTTTATTTTTCTTGTCTTATGGAGGAGGGGAAAGAGAGAGAAAACAGAGTGCTTGGGGTAGGTGGCATGGAGAAAAGGTGGATATTCATTTTTAAAAATTTAATTTAATTTTTTTAATTTAAAAAATCATTTTATTCCATTCAGTGACCCAGAAGTGGTGGAGGGACCCAGCAACTTCCTAAGAGCTCCGGCAGCTGGGAGGACCCCAATTTGGGACAGAGCTTTCCCCTCTGGAAGCAGAGCTCCACAGAGATTAAAAAAAAAAATCACGGACTGACCAACCATGAATAAGAATAAGCATAAGAAGCAGGATAAGAACAGCAACCAAACCCTAGATTCCTTCTTTGAAGAAAAGAAGGACCAAGGCAGAGATTTGCAGGAGGACAGCACAGCCAGAGCTCCCCCACCAGGAGCTTCCAATAAGCATGAAGATTGCCTTAAAGCTAGAGATCAGCTGAAGAAGGATTTTGAAAACCAAATGAGAGAAGTGGAAGAAAAATTTGGAAGAGAAATAAGAATGTTGCAAGAAAATCATGAAAAGAGAGTCAGCAATCTGACTG
>CM053581.1:476155830-476227066 GCA_028627135.1 Pseudochirops cupreus
AGGCCCAAGACGGCGATCCGTCCAGGCTGCTCAACGCAAGAGCTCTGGCCTGAGAACAGTCGCGCAGTCCCCCTGCTGCCTGCAGGCCGCGGGCGGGAAGCTGCAACGCCAAGGCGGGTGCAAAACCTCTGCCTTTAGCTGCGGCTTCAGGCCAGGCTGGTTTCGGTTCGCAGTGCTGATATGGTTCCTCGTAGCCAAACTGACTTTAGTGGGAAGTATCTTTGTGTGCGTTTTGGAGTCCTAGGATTGGTTTAGAGTCCTAATTTTATGGGTATTTTGGGGTGGCTATGTGAGAGCTGCGATATGTTGCTGCTCCTGCGCCGCCATCTTGGCTCCACCCCCCATCAATTCTATATAATATAATTTCAGAGCTGGAAGAGACTTTTGAGGCCATTTGTTCCTCGAAAAAATTTACATGTCTGATGAGAGATCATCTATTTCATTTTCAACTTTGTAACTTCAATGCTTAGCACAACACTTTGCACATAGTAAACAATTTACAAATGTTTGTGAATTAAATTCTAAGCCACTACTTTCTAAAGCAAAGTCTCCCCGGATTCCCATCTACCTTAACTGCAAATGTTCTCAGAGTGAAAGATATTGTCTGTCTGAAAGTCAGTAAAAAAAAAAGGAGAAATACTCTCTTTTGCTCTTAAAGACATAGCTTGTAGCTAGCGACTAACCATTTACCTTGTCTTCTGTCATACCTACAGTAGAATCCAAATTTGCAATGAAAATCCATATGTCAAGTTAATGTCTTGAAGACTGGGTAAGTGACTTTACCCCTCTAGGCTTCAGACCTAGATCTGTAAAATAAGGAGGTTGAACTCAATGACCTGTAAGATCCCCACTAGCTCTGAATCTGTGGTCCTGTGCAATGTTTATTCAGTATACTAAAGAAACCTCAATTTAACTCAATCCATTCCCATATAGGAATTGTTTTGGTAGCTGAGGAATCATAGTCAATTTCCTGGGATATATTTTTCAAGCATGTTTTGATGAGGCAATCCATAAAGATGACTTTTCATATAATTAAAAGTAAATATATCCTAAGCATTTTCCTGGGCATGGATCAAAAGGATTTTCCTATACCTGTCAGAATCTGCTTGCTTGTTAGGTTAGTCATGCAAAAGGTGTGACTCAGAGGTGTAATAGAAGTAACTCTCAGATGGTTTGTTGTAAGATGACTTGACTTTCCAATATATTAATCATGTTTTTGGAGAATCTAAATTGTAATGTAGATCAACCAAATGCTCTATGATAAGTGATGTTATCTAAAGTAGCTGCACCCTCTTTTTCTTTAGAAAGGCATTTTCCTTATTTTTATTCCCTTATTTATCTATGCTAATTTCAGTCTGTAAGCCTCTAAAAGGAAGATTTTTTTTCCTGTTTTTTTCAAAATTTCTCTGTGATTTTGTACCATGTCACACATAAATCAGTAATTTTGAAAAGAAAAAAAATATATAGAACATGAATGAGAACTGATTCCTGTGTAACACTGTATTAGATCCTAGACAAAAAGAGAGTTATATATAGACATGCATATATGAATTACATATTTGTTTTGGACTAGCATATATGTATGTGTGTAGGGATGGTTGGATTTATACACACATACCTCAGAGGCAGAACTTTAAATCAGATCTTTTTGACTTCAAGATTGCTTTTCTAGCCACTTCACCCTGAAGCCTCTCACACATGCATGCACATGCTACACACATATTTTACATATGTATATCATGTGTGTGTGCATATAGATCATAGAAAATGGAACAAATATTGTATGTAAATATATTTGTAGGTTTATTTTTATCTGTACATATATCTAAACCTGTGGAAATGATTTTATTTCTTCTTGTCATGCCGTTGTCGGGGTACTTATTTGTGCATGGATGATAGGAAGTTAATATCATCAAGTAGCAGACAGGGAGCCAGGCCTGGAGTCAGGACAACCTAAATTCAAGACTTGCCTGTACAACACATACTGGCCATTTTCTAAGACTGCAAGTTGCAAAATAGCAGTGGTAGAGGTAGCTTCCTCACCAGCAAAGAAATAATAGGTCCAACTAACCTGACGGGAGATAGACAGACAGACAGACATATATATTTCAATATTTGTTCAAGTGCCTGTGATTTCATCTTTGTAAGCGCTCAAAGAATCACAGCGTTATGGAATTGGAAAGGATTTCAGCAGCCATCTGATCCAGCCTTTCTTGCTATAACATACCAAAGAGAAGTGATCATTTTAAAGATCTCCAGGGAGAGGGAGCCTAAACCTCCCAAGGCAACCTAAGTCCCTACAACCTAGGTCACATGCCTCAGTACCTCAGTAAGTCATTTAATGACTTCCTGTGCCTTTCTCCCTCTCCTCCCCGCCCAGTCCCCAACAAAGACATCTCACCTGTTTACTAAACTCTCTGAATCTAAGATTCTCTGAACTTATCAAGACTGGTCCTTGGATGGATTAATTCAGTCTGTAATCAAAGCTTTTCCAACTTGGTTAGATCAGCCCAAGTTTGCATTCTACTACAAGGTCTTTAAAAAACAACAACAAACAAGGACAACAAACAACTACGGTCACTTCCATGCCGTGGTGAAACATTGGAGGAAGACTTTAGGGCAAGATAAATGATATCTACATGTTTTAAATAGGCACATAATGACTAGACATTCTTAACCTGGGATCCAGGAATGCCCAAAGGATTTGTGGTTAGATCCCAGGGGATACATGAATTTGAAAGAGGAAAAACACCTATTTATTTTCCCTAACTAGTTAAAATTTAGCATTTCCTTAAACTGTTTAAAAACATTATTCTGCCCAAGTGTTCAAGTGTTTCACCAGACTGCCATAGGGACTGATGACAAAAAAAAGATTAAGAATATGCTCTCTGGGAATTTATTGGGAGAAGGAAAAAGGGAGAGATAGATTAGGGTAAATTATTTCACATAAAAGAGGCAAGAGAAAACTGTTACAATGGAGGGGAAGAGCAGGAAGGCAAAAGGGAATGGGTCAATCTTACTCTCATTGAATTTGGCTTAAGGAGGGAATAACATACACACTAAATTGGGTATCTTGCCCTACAGGAAAGTAGCAGGGAAGGGGATAAAAGGGAGGATGATAGAAAGGAGGGCAGATTGGGGGAGAGGGCAGTTGGAAGTAAACATTTTTGAAAAGGGATAGGGTCAAAGGAGAAAATAGAATAAGGGGGGGTGGGATAGGATGGAGGGAAATATAGTTGGTCTTTCACAATACAACTACTGTGGAAATGATTTGGGTAACTACACATGTACAACCTATATTGAATTGCTTTATCTTCCCAGTGGGGGCGGGTGAAGAGGGAAGAAGGGAAAAAAATCTGGAACTCAAAGTTATAAAAACAAATGTTTAAAAAAATTTGTTGTTGTTGTTGTTGTTTTACATGCAACTGGAAAATAAGATATACAGGCACTGGGGTATAGAAATCCATCTTGCCCTACTAGAAACTTAGGAGGGTGGTGGGGGAAGATATAAGAGAGAACAGATTGGGGAAGGGGTATTCAGTAGGCTTGCTATTTGGGGGTGGGGGGTAGGGGAAAGATGGGGAGAAAAAATGTAACTCAAAATCTCATGGAAATGAATGTTGAAAACTAAAAATAAATAAATAAATTTTTAAAAAGAATCTGCTCTCTGTCTTTGTCTCCAAATATATATACACACATATATGTATATATATATATATATATATATGCTAGCTCTGTATGTGTCTACATATACACATATACATACATATACACATATATGCATACACACAATCTTATATATAGCTATATTTCAGTACTTTAAGCATCTGTGATTTCATTGGTATGTCAATATGTGTTTTTGGAGAGTTGCTTTGTTCAAAAAAATCATTATCTTGTAAATCATTAAAACAGACTTTTATTTCATTATTGGTCTCATCCTCACAGCCTTTCTAGCTAAATAGGACTTGTTAGAATTTGTGCTCCCCTAGCATAGTTTTTGAGAGCCTGGGGTTGCATCTACCTTGTAATGAGTTATCAGAACAAGAACACTTTTGCCTTCTATGTTTTAGAATTCAAGTCAATTAAAACAGTTTGATAAACCCCATAAAATTAGAAGTAATTTGAACTCCTTCATTTCTGTTATATGTAGTCACATCTTCTGAAGGATCTAAATTCCATTTTGATCTAGTCTTATAATATTATGAGGTATTGGAATTTAGTTCTCAATTTTAGAAAGCTTGAGAATGTCCCAAAAAAAGTAGTAAAGACTATGAGAAAGAAGCATGGTTCAGGGGAAGAGGTATTGGTATCAGATTTGGAAAGCCTAGATTCTCTTTTTGGTTTATTCCAGGTTTGTTTTGCTACTTATTATTATACCTAACTAGTAATATACATATTCTCTTATATTAGCATCAGGGAAATGATAGCAATTACTCCAAAGGGACATTCCTGACAATAATGGCATCACAGGCTTTGAGCCTGTCAGTAAGTGGTACAGTTGCTTTTTCAGGCCCCTGTAGAATCATAATGCTAAAAAAACAACAACAAAAGACTTTTAATAAGCATTGTCCCACAAACCTCAGGAAAAAACGATCCATTTACTTGATTCTTATTGGTAGAATCAAACTCTGTATTTTATGAAGTTTATAAAAGAAAAATGAAGAAAACTATCCTTACAGAAGAACTTGGAATAATGCTAGTAAACAGAGAAGATTAAAAAATTAATTACATTGTTGTCAACTAAGACCATTTGTTAATATAGCTGAGGACCTCTTAAGTTTAAAATTAACTCTTACAGTGAGTCACTGAGAGTAAGAGAAAATATATATGAATTCCGCCTGTTTTATAGCCCAGAAGTTCCTGGTCATAGTCTACTTCCGTATTTTTATAAAAATGCAGTTTCTGTATTTTGTAGAAAATGCAGTTTCTGTGCTTTATAGAAATGTAGTTTCTGTTTTTTTGTAGAAACATACTTGAAGACCAGGGTCTTAAACAGCTAAATGATAATCCTTTAAGTGAAACTATTAATCTAAAATCTGTTGTTGCCCTGTTAGGGACTTTTCTCTTTTGAATACATTATTCTGTGTGGTTGGGAGTCACAGGATACTGTGGAATATTAGAGTCTATAAAAATAGAATTGAAAACCATTAAAAGGTTAATGGTGGAATACATGGCAGGCATGAGCAGGTTATTAGCTAATAACAACAAATCGTTCCAAAGGAAATATGTCCTACTAAGCCAGAGAGATTTTGAGGATAACTCTGACAGTGGCTCTATGGGCATCCATTATCTAATTTCTGAGTGTTTTCATTAAAAGTTTGGCTACCAGGTGATATCTGTCAGCCACAGATGAAAAATTTCAGCCACAGGGATTTCAGCTAAGGAGGTATAGAGAGGTTGTGGCTTGTGTCGGTGTGATATATGTCCATGCCCAAGAAATACCATTCCTTGTAGGCATGGCTGAGGGGAGACCTGGATTTTCAGTGAGAGGACCTTGGTTCAAATATAGACCGAGAAAGTCAGGAAAAAGGAAAGCACTTTAAAAATATGGTACAGTAGGGAAAGTGATGGATCTGGAGTTGAAATCTAGGTTCAAGTTTATTTGTCACTTGCTGCCTATGTGTGACCACAGGCAAGTAGACTGTGACCATGGGCAAGAGGCTTCAGTTTTCTCGCTTGAATAATGAATAAAGAAATTGAACTAGAAGACCTCTACGACCCCTTCCAGCACTAAATCTATGATCCTATATGAATGTGAGTTCTTCTTCCTTATATAGTATATAAAGATATTATTATAAAATATATTACTATGTAACATACACATATATCATGTGCCTAGTATGTGTCAAGAGCAATGCTAAATGCATACACATACATACACACAAATATTTTAAAATTAGGGATTAAGCTGTATATATTTCACCCCTCCAGCTTGCCTTCTTTCCTTCTGCCTTCTTCCTCAATCTCCAACCATTCCCACAAACACATACATAATGTCAGAAGTAGTTGTTGATAATTCTGCCTAATTCCAAAAGACTTGGGCTGAAACTAGATGCCTTGCTTTTGAAAGGTCAGACTGTCAGTCTTATTTCATCCAGTGTGACAGGTGGACCGGTGAACTAGAATTGAATGAGATCTGAAAAAGGAGGTAGAAGGGTAGAAGGGTCAAGGAACTGACAGAAGAGGAGCCTGTAATAACAGGATTTGTGGGGTGTGAACTTTTGTGTGACCTATGAATTGGAGCTGGATAAGTGAAACCTAAGACCCAAGGCTAGGTCCCTTCTAGGGCTATCTGGTGTAAGTGCTCCCCAAACCACCTACTCTCTGATTAGGAGACTTTCTAAGGAGTTCCAGTGAACTACTTTGTGAAAATTAGTTTGGAATGTGAAGGTGGTTTTCATTCCCTTATTTTAGTGATCCTTAGCTGCCTTTCCAACTTGGAAAGAGTTGTCTCAAATATTTCCTGCTCTGGGTATGAACTCAGAAAACTTGATATTCTTGTGAATATCTTCTCCTTGATTTTTTTTTTCTTAGCAAGTAGAAGCTAGTTTCACTTTATAAAATGGCAAAGTTTCATGTAAATGGTGAAAGGAAAAGGCATTTCTTGAATTATATTCACAAAAGTAGTTTTTTACTTATATGAGAAGAGGTATTTACTGTTTAGAAGCCGTGCTAAATCATTCAGCAATTTAGTTTTATTAGATAGTTTCAAAATGGGATTTTGCTTTGTGATATTTTCACAAATGCTCTGTGGTTAACCAAAAAATATTTTTACAAACATTTTTATGAACTCGCCACATGTAAAATTGCTAAAAGCAAATCCTGGATGATTTAAGTGTATAAGAGCTAGGATTTTCATTCAATCACAATGAACATCAAGTGCTTTCTCATAGAAAAGGACTTTCGAGATTGTCTAGTTTGCTTCCCTTATTTTAAAAATGAAGAAACTGAGGCCAAAAGAAATTAAGTGCCTTTCCCAGGACTATCAAAGTATTAAATAGCAGAGCTAGGTCTCAGACACAGGTCCTCTGATTGTAAATCTAAGGTTCCTTCCACCATACTATTTGGGTGTTAGAAATGGTCTAGTTCAACTCTCCCTTCTGCCATTTCCCATGACGGGTCATGAAAAACAACTAGTCTTTACAAAGCTACCCAGCAGACTGAAGGAGACATAAAAACCACGACTTGTCTTATTTAGCACTAATCTTACCAGATTACTCACTTCCATTTTAAATATGGAAAAACTGAGAACTGATGAGTTTGTATGAAGTGATTCAGCCAATAAGCCAATGAGAGAGCCACTAAGCAGGGGATAGAACCCAGATCTTCTGCCCTTAACCTGATGGTATTTTTTCTTTAAGACTAAAGAAGAGGGGCAACTTGGTGGCTCAGTGAATAGAGCATCAACCCTGGAGTCAGGAGGACCTGAGTTCAACTTCAGCCTCAGACACTTGACACACTCACTAGGTGTGTGACCTTGGACCAATCACTTAACCCCAATTGCCTTGCCTTCTCCCCTCAAAAAAAAAAAAAAGGACTGAAAAAGAACCAGAATCCTTGGTTTCTGTGTCTGGTAATGAAAGACGTTAGAGAAAGGGAGGCTAATGGTAGGAATAACCAGGAAACACAGTAGGAATCACCAGTTTTTTGAGCATGGAACATCAGTCCCTAAACCACATCTTGACCTGTGAAACAAATAGGAGAAGCATCCCAAGGAAATAAATAGCAGTAAAGAAAAAGTGCCTTTACTTAGAGATTGCCTTCTATTTCCTTTATCTCTTGTATGTACCCAGTTGTTTACATGTTGTCTCTGTCATTAGATTGTGAGCTCCTTGAGGGAAGGGACAGTATTTAGACCTTTTCTTGTATCCTCAGTACCATGATTGGCATGTAGTAAGTACTTAATAAGTGTTAGTTGATTGGTTGACTGACTGAAAAAGGGAAGAAGTGTAGCATCATAAGGAAACAAACCCATCTCCCTCCTTTCCCTTAGCACTTGTCTCTTTCTGTTGCTCATTGATCTCCCTTATAAAGTGTCTTGAGGAAATCTTACATTTATTTCCACCCAGAACTAAATTACGAATATGCCCTATTAATGAACATCATGGTGAAGAAGACATGTATTCCAACCGTAAGAGGCCAGTGTCAGATACCCTTGACATTTTCTGAAGCATGTGGCATTTCTTGTTGTTGAGCCAGTTCTCCTTGAATGTTGCTTCAAAGATAGGTAAAAAAAAAAAATAGAATCAGGTGGGAATAAAGACTAGTTTTATTAGTAGATGAATATTTAATACTTTTGAAACATCACGGATTAAATAGTTACAGAGAAGAAAAAATTCAAAACCTGTTAGAATAAGGCTATTAAAACAAAAATATTAAGCACAGCATTGGATGTATTTCAATTGTATTAATCAGCTGTCTTTTAAATTACTTAATTGGCATTAATTATATCATTTAGGATGTCTGATTTAATGATTTCTGGTCAGAGTGGACAATGAATGCCATAATCAGTGTAAAAGAAATCCAGTTCACTTTCCCATGTTTGTGGCTCTATTTGCTTGCCTTGAGAGTTGACATACAGCACAGGTGTAAAATTGACCAGATCAGCTGGTCTCAAAGGTCATAACAGCAGTTGCTAGGATTGAATTTCTTGCACTTTAAATCTTGTGATGGTTGATGCTTTTAAAGCTAATGAGCTACTTCGTCTAAAAAACATTTCCTTGTTCTATCAGCTTCCATGTTAACTACCAAATTAAGGAATTGTTCTTCTGATTTGCGGTCTGTGTTGTAGCATATGAAGGGGATGTGGCTACTTTGGGAATGTTGAAGAGAAAGAAAAGCTGCTTAATATTTAAGAGGAACAGAAGGAACAAATCATTTCCTTTTTCCCTACATCCAGTAGCCCGTGGCATTTTTATTTGTATATTCTAATTATCTTTTCACTTTTATTTGGTCACCTTCCTCCTAAAAATTGACTGGGGAGAAAAAGGGGAAGGGAGCATAGTGCATAGAAAGATATCCTGGAAGCCACAAAAACATCATTCAACTCCTGCCACTGACACAAAATGGCTATGTGACCCTGAACAAGTCACTTACCTTCTTAGGGCTCCAGGCAGCAAAACTAAGATTGTAAATTGTAGTGAAGAAATGGATCTATAATGATAGAGGATGTTTCTTCACCTGGGGAATTCCTTTTCAAATTAAATTACAGGTCTAGTTCTTATACCTATCTCTCTCTTCCTACCTTCTAAATAATATTTTCCTAAAATAACTCAGTGATTTTTGTTCAATTTTATGCAGTAATTTTTTTTAAAAAATTCAAGTTCCCAAAGCATTCTTCCCTCATGTCTACAAGATTCCTCTTCTTGGAGAGGTGTTCTTCTGTGATCATTGCCCATCACGGGTTGTCTAACAAGAAGCCTTCATTTATTGTGATTCTTATACTATTATCCACATTACCAATTATATTGCTGAGTACCTGCTACATATGTACCCAGCACTGTCCCTCCTTTGGAAATTCTTTAGGAATTTCCAGTCTACTGTGAAAAATAAAATACATAAATAATAACCACACAAAGAAATACATGATTGTTTTCAAATGAGCATTTCAAATAGCAACTACAGTAAAATTTCATGGAAGGGAGAAGTCAGTGTGGGTTAGAGAAGTCTTAGAGAAGGTTTTGTGACAGAGGTGTTGGAATTGACATGGAAAAATGACTAAAATTTAGATAGAAAATAGATAAGGTTTCAGATAAAGGGGACAGCATGAAAAAGAGAAGGAAGAATTAAGCAGGGCTTGTTCTAAGAACAAGGTAATCTGTGGGGCTATTTTTGCTAGAGGGTATGATTTAGTCTGTAAGAAGACTGCAGGTTGGATAAGTGCAGCTGTGCAGGATTGCAAAGGGCAAATTCATTTAAACAATAACCTAATTAGACACCATTAGAAGTCTAAATCTTCTGCCAAAACCAATTAAGTCATGGATACCAAAGTCAAATATAAATAATTTTTAAAAATTGTCTACTCTTTTGGATTATCCATGCCTCTGATTTCTTCCATTAGGATGACTATCATGAATTGAATATGTTGAAAGGAGCTTGGGAATTTTTCATTGTGGAAATGTCATATATTCTATGTTTTTCTACTTTGAAAAATGAAATGAAGCATTCAAGCAAAGTACTGAATTTAGGATGATGAGTCTTTTAAGATGTTTAACAGTGTCAATAATTGCCCATCTTGTGACACTTAAAAGCATTTATCTCCCCCAAAATAAAACCATAAGCTAATACAAAGGAGTTTCAGATTAGTTGTGGGGAAATAGTGGACACTCAATCAAACCAGTATTAAATAGATGAAGAAAACGTGTCCTCCTGGCTTGTATTGTAATATATTAGGAAAATGGTCTGTGATTTCTTCAATTAGGGATCTCCTGGTGTGGATACTCATTACGTCTATGCTCGATATCTGTAACCTTCTTAGTAACTTTTAGTCTTAGAGAGCTTCCTGGAGACCTGAAACATTAAGTTACTTCTCCAATAGTCACACAGCAAGTATGTTTCAGAGGCATGACTTGAATCTAGTCTCCCTGATTCCAAATTTGGCCCTCTGTCCACTCTACCACTCCATCTAAATTGACTCTTTAATTTTGCTCTTCTCAGGCTGGAGAGGTTGTAGTAATAATAGGTCAGTATCTCCTTCCTTTAGGGAAAAACTATAATATGGTCTCATAGTAACAGAAGAGGATGACATTTAAAAAACAGTAACAACAACAAAACCCTTTCTGTAAATACATTCATATTAGCGTTGAGCAGATGTCCATCCCTTGAAGGTGGAGTACACTAATCACATCCACTTATGTCCTCTAAGAACCATGTGTAAAAACAAGCACCAAGGTCTTATGCTCAGTCTTTAAGTACGAGAGACAGAATTCCTTCAGCGCACCAAATCAGTGTCTAGAATGCATGATTTCGCAAATAATTTTACAAGAGACAGACTCCTATAGTCAGGAAAACCCACGTTGCCTTAGATTTAATTGACCATGTTGATCTGTAGTAAGGCCTTTAGTGAAGTAGTAAAGCATTGTGTGAAACAGATGAGAGGGTTGGTCCTTGAGGTAATACTTGACTCTTGGTTCCAGTCATTTTTGATTTCTTTAAGAGTGAGGACTATGAAACAGTCAGCCAGCCTGATAACTGGGAAGGAGGTAAAAATATGCAACCTGAGTTCAATGATGGATTTGCCAACACTGGGTCTTGATTTCTTTAAAAAAAAATGTGTAGAGAAATCCATCTGTCTCCTTGAGAGCGAAGAAATTGTGTGATTGAGGTCATGATACTCTCTCAGAAAAAAGGGATGCCTTCTTGTGCTTTCCTTAGATTTCTTAAAAGTGCTTCTAAACAAGGAGGAGATGAGGTTGTCCTTTCTCTGTTCTATTGAAATTCTGATAGATAGAAACAATCCTAGTAGGCTTGCTTTCTTTTACAATAAGGAGCCTACTGAAAAAGATTGGGATGGATTATACAAATTTGAATTTCTAACCCAATTATTTTTACTAGTAGCATAGCTCATGCCGCTAGTTAATTTTTAGAATTTTCTTTCTGACGTATAGCCAGCACACTAGGCAAGATGGAATATGAAGGTTTAACAATTCACATTTCTTACACAATTCAGGCAGTAGACGTGATTCACCTCACTTTGCTTACTATGGTGCCACACACCCTTTGAGCACTCAACAAATGCTTAGGGATGGATGCTGATGGCAATGATACTTGTAAAGATTACACCTGCCATGTTAATTCAGGGATAGATCTTGGATAAGTGGAGATCTGCTAGTATTCACTTGCATGCCATTTTTCCTATTCAATATAGTGATATGACCAAAACAGACTTGCCTAAATCTATCTTTCTACCTACCTATCAAGATTTCCCCAAGTGCTTATCATTTTATTTGATTCTTTACATGAAAATTGTTCCATAAGTAGTGGTGGAAAAGTTGGTGCCTAAACCAGGGGCCATTTTTTCAATGCACAGATAAATATACAACTGAATATTTTTCCATTCTAAGGAGGTTACTGATATCATACTACAAATAAGTATTGAGATAATTTTGAAAGTAAAATGTTATCAGAAATCAAATACAGGCAGTAAAATGGGTCACTTTGTTCTTTTAAATGCATAATTGTAGTCCAGGCACCTGTGTTCAATAAATGAATATAGTGTTTTGTTTTGCAATAATAAGATATGATATATTGACTAAAACCCTTTAAGGTAGAATGTAAAAATCATACCATTAAGACCTGAAGAAATACTAACATTAACTACCCTGTTTCTCCAAACTTTGTATAGACCTGTCAACAAAATTATCAATCCAGCAGTTTCAGAGATAATATTCTAGATATTGCCTACAGTATTCCACTTGTATTTCAATGAAAATATGCTAGCTCAAACAATCAAATATTTGCCCCAAGTTCTACCTCAGGATGTTTATATATGTTAGTTTAAAAAGCTAATGTCAGTCATTTAGTCTGAATGGCATTTGAGGGATGGTTGGAATCATATAGTCTGGAACAAGTAAGGTATCTGAAATTGTCTAATATAAAGACAGAAAGATACATTCTCCTATTGCATTTGGATCAGCTAAAAATTGTAATAATTTTCTCTTTACACAATGCATCCATAGATTTCATTACAATATAGAAAATGAAGTTTAAGAAATATTTCTAAAATGCATGTGACTTTATGTATAACTTGTGATCTTTTGGTTTATCATTTTCATGAATTGAGGTATGCTGCTGCTATCTCTGAGGATGAAGGTGCTCTATCCCCTTCTCTTGAGATAAAGAGATGAAAAAATCCTACAGATAGAGTGATTTGTAGAGAGTCTCTCTCATGGTCTCTAGAAGTGACTAAACAGACTCAAACATACCTAAGTTCACTACTTGGGAGGGGCTCCAAAGGGTGTTCAAAGAAAAATAATGCCATCAAAATTTTAAAATTATCTCCACTTGATATAATGATCAATTCCACTATTCCGTTAAATTAACCATATGTAATAATAGATACTGCCAGTTACCTCTATATCAAAGTTTATTTCCTGCTGAATACATTCTTGCAACTGCTTATTACCGACTTTAAAATAAATTTTATCACCTTAGTAAACTAATAAATTGGAAGTTATGATTGTGACTAGTGCCTAACTGTTGTGTTTTTATGCCTAGAAAGATGTCTGTTTCCTTTTGGAGACTTTTGATGTTTTAAAATGAAAACAAATTAAAATGCCAGTTTTACCTTTTTTTTGTTTAAGAAAAAAAAAAAACCACTTGTAAATGTACCAAGTACCATAGTTCATTTTTTGTTATGGTTATTTAATGCCTTATGCTTCATAGGTATACAAGTGTTCAAAAGCAATGCTTATGAAAAAATGAATTCAAATTTTCTTTTTCAAATGATGCTTGTCAATGAAATTGTTCAGTTGTGCTACACAGTCTACTTTACAATATTAAAAAATATGAAAAACATTCACCCAAAAGAGTTTTATGCAATTGAGTGATAAGCTACCAGTTGTTTCGATCTTTATTAGTTTTGTGGTATGGAACCACCTACTTTTATTTTGCCAAAATCTGACACATACAAACTTGTTGAATTTATGGTGCTTGAGCTTTGTTTCCCAATATGAAGATAATGTCCTCAAACGATGAAATGGAAATGAAAAGAACTATTTGCTCCCCCAGACTGTTCTGGGAAATAATACCAACACAAGTGGGAAATAACAAAAATTGTATGGCCAGTACTAGGGGACTTCATAAAAGTCCTCATGCCATTGGCTACATTTTAAATATTTCTTAAACTATTCTGTAAAACTTTGGGGGGAGGAGGATGTTGAAGCTTTATTGTAAAAGAAATGAATGCGAGAAAATGGCACTTTAAGTAGTGAAGAGACATGAAGCATTGCATCTTCATAGCCTGCTAAGGAGCAACAGCTGTACCTAATTTTAACTTGACGTGCTTCAGATCTCATATTCATATAGGTATTTAATGATCCAAACATAATGGTCCTATATAGAATAATTACTTATATGAAGGAGTGAACTTCATACGCATTCCTTTTCAAACGATCCTTCAAGAGAAAAACTGCACTGGTTCTTTGAACGATGAATATTCCCTTTTAACAATCAAAATGTTTGGGGCATAATATCTTAAATTTTAAGTGAATAATAAAACCTATGAAATTACTTCTTTTTGACAGGTTCTTGGGGTCGCCCTCCTTCCCAAGATAGCCAGTACAATGAAAAAAGGTAGAATGCCAAGCCAATCATTAAGTCATAATAGTAGGTTGTTAGGAGAAACAGAATGAACAAAAGGAAATAGCATATTTTAGAGTTGATGCATTTTGAAAGCAGAGACTCACTGGCCAGAGTTTGATTGTCCTGGGAAGGGAGACTGGAGGAGTCAGACCTGTTACCTGGTTTGAAACCTGGGGAGGCTAATTCTTTTCCATAGCTTATTAACTCAGCAGTTTCACAACTTGTCTCTTCCATCTCTTCAGTAGGTTCACTGATTAAAATCGTGGGCCCTAAAGACTTCTCCACATTATTTTCTGCTTGTTGGAAACTTTCAGCTATGAATCTTTGTCTCCCATCACTGGAAGTCAATATGACTGAACTTTTGTTATATTCTTGAGGTACAGACCCAGGATGTTGGTTTTCCTCAGTATACTGGGCTTCGCTGTGAGGATCACATTTGCACTCTGATGTAGTAGAAATGGACTTGAATGGCATGGCAGCCATTGGGCACTCTGTAGCGAATGCTTCCTCACTGGATTGAGTTTTATTAGGACAAGCGGAAACAGGAGTGCCATTTTGAGGACAGAGGCTTCTCTCAGAATTGAATCTTTGATGAGCAAGAGCAACCAAATCAGCATTCTTCTGAGGGAGTCCTTGGGCCTCTGCATGGCATATATTTTTCTTTAGAATTTTTGGAACAGTAGGTAACTGCGCAGAGTAGAAATCCTGTTCTGAGCTTGCTTTTCCATTCTCAGGAATGACCTGCAGAGATTCTTCTATGGTGGCAATATGTCTAATGCCCTGCTCTGGCCTGTCAAGCATTTTCCCAGAACTGCACCGAGGCATAGTTTCTTCCTTTCGTGTTTCATCTATGTGTACATTATAAATACCTAAATGTGATTTCTTTTCAAAGTCAGTGTCATAGATTACATCCACTGAATCCCGATGACAAAGGGTATAATGTGAATCATCATTTCTCCCTTCATGTGGATCAAACGCTGTTTCCTTTTCCTCAGTGGGCCTGTCACTTAGAGAAGTCTCTTGAGGTAGCTTAGCAATTATTGCTTTTTCTCTAGCAGACATGCTTTCTAGAGTACTTTCTGATGTTGTCTTAATTATATAAGCTGTACCTGCTTCTGCTTTCTCAGTAATACCATGATCAGCTACAGAAGACAGTTCACATCTCACTGTTTCTTGGCAGGTAAACAATTCTTCTGTAGGAGTAACATTCAGGTTCCTTGTATTATCTCTTATTTCCCACATGTCTTCACCATCTGCTTGCTCCTTGATCTGTACTGTTCTGTTTGTCTTACTCTCTCTTAAAACTACCTGACTTTCCAGAACATTCCAACTTTGATTTCCACATGCAATCTTATTTTGATCGTCAGGAATATTCCTATCTGATTTCTCGTTTTGAACCTGGGGAAGATACAGATTGGTTTGCAAGACATTTCCATTTTCTGGTGAGCAAACTTGGCCATGCATTCTTTCTGGAGTGGTGCTTTCTGAATTCACTAGACCTCTCCTTTGGGTTGTTAACACAACTTTGGGGCTAGCTAAATCAGTTCTGAGAGAATGTGATCTATCAACTTTGGGTGCCAAGTCACAGGAGCTAGCAGAGATTTCATTTACTTTGCTTTGAGGGTCACATAAGGATCTATTACTAGCTTGACTCATGTTAACACCTATTTCAGGATGCCCTCTTCTCCCTTGGTTGTCAGTTGAGATTGACAGTACATTTTCATTTTGCCTTTCTCTAATGCTGAACTTGATTCTTTGTTCCTCCTTTTCTTTACCATTCCTACACCCTTTTCTAGAAGTTCTCTTTTCTGTAACTGGGCATTCTTTGGAAGCATTCATACGGGGAGGTATATAGGCAAGAGGCTCTGTTGTTGGACATTCCCAGCCTTTGACTTCCATTTTCTTGGTTCTTTCTCCTTCTTTGCCTTGATCAGCATTGCCTGCCAAGGACAAATATGTAGTTGGACAAGATGTTTGCAGTTTGTGATCCTCTCCTGCTGGATTGGCATTGTCATCCAGTACTTCCATGCCACTGGTGCCTAATGGCACTAATTTGTCATCCTTTGAAGAAACTGTTTCCAGGGTCATTTCGTGGTTCTTTTTGTGGCTATGAGCATCCCCCTGGCTGGTAAATGATCTATCCACCATCTCATTTCCCACTGCACAATCTGTTTGACTTTTTGCAGTATCCATCCATTTTATTCCTTGCCTTTCTGATTTATCTGGAAAATGAGAATGATCACCCTGTCGCCTTACAAAGAGACTTCCAAGTAATGGAGAGGTCTCACCACTATCAGTGTATCCCGGTGATGGTTTGCTGCTGTTTGCTAGACCTGAAGTAAGTTCCTCTGCCAATTGGTGACTAACTTCATTTCTCAAGGTATACTTTGGGTTGCTGTATAATTCTCCCTTTAAGGGATTTTCTGCTGATGAACTGGGAGACAAAGGCCTCCTGAGCAAGTTCCCGCTTATGTCACCACGAGTTCGCTGATTCTCAAATTCTTCAACTGTATTTGGAAAATTGACTGGTTCTGCTGCAAGTGAACTTTCGTCTCTGGCAGAAGGACTTCTAGTTCTTACAGAGTACTGATTTAGCTTTGCGGGGGGAAAAAAGAAAACAATGACCAAAAGAGCTTTTTAAAATATGCAAAATGAATTAAGTAGTTTTCATTTGCCCAGCTAGTCCCAAGTATACTCCCATTACCTCATTTCACTTATGGATTTCTTACAGGCTTCGAAGCAGGATTTTTTTTTGGGAATCCTGCTAAAGTATGATTTGGGAATGAGATTACTAAGGAAAGGGCCAAAAACTAATCACTCTCCTTCCTAGCCTCCAAATATCACATTATATTATTCAACTGTTCTTGCTTGTCATTGCTCTCTCTCCTCACTTAGGATATATACATTGATAGCTCCATGCTAATCAATTAGAGAGTAGCTTCCTGGGTGCCCCTTGCTACATTTACACTTGCTGTAGGTGCCCCCATTACAGTTTCTCTTATTAATATGTTTTCTGCAAAGCCTCTGCAAACTATTAATAGCAAAACGTCACTCAAAGAAAAGTGAGGGAGTTAATGTCTCTGCAAATTCTGTTTTAATGACCCTCTGCCAACTGGTACTCAAATGTATTTGAGCTCTTCAGTGATGCCAACTGTCAGGATTTAACAGTGAGATGCCTGTGTTTTTTTTTTCTCCTCATAACTGACATTTGCATGATCTCAATAATTATATGCAAATCTTACGATTTCCCCTTCTTCTCACATAAGGCTCATGTTACTTGTCAACTGCACAGCTGTCTTGCAAGCCAATGCCTGTGGGTTTCACAGATTTGGTTGTATTTCCATCTATTATAGAGCTTCATTGTTTTATGCATTAACATCAGCATGGTGCAAATTAGCATCTAAATTACTGTTCCCTGTTCATTTATTGGACGTACAATCTCAGTGACTTCTAAACAAACTTTTATATTTGAGCCTGCTCATTGTAATGAGGTGCATTGGCGGAGTATGTGATTTTTCAGGGTCCTTTCATTATATTCTGTGGTTTGAAAAAAAGTGGCAATGTTAACTTTCAGCTAGTGAGAATTCTCACAATGGGTGACAACTTTGTAGTTACTTAAAGTTAGAGCAAAGTAAATTGCATACTTTTGTGATGCATCTTCCATATCACTCTAGAAAAGGTGGTGCTTTGGCGGGGGAAGGGGGAAGAGATGAGCTCTATTTCTTTCCTGCTTCAGCACTGACACTTGAAGAGGCAAAAGTCATTTTAATCTTAGATTATTATGAATCCATGTATTCCGATGCTCTAAGCTCAAACTAGACACTGGTAAGGATAAATTGCATTATGTGACTCATTTACTGCTATTTCTCCCTTTGTGATGAAAAACGTAAGTTAAACCATCAAAAAAAAAATCTAAATGGATTGAATGTTCACCGGGTGTGAAATTTATGATAACAAATTTAATACTAAATTGGATACTATAGAATTTTTTTCTTATTTAAAAATTATAGCAGAAGACTCTCTTGTTCCTGCTGGGCAATTCAACACTTTACAGCAATGTAAACCATTGGCAGTCTCATGAGGAAAGAAGTAAATAAAGGAATACCATGAAACCAAAAGAATTCTAGGTTGTTAGAGCTGAAAGAGACCCTAGAGAGTATTTCATCCAGTCCCTTCATTTTTAAAAGGGAAGAGTTTATACTTGTCACAAAGATTAGGAGTAGGCATCAATATTGGGTTACCTCTCCTATAATTCCTAAAAACTATTATTTAGAATCACTGGTGAAGAGATAAGACATAAAAGTCATTAATTTGAAACTACAAAGACTGAAATCAACCTACTGAAATCAAAACGTCTTTTTGATCAAGATAGAGATGCAATGACAGCACAGACTATATTTTTATGTCTATAAATTACCTTAGTCCATGCTAATGAAAAGGAGACATTTTGCCATCTTTGAAGCAAAAATGGTTTCATATCCTGCGGCATTGTGGCAACCAGAATACTTACCATCAGCTCTAATTCTTTTTCGCTGTGTTCATCATATTCCCTGTTTACATCTTTTACATTTTCACCACTGGCTTCCATGTCTTCCTTATCCTCATGAGAACAAATAATTATTGGGAGAGAGGTATCTGAAAAGTGAGTATAATTATACCTGTGTAAGACTTTTTCCCCCTGCTGTAGAATGTAACTATCAGAAATTTAAAATATTAGAAATTAAAGAGAAATAGTACCTGTAGTCCTTGAATTATTACAGTTATTCTCCTCTAATATTTCTGATTCCTCTTTGCTGTTAAATTAAAAAAAAAACATGTTAGGAATTATTCCAAGAATCACTCTTCTAAGAATATATTTTACTGTGTGATAGTTATAGTTCACCAAAACTGTGGAAATACTGTTTAATCTTACAAGTTTCACTGTACTCTTCTAAATATTTTTCAAAATCAGATTAATCTTTTAAAATTATATAGTAATAAATACAGGTACAAAATCAATGAAAGAAAAAAATATCACAATGTAATATTTACAAAGGAGGATGCTTTATCTATTTTAAAACTTATTTAATCATAAGAAAAAGTAATATAAATCAACTTATCATTCATAGATTTAATTTTCACAAATAAGAGTATTTTTCTTTAGATTTTAATGATAAAGGTTTATGAACTGCCAGTCCATTTGTGGTAGTAGAAATTGTTTTCTAACAGTTAAATTGTTAATTTTTTTCTTTCCTATTTGACTCAATATTACATTAACTCCATTGGGAGAAAAAAGCTAACTAAAAACTGAAGGAAGCAGCCAAATATATACTCATTTGAAAGAATTTTTATATGTATTGCCATAGGCTAATTTTATAACTGAGATTTCAGACCTCTCACATGCAAGTTTACATTTTCTTATGTAAAGGATTATTCTAGATATACTTCCTTCCCCTTCTCTTTCGAGATCTGGACTTAAAATACACACATCTCCGTTTTGGTTTAAACTTAACCTTCCCTCAGTATATTTGCAGGGTGATTTTTTTTTAAAGTCTCAAAATCACACCCAGTCAGAAAATTTTAGTGAATCTAGTAAATTAAGTCTCATGGGCTTATATGTAGCAGTATCTATAGTAAGGAATATAGGATTTCATAAAGAGTTTTCTTTGTATAGTTATAGCTGAATTCCTATTCTGATGGTTTTTTTCCCAGTGAAAAATTCTACATTCATACAAGACCACATCTGCCAATCAAAGCAAAGCAAAGAGACGGGAGAGTTGGCTGATTGATTTGTCCAGTGTAGACAAACAAGTTGGATAGCTTTATCTTCAACATCAAATTTTTGGCCCTGGAAGCATGTGGGTCATTTATAGTGCCTCAAATTATAAGAGAACTGTTCATCTTTCCCTTTACCTTATGCTTATGCTGGACTAGCCTTTCTGTAGTACTCAGATAGTTATGTGATGTTTAGCTTTTAGCTTGAAGTGAAGAATTGAATACATCTAATGGTCACAGAAATGGAAATGGGAATGCTTTATTAGCATTTTGACAAGGAAAAATAATGGTTGCCCTATCGGAGCATCAAATCTGCTATATTTTTTAAAAAATAAAGACAGTAGCTAGGTAAAAAGTTTCAGTTTTGCAAATGTAACTCCAAACTCAATCACATACATGAGTTCTACTCTTTTCAAAATGTGACCTATTAAGAATCTTTTAATAGCTCCAGCTTCCTCTTCACTCCCTTAACAAAACTCACAATTCCATTTGTAGTAGAAAAACAATAGCATTTGAAAGATTCCTTTCTCTGTTTTTAAAACCAAAATGTTATCAATCATTTTTCTCAGGTCTCTAAAATGCTGCTTTTGAAAAGCACTCAAATCAAATGGAATAGAGCTTCCTTTTAGCTCATTTTTTGGAAAACATTCATTAGGTACCACCTGTGCATTGTTCTCTACTGGTTATAATACTAAGAACATTAAGTAGATACAATGCTTCTGTTCTATAAGCTTACAATTTAAAACAGACAATGTTGATGTATACATATATACAGTGTGAAAAAAAAACTTGAAAACATAACAGATATACCCAGGAATACAAGAAATTAAATAAAATACATAAAACATACATTGGAAAGTAGGCAAATTAATCCCAATGATGGAGAATCAAAATGAATACAAAACTAAAATAAACACTTTATAATCCATTTTAGAGTTAGAAGGTAATCTACCTGCTTACACAATACATTTGATCATTTGAGAAGGTAAAGCCCAATTTCACTGATGTTTTTGACTGAGTGGTTTTCTCAATTAAATCTAAACATTTGGCACGACCTTAGAAAAGTCTAGGAAAAGAAAGGATATTATTTGGCAATAATAGGAAGCGAAATGGGCAGCTAGATGATGCAGTGGATAGAACACCAGGACTGGAGCTAGGAAGACTACAACCCTGGGCAAGTCATTTAACCCTGTTTTCCTCAGTTTCCTCATATATAACACGAACTGGAGAAAGAAATGTCAAACCACTCCAGTGTCTTTGCCAAGGAATCCCCAAATGGGGATACAAAGAGTAGAACATGACTGAAAATGACTCAACAACAACAAAAAGGCAGCTAAAGGCAGGGGCAGTGCTGGGCAAAATGAAGTAGGCAACATTTGTCTGAACACTCTTAGCTTTTACTCTTTACGTTCTTTTCCTTCCTTTAGTAGCACCCCTTTTTGCTTCCATCCCCCTCAGAAACAGCGTTACCTCCCCATATCTCATTCCATTAAAACCTCCTGTTCAGGGAGGCCACCCACAGTATAGGAGGCCACCCACAGTACTGGATTTGAAGGTAGAAGACCTTGATTTGAATTCCATTTTTGCCATTTGCTAGGTCTGTGTGACATTAGACTAGGCCTTCTAGCTTTCTGAGCCTCATTTTACTCTTCTCTAAAATGGTTAGATGAGTTGATCCCTGGTCATCTATATGAGTATATGAAAGGATTCATCCAAAGGTTTAAATGACTAATGAAGATTGAAGAGCTGCTCCTCCCAGGGATAAAATTTTGTGAAGGGGTAAAATCTTAAGCCAAAGGAACAAAGGAATAGGGGAATTTCAGGACTAAGTGAGTCAATCAGTCAGTGGTGGTGATATTCAGGGGAGGCCTTCTTGGTACCTCTGCAGTCACACCATAATAGGTACTCCTATTCATGAGACTGATGATGATTAAAGGTGTGTGTGTGTGTGTGTGGGTGTGTGTGTGTGTGTGTGTGTGTGTGTGTGTGTGTGTGTGTGTGTGTGTGTGTGTGTGTGTGTGTATAGATAGATAGGGCCGGGACAGGAAAACAGCCTAGAGAAAGAAGGTGGATTTGAGAGAAATTATCAATATGCACACTGAAATGAAAAAGGATAAATAAATTTGAATAGTGATACAAGAAAAGATTAAATGATCATTGTGCTAACATTAAGAGCATTATGTGGACCCCTACTTCAAATCAGCATTTGAATCCTAAAGTAATAATAATAATAATAATACGGTTTTTGGAACTGGTCTGTGATTTCATTGCTGTAGGGAATGTCTGTTAAAAAAAAAAAAAGCTTCCCCTTAACAAGGAAGTCATCCTAAGGCAATAAGAGATTAAGAGACTTGCCCAATTGGTCATAGCCAATGTCAGAGACAGGACTTTAATCCAGGTTTTCCTAATTCTAAGGCCAGCTGTTTGTCTGTCATACCATACGCCAGAGTGTACTGGTAAAAGTACATAACAACTAGGGGGCAATGCATGCAGTTCACACTTCCTAAGTTTATCTTGCATTATTAACATTTTCTCCATCACTTTCTTAAGCCTAGGCAATAAACGAAACAATAAATCAAGCACCAATTTGTAACATTTGCTGATTTCCAAGCTGTAAATGCTCACATTGACAATTTAATAGGCATCCCCTACTCCAGCACACCCCTGATACTTTCTCTCAATAATATAACAGCAATAATAACAATAATAATATAAAATTATGGAGTAATAAATTAATATTTATTAAATAATATTAATATACTATTATTATATAATATATTATATGATATATAATATATAATAAAGTATAATATATAAAATATAATATTAATATTAATTAACTGCTTTAACGTTTGCAAACTACAAACTATCTTCTTATGTAGGCAAAGAATTTTCTATCCGGATGCCATCTTAAACATCAAGCAATCCACTCCCCTAATTTTATAGACCCCAAAGTATGGATAGCATGCCTTCTTATTTCATCTTTTTATGTTGAGTGCCTAGCATGATACATTGGGATTAAAATAACTCTGAGGTTCTACCTCACACCCATCAAGTTGCCCAATATAATTAAAGGACAAAATGACAAATTTTGGAAGAATTCTAGAAAGAAGAGCATACCAATGCATGGTTGGTAGAGCTATATAAATTTGTCCAACCATTCCAAAAAACAATTTAGAATTATTAAGTTACAAAACCATACCTGCCCTTTGACCCAGTGTTAAGTTGGCTGTTTATTGAATGGGGAATGGTTAAACAAATTATATTATATGAATAAATTTTGTTCTACAGTTTAAAAAAACAACAAATGTGAAGAATTTGAGAAAGTTGGGGAGAATTTATAAACTGATAACACAGAGGAAAGTGAGTAGAACCAGAAATACAGTTTATACAATGTCCACAGTTATAGAAAGGAAAACAACCTTGAAAGCCTGCTGAACTCCTGATCAGTGCAGTGTCTGATCACTACTTTATAGGACTAAGGGTAAAGCTTATATTCTAGTCATGAACTATAGGTGAAGAATGAGTCTTACATAGACATTACCAACTTGTTGATTTTGATTGACGATACTTTTTTTTTGCTTTTTTTTTTGGAGGGGGGAAGGCAGGGCAATTGGAGTTAAGTGACTTGCCCAAGGTCACATGGCTAGTAAGTGTGTCAAGTGTCTGAAGTCACATTTGAACTCGGGTCCTTTTGCCTCCAGGGCCAGTGCTCTATTCACTGCTCCATCTAGCTGCCCCATACCTTTTTTTTTTAACAGGACAGTGTTCTACTGGTAGAAATGACTGGATTTTTTTTAAAGGAGTATCAGTAAAATCCTTTAAAAAAACTTAGTAGACTCTTCTTATATGTTTTTCAGATGGAATTGAATTGAATGAAATTGCCTAGGTTCATGCAGTTAGTTATTGACAAACCCAGGACTAGAATGCCTATCTCTTCTCTCCTAATTTTTTCTTTGCTATGCAGATAAATCACACATTTTGATCTTTGAAGAATAAAATAACCATTGGAATGCAGATTCAGCATTTCTGAGAAAGTATTCCTATTATGCTCAATGTTTGGAACAATGATTTAACACTGGCTGCAATAAGGTACAGACATACCAAGATAGAGTGAGAAGCAAAACTTTGGCAGTCTAATATCTGATTCTTTGGCCTTTTGATTGCACCAGCTCCTGATATTCCAACAGTTATGATTTGCTCTGTGCTTTTTCATGGAAGGGGACCACCAACAATACCTTGGCAGCTACGTGGCATACTGGATAAAGTGCTGGATTGGAGACAGGAGGACCTGAGTTTGAATCCATCCTCAACACTCTCTCACTCCCCGTATCCAATTGGTTGCCAAGTCTTGTTGATTCAACCTCATAAAATCTCTCACATATCTCCCTTTTCTCCTCTGACCACCAACCCAATGCAGTCCTTCATCACTTTATACCCGGACTATTGTGATAGCCTTGTGATTTGTCTTGGTGCCACATCTCTCCCCACTCCAGTCTATTCTTGATGCGCCTGCCAAAATGATCTCCCTGAAGAGCAAGTCTGACCATGTCATTCTGTTCCTCCACACACACAAATGCTCCCTACTCAGTAAACTCTAGTAGCTTCATATTACCTCAAGGGCCAAATAAGAAATTCTCCACTTGGTTTTTAAAGTACCTTATACTCTACAGTCCAGTGACACTGGCCTTGTGGAAGACACTCATATATTTTCGTTGGCTGTCCCTCATGCCTGAAATGCTTTCCCTTTTCACTTCCACCTCCTGGCTTTCCTGACATCTTTCAAGTCCCAAATAAATATCATCTTCCACAACAAATCTTTCCCAGTTCCCCTTAGTGCTAGAGTTTACCAAACTCTGAGGTTACCTGTTTTATCCTGTATTTATTTTATATGTACGCATGTATGTTTATCCACATGTGTTTAGATACATAGATATACATGTGTGTGGTTGCATGTTACATGTATAACTACATGTGTATCCATATAAAATATTTATATATACATATACTGAATGTTACATATCTATTTAGTTTTTTGCATATTTTTACCCCCATTAGAGTGTAACCTCCATAGTGTTTAGCACAGTTCCTGGCACATAGTAAGCACTTAATGAATTCTAAAGCCATGGGTTTTATCAACTTATCAGGTATCTAACATCACAGCCATACATCTACTAAAATAGATTTTTTTTTCCTTTTTTTCCCTCCCCTCTCTCTAAAAATAGGTGTTTTTGATCACTGATGGAATTGGGTAGAGTCCATCACCATGCTGGAAAATTAATTCAAAGAACATGTACTATTGGAGATTTCTCAGTATTGCCATCTTCTTCTATGAAGGGTAAAAACTTATTTTAAAAATCAGTTAGATAAGGCTTCAACTTCATAAAAATGCCAAAAACCAAACCAAGTAAGAATACACAAAAGTGACATCTTGCCTATTGTAGGACAAAGGAATCCGTTCACAAGCACTTATTTTGTACTTACAGTGTGACAGACACCATGCTATGTGCTAAAAATGCAAATCCAAGTAACACGTTCATGGAATACTGGTTGATTCATACTAAAACATACAAACTGACTTCTACAAAGCAATAATGAAGAGTTCTTTACTTACAAAAATATGCATATGTAATATATGCATATATGTATACATATATTGAATATATAGGTCAAACATTAATTAAAATAAGTATGTAAATTCAAATTTTATTATGTAACCTACAGTGATATAGCTTCACTTGGGCATCTTTCCAACATGTCTGTCAGTCAAGCTAGAGTCTACACAAACTATCAGTCTATCTGGCAATATGACATAATCTATGCTAACTTATTTTCATACATGGCAAGTGAACAGATCCTAGTAAAAAGTGGATTTGCTGAACAACTTCTTGGATCCTTGTCCTTCCTTGGGGTAAGTTACATTTCCATGGCTAGGGTGCTTAGGAAATCAAAGAAATTTCACCAAGAACCCTGGATAGAATTGAAGATTAGAAATAGAAATTATGAGAAAAACTGAAAGATATTCTTAAATGGGTATGTCTTCCTAAAGATATACTAGAAAACAAAATTAAAGATATACCCAGATACGCCTAATGAGAAAAACAGAGCTTCTTTTTGCCCATAATAGTGATATTATTCATATTTGTAAATCCTCTTTGATGTTTCATTGCCAAAATTTAGCTGGGGAAGAGAGGTGTGACTAAAACTTTGCTCCAGAGAACAGAATTTCGAGACAAACAGCATTTATACCCCTGCAGCTAGAAACAACTGAACTTAGCACCTCTCTTGTAGAAATGTTTAGTAAAAATAGGAAGCTACCAGGTGTCATGCTTATCCTTAACTTTCAGCTACACTCTAGGTGAATTCTTCTAGTATTCTTACAATGCCCTGAGGTTTCCCCTCTTCTCCACTGAATTTCCCCAGGTGCCAAAATTGTTAGTTACAACTGGGGATTTTTCAGGCATATAATGAAAGTCCTGGAAGGCATTTAACCACCAGACTTCAGAGAAATAGTTTCAATTGAAGAAAGAGACTCCAAGAACAAAGTTCCAATAAGTCACTCATTTGTAGTTCTAAATGTCAATGACTACACACCTTTGGACCCATTCCCACAGTAGCCTCCATATTTAATATCATAGATTTAGAGGGAACCTTCAAAATCACATAGTTGAATGCCTTCATTTAAAAAAAAAAAGGCAAGACCCAGAGAGTTAAATATTGCTCATGGTCAGGTGGCACAATAGATAGAGTGCCAAACCTGGAGTCAAGAAGACTCATCTTCATGAGTTCATATCCGGCTTCAGACATTTACTAACTGTGTCACCCTGGGCAAGTCACTTGACCCTGCTTGCATCAGTTCCTTATCTATAAAATAAGCTGCAGGAGGAAATGGCAAATTGCTCCAGTATCTTTGCCAAGAAAATTCCAAATGGAGTCATGAAGCATCAGACATGACTGAAATGACTGAATAAGAACAACGGCAAGGTCACATCAGTAATAAGCAGCCAGTCTAGGAGTATAATATCAATCTAGTGCTCTTTTCACTGAGTCATAGCTCCTTTTCTGATTTTGAAGCTCTCATGATTTCGCAAACCAGAACAATAAGCCTAAAGAAGTCTGGAAGCACCGGACTCCCTGTCATCAGGATCTCCTTTAGCAATTTAGAAACAAAATATTTTCACATAATCTCAAAACCACAGAATCTCAGTGTTGGAAGAACTTCACCTGTCATCCAATTGAACTAACAAATGAAAAATAACCTTCCCCTCCCCACTCCATAAAATACCGAATAGTCATTCAGTAATTTCTTTTTTTTTCTTTATCTTTTTGGAGGAGAGAAGGCAGGGAAATTGGGGTTAAGTGACTTGCCCAAGGTCACATAGCTAATAAGTGTTAAATGTCTGAATCCAAATTTGAACTCGGGTCCTCTTGACTGGAGGGCTAGTGCTCTATTTGCTGCACCACCTAGTTGCCCCTTAGTCACTTCTTAAAGTTAAGGAGAACTCAAAATTTCTCCTGCTGATAAGTAGTAGGAATGTTCCTGTGAACAGCCACAGTGCTCCACTCTGGGAAAGGCAATGTTTTATACTGAGTGGCAGTGTAACATAGTGGAGAGGGTGCTCATTTCAAGTCAAAGAGCCCTGAGACATTTAGTAGTTATTTGACCTTGGGGAAATCCCCTATCCTTTCTACCTCATTTTCCTCATCTTCCTTGGTAGAATTCTCACTTACTACAAAGGAGACCCAGTTTTGTTTCCTCTCTAATGTACTTCTTCTTTTGGGAAGCATTGTGAAAACATTCTGTTGGTTCTGTGGAAGAAGCATTGACTCCAGAATCAGAGGACTTACATTCAAACTTCACCTTTAATATTGATTAACTCTGTGACCAACAGTAAGTTATTTAAATGTCCCTGGGCTTCAGTTTCCTGCAAGTATTGATTGGTGCAGAACAGAGGTGTCAAAATAAGTCATATGGCCCTCACAGAGTCCACAACACACCCAAGTGAGACCTGAACCAGATTAAAATGCAACTAGGAAAATATTTAACAAAATAAAAATACGACAAAACATTTTTGTTGTCCAGTCATTTCAAACATGACTGATTCTTCATGATCTCATTTGGGTTTCTCTTGACAAAAATACTGGAGCAGTTTGCCATTTCCTTCTGCAGCTCATTTTACAGATGAGGAAACTGAGGCAAAAAACAGGGTCATGTGACTTGCCCACTAGTAAGTGACTAAGGCTGGATTTGAACTCACAAAGATGAGTCTTCCTGACTCCAGGCTGACTATTCTATCTACTGCACTATGTAACTGCCCCAATAAAACATAAATAAATATTACATTTAAAAACTAAGACAATATGTTGTCCATGGGGATCCTTACATATGGGTGAGTGATCCCCATTTCTATTCAAGTTTGACACTACTAATCCAGTTGGCTCTTCTTGCCCTCAATCTATGATCTTGTGACTTTCTGAAATACCCATTCTACTTCTTGAACAGTCTATTCATATATAAAGCTTTTCTTTACATAGTCCTTTGAAGCACTCAATCTTTATTCCTAATTCTGCCCTTTCAGAGCAAAAAGAACATGTCTAATCCCTCTTCCATATGACAGTATTTTGCTTCTCCTGCTTTTCCAGATCAAATATCCCTATTTCCTTTAACCACACTTCATATTGTTTGCTCTTAAAACTCTTCGCTATACCAATGGCCCTCCTTTGGATTCTTTCCAATTTATCAATATCCCTTCTAAAACGAAACCTAGTTTTAAACACAACCAATTAGGCTAGAGTATAATAGTTAACACCTCAGTAGTCCCAGATGCTGTTTTATGTCCACATCTGAGAGTAACCCGAAATTGTATAGCTACTTAGGTGACATAATGCAAAGTTTCCATGTTGAGCTCACAATCCACTAAAAACCCCAGGTTTTTTCAAACTGTTATCTAGAAATGCTTCCTTTATTTATACTTATGAAATGAATTTGGTTTCCATAAAAAGAAATATTTTCATTTTTTTCTTCTTAAATTAGATCATGTTCAAACTTGACAAGATCTGTTTACATCCTGACTTTGTTGTGCATTGAATTAACTCTACTTTCCAGTTTGGTGTAATCTGCAAATATGATAAACAAACATCTAATCCCTTCTGTAACTCATGATAAAAATGTAAAAATATCTCAGGGCCAACTACAGATCACTGAGGAACTCCTTCTTTCAAGCTAATATAGTGCCATTGATGACTATTCTTTGGTGCAGTCCATTTAACTAGTTCCAAATCCATATGACTATATTCTTGTCAAATTCACATCTCTCTTTTTTTTCTTAAGAATTACATAAGATAATTTGTGAAACATTTTTGCTAAAATCTAGATGAATTATACCTGTAACATTTCCTTGATTTGTCAGTTACCTTGTTATAATAAAAGAAAATTATCTTTCTCTATTCTTGATAAAGCCATGTTGTTTGTGACCAACGCTTCCTTGTCTATTTGTTCACAAACCATTGAACAAAGAAACCAAAGAACAAAACTAGAAAAGACTTTAGAAGTCATCTATTCCAATATTTGTTTTATAAATGAGGAAATTGACATCCAGAAATATTAAGTGACTTGCCTGAAGTTATACAGTAAGTGACAGAGTTTAGAATTCAAATCCAGAATCTCTGGTTTCAGAATCAGCATTATTTCTTTTGTTTCACATTGCCTCTCAACCCTTTAATAATATAGTCTAGGTTGTTTTTTTTTTCTAGAAATAAAAGTCAAATTCACTGGCTTATAGTCTGTACATTCTTTTCTCTTTTTTTGAAAATTAGACATTTGATTTTATTTCTTCAGTACTATAGTACTTCTTAAGTTCTCCAAGAACTGTCCTAGGTCACTGAAAGTGGTTCAAAAAACAGCTACCACTTCTTTCAGTACCTTAGAAATACAATTCATCTTGACGTAGGGTCTTGAACTCATCGAGGACAGATTGGTACTATCTGACTATCTTCCCATTTTCCTTAGGTATCATTTCCCTAGTATTAATTTTTGTTCTATCCTTTGGAATCCAAATATTGTTCTCCTTGGCAGAGAAAACAGAAACAACATAAAAACTGAGCAGCTCTGACTTCCTTCTGTAATTGTTCTTGATGAATTCAGATACAGTATCCTGATTACATTATCCTGATAATCAAAAAAATAAGCACTTATTAAGCACCTAATTTATGCAAGGCTTTGTGCCAGAGAAAGATATACTTTTAAACAGTAGTGTAGTAATAGAAAAAGAAGTAAAAAATGGAACCCTAAAGGCCAGTATATCTTTTAGGAAGCTTGCAGATAGAATATGGCTGCAACATGGTATTATACTTTAAACCAAACTCAAGTTCTATTGAATAACTGTTATATCTTGTCTTCCTTTTGTACATAACCTATCAAGAATGTCATAACCTGCTTTCTAATTTTTTCTTGATAATTGCTATGACAAATATTTAAAAAATTATTGTCAAAACTGAATCACCAACAATAAGGCTCCTAAGGCAGTCTGTTTACACACTGTTTCTTGTATGGTGCATCCAGATATCCATACAGCTACTCAATAGTGAATTGATGAATTCACTTCAATAACAAATACTCATTAAGCACCGATAGTCTGTGCAACCAGTCACAGTGCCAGATTCTGGGAATACAACAACACAAACAAAACAGTCCTTGCCCTCAAGGAGTTTACCTTGTACTGCAAAGAATCCAACATAAACATTAGTAAATGAAAGTAAGTATATAAAAAGTAATTTCAGGAGGGAGAAAGTACTAGCAACTAAGGCAATTGGAGACCTTCTCTTGTAACCTATCATCAGATAGCTATTGAACTCTTCTCTGATCTGTGCCTAGAACTATACTACATAAATCAATCACAAAAACAGGTGGCATTTAAACAAAGAAGGTGACTGGTAAATTTTATTGATAATTGAAAGAAAATATTATATAGTGACTAAAAAACTAAAGTTGAATCCAAGAAAGCCATAGTTCAAGTCCCACTTCTGAAATATGATGACTATTTGTCACTGGATAAGTCATTTAATCTTCCAGTGCTCTGGGCAACTCTCTAAGACAGTAGTTCTCAACCTTCCTAATGCTGTGACCCTTTAATACTGGTATGTAGGTATATCTGCATGTGGGCGGACCCGCCTGGAGATGGATAGAGGAGTGGTGTGTCAGTTGCTAAGACCATCGGAAATATGTGTTTTCTGATGGTCTTGGGCAACCCCTATGAAAGGGTCGTTTAACCCCCAAAGGGGTTGCGACCCACAGATTGAGAACCACTGCTCTAAGATTATAAATTTCAGAAGAGGAGCTGACCAGCATTGATAAAGGGAATTTATTACCTGGGACTTTTCTGTACCAATAGCATTACAGGTCCAGTCACTCCCCTTATTTCCCATGTTAATCACAGTACCTGACACAGAATTGGTGCTTAATAAATGCTTATTGAATGATGTGATGATGATGATGATAATGGTGATTCTCCATGAAATTGTGGCTATGTAACCCTGCTTTCCTCCAATCCTGGGTTTTTGTTTTGTTTTGGGCTTTTAAATTTTTTTGTGGCATTAAAGCCCTATATTATGTACTGCAGTGTAGAGGAAGATGTGACTTCTGTTTTACCTGAGAGGTTACTGGAAAAGACACTGAATACCTGGGGCTTAGCTTAAATGTGTAGCAGAGACTTCAGAGACATAGTGCTCGGCACATATTACATACCTAATAAATCAGTTTGTTAACTGATTGATCTGTGGGGAGAGGAACTCCAAGGAAGGAGCCAAAAGGGATAAACTTTTGAATAGTGGATTGGAACCATTGGAACCATACCGTGTATGAGAATCATAGATAGATAGAAACATAAATGTATATATATATGTAAACTAGATAGATATAGAGATAATTCATCTATATCTCTATATGTATAATGTTTCTTGATGTCCAAGGCTCACAATTCTAGCGACTGTTGAGAGGGGACCTCCCCACGGTGCCCTCATTCCATCTCCTGACAACGTTTCCTCAACTGAGCTCTTGGATCACTAAGTGAAGGGCTCAGATATTACTGTGTATTTGTTGGTGTGTTTTAAGTAATAGAATTCCAGTTTCTGTTTGCTGTTGTACTTGAATTAGTAGGCTTACTTGATGTTTTTGATAGTCTTCTGTGTAATCAATGTTTGGTGAAGATGGTAAGCATAAGTTGGTGAGTATGAGTTAAGGGCTACCTTCCCTCTTAAAAGCAATCAGGGAAGCTGATTTCCTTCCAAACCTAGACCCATATATATGACTTGAGATATTTGAGGGGTGGCAATAAGACTTCTACCCTAATACCCTCTTAAAGACAACAAGAGAAATCTCTTAGTCTTGGTTGTCTTGGAGCTTACCTAACCCTTCCTCCAACTAGACTACATGCAACGCAGGAAGAACCCTCCTCTTTTTTTCCACAAAGCTGGGTCAGACCTCAGATCATAGCTATCCATGCTCTCTATAAGCCACATCTCTATATTTAGATAACACACATATTCTACTGTACTATATTAATAATATAGTGTTTTCTACCATTTCTGCCAAAAATTATAGAATATGTTTTGGTTCCAATCAAAACTAATTATTACCATTAGAATAGACACACATAGTGCTATCAATCAATATTTATTGAATGAAAAGCAAACAGCCCATTGGTAACATCATAGATTTCTTTCATATGGCCCCTATACTGTCCGAAGCTGTACTGAGACCTCCCCATTTCTCTTCTCCCTCAAGATACAAATAAACTTACTATACAGATGCATGTGTAAAAAACATCCAAATCTGATGTGATGGAATCACCTATAGCTGTTTCAGGCAAGGTGGATAACAGGCTTAGATTTTAGGCAGCAAAAGCACAACTCTGTTCCAAGCAGAATAAGGAATCTGGCATACAAGGATGATTTCCAAAGTGATTCATGAATGTTGTGTTTGTGTTTCTTTAAAACTAATCTTGAGAGCGCTTAGCACTGCCTGAACAGAATAAAACTTGGAGTTCTTTGACAAAACCACTCATGCTCCATGAAAACAGTGAATAACTAAATGTTAAATGTTTCAAGAAGTTGAGTCTGATCAATTCTCTCCAAGCCTTGTGATCTCATCTAATTTTTCCCACTGAAGTCCAAAATAAAAGGAAGGTTATTTTAGATATGAACAAAATTTAAGAACAATATAATTTAACTTGGTTGTGAAGTTACATGTTATAAGAGCCTACTTAAAGTTATGTTGAAAGGACTTTTCTGTGGAATGCAATTACATTAATCTTTTTCATTCATGAAATGAAGTTTTACTAATGGTAGATAATTAAAATTCGAAGTTTTGCACAGCTCTTTACATAAGATATAATATATAATAAATATGAATAGCTCATAATATATTTATATTACATATAATTGCATATAACCCATATAATATATTATTTAATCTTCACAACAACCTTGTTAGGTAAGTACTACAGGTATAATTATGTCCTTTTAACAGATGATAAGATTAAGGTTCAGAAGACTAAGTGACTTGCTACTAGTCATACAGCTAATAAGTGTCAAAAGTACATTTGAACTCAGTATTCTCTTGATTCCAGGACCAGCATTTTATCAGCTACACCAGGCTACCTTTTTTGTTTCCAGATTCAACTTTGACCTCTTTGTTAGAAATACTAGAATAATAATACCATATTTCACATGTAAAGCATTTTGCAAACTGAAAGGAATTTGGAATTGTGTACAAAAAGTCACTAAATGGTGCATGCTCTCTGACCCAGCTATACCACTACTTCTGAGAAAGAAGAAAAGGGCTCATTCATGCAAAAACATGTATAGCAGTTCTTTTTGTGGTGGCAAAAACAAAAAGCTGGAAATGTAAGGGATGCCCATCAATTGTGAAATAGCTTGATAAACTGATATTAATGTACCAGAGTACTGTTATGCTATAACAAATGAAGAAATGTATGAATTTTAAAAGTTATGGAGGTAGATGAACTGATGCAGAGAGAGGTGAGCCAAACCAAAAAGAACAATTTTCACTATCACCTCAAAATTATAAAAATGGACAACATTGAGGACTTTTGTAAACTGATTAAGAATGAAGTGAGCAGAGCAAAGTGAACATTTTACACAAAAACAATGCTGTGAAAACAAACAACTTTGAAGACTCTAAAAATTATGATCAATACAAGGACAACTCAAGACTCCAAAGGCCTTATGACAAAACATGTTATCCATGATATATTTTGGGGTGCAGAAAAATATATGTATATATGCAACATATATAAATGTTTTATAACAATATGTATATAACATGCATATGTACATTGTACACATATACATACATATACACACAGACTGAGGGAGGGAAGTTGTTTTACTTGACTATGTATTTATTACATTAAACTTCTTTTTCTTTTCTTTTTTTTAGTGGGGTATAAAGGAGATAAAACAGATTTCTGGGGTGTGTGTGTGTGTGTGTGTGTGTGTGTGTGTGTGTGTGTGATCTCTATTTATTTGTAAAGAGTTGAAGATAGTACAGATGAAGAATGCCACAGGCACTTTCAGTGGTTACTTAATTGTTTTGCTTTGTCACAAGAGACCTCTCACATAATAGGAGCAATCTTTGCTTGCAATATAAAAACAAAACATCAATAAATTTTTTAAAGTTACATACAGATATAACTTTGTTTTAAATTTATATATATAATATATTATAATATAATATAATATGACATAATACAATACAATATAATATAATATAATATAATATATACCTATAAGGTAGATGCTATAATATTATCATACCTACTTTTCAGGTGAGGAAACAGGTTCAGAGCAGATAAGCAATTTGCTCAGATTCACCAAGTAATGCAGGTGGGATTCAAAACTAGGTCTCCCTGGTACCATGGACCAGAACTATATCCATACTATTAAATGACTCGTCAGTGTCAGTGAGTGCATATTCATAGCTCCACTTATAAAGGTCAACAGCAATGGGGAAACCGTCTTTAAAGACAGTCATGGTAGATTTAAAAACAACAACACTAAAATCTAGGTGTATTGCTGGGGTATGAGATATAAAGATGCCTGGACTTTTGATGGAGAATCCAGGAAGGGAGAGAACTTTGTAGGGAGTTTTACATTATTAAGTAGGGCTTGAAACAAATAACAATGCTAAAATTTTCTCTCAAAAATAGATCACAACCCATCCATGACTAACCCATAATTCAGGATTTCTGTATATGTTTTCCCCCAAATTCACCACAGAATTTCTGCCTAATATGCTGGCAGTTTTCCTTGCTTTCTCCTGATATTACAAGGATAGCAGTAGAATACTTGAGGTATCTCCTTGTTATGCCCTTCCCTCACCATATGCTTAGCTCGTCTTCTTTTTCAATCATACCTTTCTTTGATGATATCCCTTAGAAATGACAAATTGGGAGTTTTATATTCGAAGCCTACTGCTAAGTAATGTCAACAAAGGGTAAATAGTAGTTGTAATTCTGCAAAGGATGGATTATTTCCCCATTAAAATCTTTTTTTTTAATCATCATCATCATTGATTATTATTTATTTAGAATTCCAAAGAGTTTGACTTAACTATCTACCCTGGAAAAACCAAATGGATTGCTTATTACATAGAGAAGTGATTTCAAACTCAAATAGAAACAAGTGCCATTAATTCTGACGTAAGGATCCTAGTGGGTTGCATACTAATTAGTTTTTAAATGTAGTGGTATTTATGTTTTATTATAGTTTTATTTATTTTCTTAAATATTTTACAGTTACATTTTATTCTGTTTTGGGCTGCACTTGGGAGTGTTGTAAACTCCATGTGGCCCAGAATCGAATAGATGGAAGAGGGTAGATTCATTTGCCCTTAGAAGACTGCACAATGCTCTTAATGACCCCATATTTCTTCATAAAATAAAAGCCTGTTTTTTTATTAAAGTATTCTTCCAGTGATGCAATCTATTTGTAAGTTATGAAGTGTTATAGTCTCTGAAGAATGGAAGTTATCACCCAAAGGCCAAGGGAGAGGTATATTGTGGCCATGAATAGACTCCATTGTATTACCAATCAAGAATTACATCAAAGAAGTAGAATAAAGGATAGCCTCAAAAAGAGAGATGGATGGAAAAAGAGATGGGTCGATCATGGAGCAAAAGTAGAGAATAACTGATGGATAGCCTACATCCCACACTCCATTAGTATCTGAGTAATCTCAGGAGGTCTGGAGGACGGCTGCCACCAGATTGGGCATACTCTTGTAGAAGAGATACAGAGGATACAAACAAGATCTCAGTCTGCATGGGTGGGCCATGTTAGCATTATTAGCATAATCTGTCGTTAGCATTAAGAAAAAGTATCAAAGAGACCAAAGATCTTTCAGAGTCTGAAAGAAGCATCTGTAGAGAAACCATTGTTGACCTTCCCAAACTGGTATCTTGTTAATGTTAATTCTGTTAGCTCCAAATACATATTTTGGAAGAAATGATTGCTCTACAACATTATCTTATTTTAAAATTCTGCTCACACTTTTGGTGAATTCATGATTTCCCTATCTGTGCCATCTTATTAGCCATAATTATCTCAATTCATCCGTGACTTCTTCTTTAGTGGTTTATGTATAATTTATACATAAAATAACATTGATAGAAACATTTTTAAAGTGAATTTGAGGCAACTAGGTGGTGCAGTGAGTAGAGCACCGGCCATGGAGTCAGGACTCGAGGTCAAATCCAGCCTCAGACACTTGACATTTACTTGCTGTGTGACCCTGGGCAAGTCACTTAACCTCAATTGCCTCGCCAAAAAAAAGTAATTGAATATAAAATCCAGCAATGAACATTATGATAAGAAAATAACTTGATAAGAACTGTTACCAGGACTTTGATTTATTACATTTTAAAATATACATAAACTATGGCAAACTGTAAAGTCACTTAGGAAACTAGAGAAGTATTCATGTAGTCAAATAGTCAACAAAAATACATTGACATTAGTGGCCATTTGGTTTTATCGATTCATTTTCCTGTTTTGTATAAAGCTGTATTGCTATATTCCTAAGAATTCTCCTTATTTCCCTTTTCGCTCTATCAAGCTGTAGTGCTTGATATTGAAGAAGTTCCAAAACTGATGCTGTTTTTCATTTTCTAAACAAGGAAATTCCACAGCTATTCAGAATTTTCCAAAATAAGAAACGATAAAAACTAGAATCAATTGTATTAAAGAATTCCTTGACATCATTAACTACACGGTTTAAAAGGGGTGGTGTCGCTTATGATTTAATCAATAACAAGAAAACCAATCACTTTTCCTGAGTCAGAGAAGCAAACGTACTTTGCTGCTCCCCTGGAAGAAACCTGGAGTGAACAGCCAATGGAGATTCGCCTTGCCCCAGGAGCAGCACAAGGGGGGCATAAAATTATGAAGACTTAAGAAAATCTCTGGTCCCTTAGAGATTCAATGAAGTACAAATGTCTCTTAAAGTTGGTTACTTCCCTCAATGATTTTCTGTCTTCTGAATTAGAACTTGCAAGTGAACCCTATGAATATTAAGTTTTAAAAAATCACAACTAAAATTGCTTAAGTAACAATAAATGTACAACATAACAATTTGTTTTTTCTTCATTGAGTGATAGGCTGCAGTGAACCTAGTACATCAACAAAGTATTAGAAGCTATTGGTCTGAGGCCACAGTTTCTAAAGTTATCTACTCACATGTTCTCTTAAAGCGGTCAGCTTTCTCTCCTAGAGTAAACAAATTAATAGAACTATTCAGTGTCCAGCTTATTAAATATTTAGCTGAGAGTCATTCTGTCTCAAATGTTTGTGACAGAATTATACAATAGATCCTGCCCTTAACCATATTCTATTGAAAAACTGTGTACTCTCCTCATTGTCTGGTTATTTTCCCATTAATTGAAATTCATGAATCAGTTTTTGATTTGAAGATTCTAGATTTCCTCCACCACTGAATCATGAATGGATTTTGTTTGTATTTTTCATAAATCAACAGCAAAACATCATTATTACCAAATCATTAATTGAAGCTAAAAGCATCGTGGAAAGCCAGGAGCATGCTTGTAGTCCCTGCTACTGCAGAGGCTGAGGCTGATGGACCTCTTGAGTTTGGGAGTTCTGAACCACAAGAGGGCTAAAACCAATCCAGTATAAAGTCTAGAATCAATGTAGTGTGAATCTGGGTGGGGAAATGGGTGGCCCCACACTATCATAAGGGGGCTGAACCATATTGGAAACAGAACAGGTCAATACTTCAATAGGATCAGGTCAGCTGTAAGTGGCCACTACACTTCTAACTTAGATGAAATAGGGAAACTCCATCTTCAAAAAACAATTTCTTTAAAGCATCATGGTTAAATACATGTGCATTGTATAGTCAATGTGTAACAACTAAATTGTTTCATTAAAGTAAGAGAAAGGGGTTAGACAGCACAGAGCAGTAGAAAGAGTGTTGAATATGGAGTCAGGAAGCCCTACCTCCCAAAGTTGTTATAAGATAAAATGAAATAATATCTGTAAAGAACTTTGCAAATCATAAAGTGCTGCATTCTAGTTATTATTACTGTTACTACTATAAATCAGTGACAGCATAAGAGTTCAAACCCAGTCTCCCTCCCTATGCATTCTTGAGAAGGTCCCCTAACTTGTCTGCTTCTCAGTTTCCTCACCTGCAAAATGCTTAAGTCCTTTCCTGATGCATATCTGTGATCCTGTGTTAGCTTTGTCCCTCCAGTCTATATGCAGGTATTCTACATGATCTTTTATTAATCAGTATTTTTCTTTTAATGAGGAAAGAAGGGACAAGACCCAATGTATATTATCACCAGTGGTGTTTGAAAGTGTTGGGTAAGTTACTAAGGGAGCAGGAAGTGTTAGCCTTTGCCACAAATGCCCCATCATAATACATAGTTCAGAAATGAAACTTAAGAAGAAGGTCATATATTTATTAGCTTAGGGGAGGCTGAGTATAAATAAATGAATGTATGAAGACCTGTTTTATGTCTGTTTCCCAAGATGATTAGGGGAAAAGGAAAAGAATGTATGTTCTAAAATATAGATTTGAGGGCATTGGTCTGAAAGCATTGTTATAATCCCAAGAGTTTTATGTTTGGGAACCTAGACTATCTACATCTATATCTGAGGGGAAATGGTAGTCCAGGTGGTTGGGGTGGTTTGACTTGCCTGGCACATGGGTGCCTCTTGTTTTTCCCTCAGGGTGCCTTGCTAATTCAGCGAGGTTGGATTGACTCTCTAGTGTTTACTGTGTACTGGGTTGGCCTGCTCCTTTCCACATAGCTCTCTTTGTGGTAGCAAAGAACTAGAAATTGTGGCGATGCCCTTCAGTTGGAAAGTGGCTGAACAAGCTGTGGTCTATGATTATGATGGAATACTATTATGCTATAAGAAATGATGAGCTCAATGATCTTAGAAAAACATAGACTTGCATGAAATAATGAAGAACAAAATGAGCAGGACCAGAAGAATGCTGTATACAGTAACAACAATACTGTTTTAAGAACAATTTAAACTAAGTCATTTTGACTATTATAAGTACCCAAATTAACTATGAAGAAGATTCTATCTGCATCCAGAGAAAGAACTGATAAATAGAAAAATTTGTAGAATGGTTTTACATCTGCAGAAGCAGATGCCAAGCTACATCTTCTTAAACTTTGTTTCTGAGAATAATGATTGAGGGCATTGGTCTGAAAGCATTGTTATAATCCCAAGGCTTTTGTGTTTGAGGCCCTGGGCTGTCTACATCTGCATCTGAGGGGAGATGGTAGTCCAGATGGTGGAGGTTATTTGACTTGCCTGGCACATGGGTGCCTCTTGTTTCTCCCTCATGATGCCTTGCTAATCCAGCTAGGTTGGATTGACTCTCCAGTGTGTGTGACTGTCCAGTGTGTGGTGGGGATGGCCTGCTCCTTCTCTACAGGTGCTGCTTCCCCAATGATGGCTATGAAGATATGATATTGGAACTATGAAGCAATAGGTATGCACTGAGATACTGGATTAATAACTGAGAATTTATAATTTGTGTGAGACTATTTTATTATCTTAAGTTCCTAAAAGAAAGTACTTTTTAAGACCAAAAGATACCCAAACTCTACAGAATTATTTTCTACTTTCTCTGTTCTATGCCAATCACTTATGACGACCAAACTTTACAAATTTGCTGACAGTATACCTAAACAGCTTCTATGTTTATAAAGTCACAAAACAATTATACTTTCCACAAAATACTATTTTTATGTCAGCATGGGGAACTCTTGGTGTGAGAATTCCCTTTACCAGTGATGATCATAACCCATATTTGCCTTAGGTTCCAAGGTTAAGGGAGTTGTCTGAGATACACAGAAACTTTTTTACTTTTGCAGAGTTGCATGACTAGTAAGTTTCAATGGCAGGATTTAAACTCATTTCAGCAGCTTCAACTACTGCCTCTATGCAAATGACTACTCCAATCCTGGTATTTTCTGAAGTCAAGACTGAATTTCTAGCTGACTATAGAAAATTTGCTATTAACCGTTTCTCTGGCACTTCAAACTTAACATATCACAAATAGAGCACATTATCTTTCTACTTATACCTCCTTACTTCACTATTTGATCTATAACACTAAATAGTGTTTTATATATATATATAGTGACTATTCAGTCACCCATTGTCATAATTTAGACTATCTTTTATTCTTTCTTATACTCCAGATTTATATTCAGTCAGTCCACAGGTGTATCCATTCCAACTCCCAATATATCTCTTGAATCCACTCCTTTCTTCTTATTTTTCAGTTACCACCTTAGGAAAGGTTCATATATCAACACCTAGGTACTATATACTATCAAAATAGCTTCCTTAAGCTGTGAACTGATACAACCATTCTGGAGAGCAATCTGGAACTATGCCCAAAGGGCTAAAAATAATTGCATACCCTTTGACCGAGTAATACCACTTCTGGGGTTGTATTTCAAAGAAATCATAGAAGTGGGAGGAATACAAAAATATTTATTGCAGCTCTCTTTGTGGTGGCAAAAAAACTGGAAATTAAGGGGCTTCCCATCAATTGAGGAATGGCTAAACAAGTTGTGGTACATGAATGTAATGGAATACTATTGTGCTACAAGAAATAGGGAGGAGATGGTCTTCATATTCACCTGGAGAGGCTTATACAAACTGATGCTAAGTGAGAAGAGCAGAACCAGGAAAAATTTGTACACAATCACAGACACATTGTATGTGTGGTGGCCAACTTTGATAAACTGGACTCTTCTCAGCAACACAAAGTTATAAGACAACTCTACAAGTCTCAGTATGGAAGGAGATATCTCTACATTCAGAGAAAGATCTAGAAAGAACAGAGTTTAAATGGAGACTGATGCAATCTACATGCTATTGCTCTTTTCCATATTTGGTTTTGTTTCCTTTTTCCCATTGTTCATTCCATTGGTTACAACCCTTCTGTATAACCAGACTAATGTCCAATGTGAAAGTATTTGCAGATTCTATGCTTGATAGCATGCTGCCATGGGTGGGGGGGACAGAAAAGGGAGGGGAGAAAACTTGAAACTCAAGGGACTCTGGAACTGAATCTTGTAAACTGAAAGTAAATAAACAAATCAATTTAAATAAAAAAACATAGCTTCTTTATAGCAATCAGTCAGTCAATTTAACATTTATTAAAGGCTAATATGTGCCAGGCACTGTGTTAAATGCTGGGCACTCCTGCCTCTATTTTCTCCCTAATCAATTCATCCTTCATACCTTTTTAGAATAATCTTCCCTATAAATCGATCTGATCATGTCATTCTTTTGCTAAAAAATCTTAATTACTGGCTATCAAGTAAATTTTAAACTCCTATGCATGGCATTCATGATCCTCCACAATGGGGATGCCCCCATCGATCATACCTTATTCCAGGTTCTGTTGCTTATACTTTGCATACCAGCCAAAATGAACTATTCTTTTCTCATCTTTTCCCACAGATGCACATGTTTTCCAGTTGTATTTTTATCAGGCTATTTTCTATACCTGAAATATCCTCATTCTTCATCTTTGCCTAACAAATTCCTATCCATTCCTTAAAACCAAAAATCTAATACCATGTGCTTTTGTGTTTTTGCTGCTGTGTTATTCTCTTCTTAAAATGTAGCCTCTTTGGAGGCAGATACATTATCTTTGTAGCTCTAGGCCCAATGACATACACACACACACACACACACACACACACACACACACACATATAAATGTTGCTTAATAAATGCTTCATTCAAATTATCTTCTTATGACTCAATCCCCACCACAAACTCTGATTCAACAGCACTTTCCTCCTTGCTTTTCCTGGGATAAATCACTTCATCCTCCATTTGCATGCATTTTCACTGGCTGTTCCCCATGTCTGAAATGCTCTCTCCTCATCTCCATCTCCTAGCTTACCCAGATTACTTTTAAGTCTCAGCTAAATTCCACTTTATTTAGTCCTACTTAATGTTAGTATGTCCTCTCTATGATTCTCTCCAATTTCTCCTGCCTCTATGTTGCTCACACACAGTTGTTTGCATGTTGTCTCCTTCATTCAATTGTAAGTATCTTGAAGACAGACAATATTTTTGCCTTTCTTTCTATCCCCATTACTTCGTATACTGTGTGGCCCAGAATAGGCACTTAAGAAATACTTGTTGAATTGATTTGATCATAGCTTTAAAACTAGAGACCTGACTTCTTCATTCATCATACAGAGGAAACTGGGGGGGGTTAGAGAGATTAATCACTTGCTGAAGATCACAAAGATAACACATTCTGCTCTTTTCCCTACCCTGGAAGACAGTGTGCCCTGAAGAACTGGCCTCACATACAGAGACCCAGGTTATTCATCTCTCTGATGAATACTGACTGTGTGACTCAGGGCAGGTCACTTGATGTGTCAGTATTCTAGGTATTTCCCTGAGATAAAACTGTAAGAGAAGGTGCCAACCTGCTTTGGTAAAGTGACTTTGCTCACCAGGAAGTTGCCTATACCAGTGAAATCACAGATCCTGTTTCTGTCCCTATTGTTCCACTGCACCAAGTTATCTCTTTCATATAGCTTAATTATATCATTGATTACCTCATCTGCAAAAAAGGTGGGGGGGCATAACTAAAGGATCTCTAAGGTTGTTTCCAGGTCTAAATCCTGGGACCCTGTGATCCTCCTCTCATTTGATTCTCATACCAACTCTGTCAGGCTGGCAAAGGAAATATGATCATTCCCATTTAACAGAGTAAGAATCTGAGGCTCAAAAAGGCTAAGGGATTTTCTCACGGTCACACAGAATATAAGTGGTAGAGCTGGCATTAGAACTCAGGTCTCTTGATTTCCAGTCCACTATTCTTTTCACTACACCATACTCCTATTAATTAATGGGTACTCATTGCCCTTTAGATTGATTGCAGTGATGACCCTCTTTTGGTCCTCCTGCCTCCCAGAAAGTAACTATTTATTAAAACCCTTGTGCTTTATAATACAGCACAATGAGCATGAAGGCACCTCGTCAATATCACTTATAATCTCTCAGGCAGAATGATGCTAGTTTAACATCCTTTGAGGGGTGCCAGCAGGGGCAAGAGCATCTCTGTTGGGAAGGAACTTTGCATTCTGGTCATCTGCTAGATTGAGATCCTTGATCAATAGTCCTTCCAGAATCTAGAGAACAATTCAGGGAAAAGGTGCCTCTCATCTTTGAAGAGTAATTCAAGAAAAATGCAGGAAGTGTAATCTTCTGCATCCTTACACAAAGAAGACACTGCTTGTATTCCTGACCAAAGAACTATGTTTCAAAGTACATTGAGTTTCTTACATGTCCTAATTGGATCCAACAAAAGTCAAAGCATGTGGAGTGAAGGTGGAAATGTTAAGGTGCTAAAAGTCCTCCTGGGGCTGTGTCTAAGTAAAAAGGAGTATATGTGAGAAAGTCATTTTGAAGAGGTATGGTGCATTTTTCCATTCACTATGCAATCAAAGACATGGCTGGTGTGTCTTTTATACTTTCAAAGTTTTTTCTACTAGCAATTACTCTTTTTTCAAAGTTATTTTTTAAATAAATGTTTTAGCTAAAACATGATTTTGAGAGTTACAGTGAGGAATTTTCATTTTAAAACAATATAACTTCATAAGCAAATCTCAAAAGCAACTCTAGTTGGTTGTAATCAAGTCCTACATGGATGTATCTGGAAAAATAAAAGGCATTATTTTGAAAAAAAATGGTTGGTCTTGTACTAAATCTCAATAAGTCTCAGCTTGGCTCTGTAAAAAATCTGTTGCAAAGTTTTCCAGGCAGTAGCTCCAGTAAATCTTAAAGCATTATCTCTAAATTTGATACTTTTGTGAACTTACGTCACATATTAAAATTATCCTAATGCACCTTTTTGTCTTTTCTTCACAATAGTATTACAAAAGAGAAAGGGGGATTGGGAGGAAACACATTTAAAAATCAAATGAAAAAGAACTCAATGGAAGTCTATTTGACTACCTGTTGATGAGTATGTAAGAGATCCATTAATATGCAGATCATTGACATGATAGGCTATAATGACTCCTCCAGGGACATATCAGTCTATTGTGTCAGAGACTAGTTAAGAATTCATTAATGTGTAGATTCGTGACTTTTTAATATGCACATTATTAACACAACAGACTATAAAGCATAGCTCTCAAATTGTCCACATTTTACAGAACATTCTCTCATCTGCCCCCTCACCCACACTTCTGAAATATTCCTTTTCCTCTCTCTGCTGTCACCAAATACCATGAAATGAGTTCTGGGCTGGTGCAGAATTCACATAAAACCTTTTGCTCAAAGTCAGCCAGGTAGGCTTGAGTTCTTTCTATACACATGAGGCACTTGGACTTTTTTTTTTTTTGACTAATCTGACAATATATGTAGGTACTCCCAACCCATACTTCATATCCCATCCAGTGTTCTACCCATTCATCTAGGACATTTCACCACCTGTTCTGCCTCATCCCCAAATACTCTAACTTTTAGCCTGGGAATTATCATTAAGTCAATATCCCCATTGCTCCAGGAAAGAGTATAACAATGGACTGCCCAATAGCTTCATTCACCATTCCTATAATTCCCCGGATTTGAACTCCCCTCCTTGGTCACCATTTCCCTATGCATGTTGTATCCTCTAGTAGAATATAAGGCCCTTGAGGAAGTACTCCTCTAATGCATGTCCTCCCCCCTACCCCTGCCCCATCACCTCATGTCTGGATTATTATAATAACCTGCTGTTGGATCTGCCTGCCTCAAGTCTCACCCCACTCCAGTCCATCCTCCATAGACATTTTCCTAAACCTCAGGTCTGACCATGTCATTCCCCTACTCAGTAAACTCCAGTAGCTCCCTGTTGCCCATTGGATCAAATGCAAAAGGTTCTATTTGGCACTCAGAACCCTTTATAATCCAACCCCCTCCTATCTTTCAGTCTTCTTACACCTTACTCTCCAACATGTGCTCTCTGATCCAATGACACTGGCTCCCTTGGTGTATAATGAACAAGACACTCCTTCTCTCAGTTGGTGGCTTTCTCTCTGGCCTTCCCTGATGCCTAGAATGCTCCCCCTTCTCACCTCTTCCTATTGACCTCCCTAGCTTCTGTTAAGCACTATGGAAAATCCCTTCTTTTACTGGAAGCCTTTCCCTTTCCCTCTTAATTCTAGTACCTTTCTTGTATTAACTGCTTTCTACTTATCCTACACGTAACTTACTCTGTATGTGTTTGTTTGCATGTTATCTCCCATTAGACTGTAAGCTTCCTGAGGACAAGAACTGTCTTTTGCCTCTTTTTGTATCACTATCACTTAGCACAGTGTCTAGCACAGAGTAACACAATAAATATTTATTGATTTATTGAGATAGGGAGCTAAGTGGTGCAGCTGAGAGTCCTGGACCTGGAGTCAGGAAGACCTGAGTTCAGGTCCAACCTTAAATTTATATTAACTGTGTGACCCGAAGCAAATCATTTAATTCATTTGTCTCAGTTTCCTCATCAGTAAACTGGAGATAATAATAGCACCCACCTCTCAGGGTTGTCATAAGAATAAATAGAAATAATATTTGTAAAGCACTTCCTGAATCTGAAAATGTCACCTAAATGCTAACTATTATTATAAAGAAGATACAGAAAGGCACTTTAGAGAGAAGCTATTTTTTTTTTAAAGAAAGGATATAATTGAACAAATAGAATAGGGGAGAGTTTAGAGAAAAGATAATGCTGAGGTTCATGTTTTGTGCCTGGCATAGGATTCAGGTAATGATTGATCCCCCATAGAATCAGCAAGAGGTTTGGCATTTGAAGAAACTAGTTTCACATAAGAGTGATCAAATGATACTCACACTTTGAGTTTCCATAATAGGGACAGAGATGAAGATCCCTTTTTTGTTTGTTTCCTGCAGTGGAATTGTACTTAAATATTTCTAAAGATCCATGACTTTGTCAATGTGAGAACTGTCTCCATTTACACCAATCACTCCCCTTCCACACCTTAGTAGAAAATCTTTATGAACTGCTGTATTCTGTCCTTCCCACCCCCCACCAAAAATATTGCCAAATGATGATTATTCTCTCCAAACTTAGAGACTGTTCATTCTACTCATAGTCCATTATCAAACCCGTATTCAGAACCATAACTAGCAATTATGGGACCCAGGATAGTTTACTTGAGGGAGCATTGGTGTACCACCCTATAAGGAGACAGAGACCCAGAGATACCTTAAGGCAATTGCTGAGGATTTTGCCATGAGGAAGGGACAAATAGGTTGGAGTAGGTCTATGAAGAATTCCCCTGGAATGCTCTCCCTCTTCATCTCAGACTCCTGGATTCTTGGTTTCCTAAAATTCTCACCTAAATTATCACCTTTTACAGGAAGCCTTGCCTAATTCCACTTAATACCAGTGCCTTTCCTGTGCTTATTATTTCTCACACACACATATATGTACACAAAATAACCAGGTATAAAAAGTGATGTATATGCATATATTACTTTCATATGAACATGTACACATTTGCATTTGTATGTATATATGTACATATTATACAAGTATATGCATATATAGCTTTTTTGTAGTTAGTTGTTTGTGCATTGTCTCCCATGTTGGACTGTGAACTCCGTGAGAGCAGGGACTGTCTTTTGCCTTTCTTTGTATGCACAGTGCTTAGCACAGTACCCGGTATCTAGTAGGCACTTACATGCTTATTCACTGACTGACTTACTGACTAGCATATCTATGCTGGTGTGAAAGGAAACTCTCCATCTTTTGACTTTTTAAATTATTCCTGTTCATATTACTTTATTATTCTAACATAGTCTACAATATAATAAGAGTATTCACAACCAACCAGTCAATCAATCAACAAGCATTTATTATGAATTTACAATGTGCCAAGCATTGGCATTACAAAGAAAAAGCCGAAAAGCCCCTGTCCTCCAAGCGTTTACATTCTAATGGGGAAGCTAACATATATATAGCAGAACACTTGCTAACTTGTGGAGAAACGTCACCCTGGCTCTTAAGAATTCTAAATTACTCTGTATAAGATGTCAGGGATTGACAGAGATAAAGGTGCTTTCAACTGCTGATCTTCATTTACTTGTTGGAGTAGGAAGCATGAATTCAGAAAATATTATTTCTCTAAAAATTGTAATGATTTCTTAACTTTGTGTATTAGAAATATCAATGTTATGCTTATAAGGCTACTTAAAGATCTTTGGAATATTTTTTCACTAAAACTTTTTAAAATAAAACTTTTATAGTAGTTTTTCTGTCTATACAGTTGTTATGGATATTCAAAAATATTTCATGTTCAACATTAACTTTACATACTTGTTCAGATAGTACAGATGGAGGAGACTATGTTTTCATGTTATGATCAAATCTTTGGACAATGAAAAGTTAAACTGGTCACACTTGAAAGCAATGGCCTTCTTTTTTGGGACTCCTAATGGATGAATGAAAAAACAGTTATGAATTTTAAAATTTCTTTAAACACTTGCTATGCTCAAAGAACATAGTGGATAAGCTCTGGAGACATAAATAGAAAAATAAAACAATTCTTACTGAATCTCACACTCTAAAGAGGTAAATAACACATATGGGAAGTTTCAGCTGCAAGTCAAATGGAAAAGCCCATAGGTCCTTAGGTCAGAGCAGCAGAACAGATGGTGATTCATCTTCTTTAGGGTCATTTCTACTCAAAACACCATATCTTTTTGTATTGTACGTTAAGAGAAGACCCAACAGCAGAACTAAAAGGGACCTTGAAAAACTATTCCCAATCTTCATAAGACTGCTCTCAATTTATCCTTAACAAGTATGTTTAAAGATGGGAAGAAGGCGGAGGAGAAGGAGCAGAAGATTATTTCACAACTCCAACACATTTCACCAATTCAAAATAGCAGGAAATTATTGCAAATGCCCAACAATCTATCTTCAAGGAAAAAAAAATTGTGATACCTTCATATTTACAAGAGAAGTCTATTTGGAGGAGCAGCAATATATGTTGAATAAAATGCAGAATTTGGTGTCAGAAAGACCTCAGTTCAGATTCTGCCTCTGACACCTACTAGCTATGTGACCCTGGACAAGTTGCTTAACATCTTTTTACCTTAGACAACTTCTTTAAGACTTATCTACTTAGTCATAAATGGGCTGTTTTCTATGTTCAGGGAGGGATTTCTCACATTGAAACTTAAAAGGGACCTTAGGAGTCACATAGTCCAAACAATACCCAAATAGCTATCTACTGCCAATCCACAACATACCTATTACGTGGAAAAGTGGCCATCACACTTCTGGAAACTCTCATCCTCCCACCCCCAGGCCCACTGGGAACACCATCAAATCTTCTCTTCTCCAGGCTAAATACCCTCAGTTCCTTCAATTCATCCTAATATGTTACAAAGTGGAAGGTATCTCTCCATTCTGGGGTGATATCTTAGCTACTCTAGATTTGTAATGTCCTTCCTAAACTGTGGTCCCCAGGCCAGAGCAGAGTACCATATCAACTCATTCCTAGCAACTATAACACTGCCACAACTCCTGTGCAAGCCCTCATCTCCTCAGACCTTTATTGGTGCAATAGCCTGCTGGTGGGTCTGCCGTCTTCATGTCTCTCCCCACTCAAGTCTATACTCCATTCATCCACCAAAGTGATTGTCTTAAAGTATAGGTCCAACCCTGTCACCCTACTCCGAAGGATATAAGCATTTAATAAGAGCTTTAATAAATGCACCTACTATGTGCAGGCACTATACTAAACACTTTATAAATATTATCTCATTTGATCATTATAACAACTCTAGGAGATAGGTGTAATTATTTTCCCTACTTTAAAGATGAGGACACTGAAGCAGACAGAGGTTAAGTACTTTGACCAGAGTCACACAGCTAGTAAGTGTCTAAAGTAAATTTTGAACCAAGTCTTCCTGATGCTGGATCTAGCGTTCTATCCACTGTATCACCTACCTGCCTCCCGTAGACTATTTGTGTACTTTTATTACACTTGTATTGATTCATCACTCAAAATCTCATGAGGCATAAAGGTGACAAATGGCCTTTTCATGGGTATTGAAGCAGACTAAATGATTTTTCAAAGATGCATTTGTGGTGTTCCTAAAATGAAAACTCAAAGAGCTTGAATTCATGTTTTTAATTTATTCCAGTAAACTATGTTATCTTTTATTATGTGGCTTTTGAGTTAGTATGAAAATGAATTCTTTTCAAGAATTTGTTTCATTCACGGTTTTGTTTAGCTGTAATTTGGCCTTTACGTATGTAATAGTAGAAACACGAGTAGTTACCTGGCACTAATAGAAGTAGGCACAATTCCTATGCAGTGCACCGATGTCCTTGTTATCCCTCTAAATGAATTAATTCTCAGTTGACATAGGGATTATTTTTCCATACTTTGGAGGACTTTACATTTGTTTTCTTTTTAGCAAAGGAAATGCAACGTGCCCTTTGCTCCTCATAGGTAACATACATCATTTTTATGTTTCACAATGATACAGCTTATTATACAAACTGATAGTGTTTGTGAAGACTTGGACCTGTGCTGGCAAAATGTTTTCCAGTTGTTATATTCTATGGCAAATTGCCCAAACAATTACAGCAAATGCATGAGCCATAAAGTGTACTGCCAAGGACACTAGTAGGTTAGCTCCCATAAAAGAAACAATTAGAGTCTTGAGGTGAAAATAATAGAGATGAGGTGACAGTTATTGAAAAGGCAGAACGTGCAATTTAATGCTTTAAATGCAGGTTTGTGGATAATGCTGATAGTTTAATGTGTTTAGAGTTTATCATGTGTGAGACTATGTTTCATATAAAATACTACTGCTTTGCTTGCTTTTTTCTTTCCCTGAACTTTGATGAACAAATGAAGAGACTTACAAAAATACATTCAAGATAGACAATGTTTTGAATAATCATTAATTTTTTTGAACCACTAATGTCATTAAATATAGTGGTAGGACATAGAGACTGGACTTATAGAGTCACAGACATATTGTGATCCCAGTCAAAAACTCCCTCTATTCCAACATCCTAATTTTACAGATGGGGAAACTGAGGCTGCTACAAAATTAAGCAATTTGTCCAGTCACACAAGTAGTAACATAACCCAAGCCTTTTCACTCTACATCTGGTACTCTTTCTCCTCCACAAATATACACATCTATGTATGATATACATTCTCATCTATTCTAGTCCACATTGATGGTGTTTGTGTGTATAAGTATATATAAACATAGGCACACACATATATACATTAAGATAATTGGTGCAATTTAAATAAAATATTTTCTTATGAATATGAATGAATCAATGAAAAGTAGTCATTAAGCACTTACTATGAACCAAGAGCTTAAAAAAGCAAGACAATTTCTGTCCTCAAAAAACTATGTTCCAATGGGGGGAGGGAGAACATGTGGAGGAGAATGGTGCTTAATAAGTAACATCAATGTAGGTACCTTCAAATATGTTATTAAATGTTTATCTAAAAACAGAGTCTTAAGTTCTGCCTATTCCATAGCCTTAGCATATTTTAGACATTGTAAATAATGGTAAACAAAATGATTAAATATTGAAGATATCCAGCTTGTTCAGTTTTACATTTGATTTTTTCTACCTACTCACTGACAATGGCATTGGCTGTAAAAAACAACCATTCATGTCTGTTTGAGTTTAGACTTAACTCCTTTGAATATATACTGAATGTCTCACTGGAAGTACATTGATAAATGAGGAATTTATCTCATCAACTCAGAGTTCCAACTCCAGAAAGCCAAACTTTGTGTATCCAAACTCCAGATGGACTAGCCACCGTCTTAGTGATATGTAGCTTACCCCAAGAGAAGCCTCAGACTCATCTCCCCAAAAGCAGTTTAGAGCATGCCTTCCAAAGAGATTTATCTCACTAATTCTTGGCTTTAAAAAGAACTGATGTGTCTGGTCTAGGATTGGATTTGATGACCTATCCTTTTTACCGTTGTTCACTCGTTTTTCAGTCGTGTTCGATTCTTCATGATCTCGTTTGGAGTTTTCTTGGTAAAGATCCTGGAGTGGTTTGCCATATCCTTCTCTAGCTCATTTTATAGATGAGGAAACTGAGACAGAGTTAAGAGACTTGCCTAGAGTCACAAAGCTAGTGGCTGAAGTCAAATTAAAATTCAGGACCAGCACTCTAGCCACTGCACATCTAGCTTTCCTTATCATGACTTATATCTCTCCCTAAACTTAAGACCCTGATACTGTTACTTTTTAAATATAGGTTTGTTGGATAATGTTTAACGCCATCAGTGTGCAGGGAAGTAATACCACAGTATATAGATGGGGTTCATCCAAAAACAATCAACAACTTAAAAAAAAAACAACATTTTCTTGGTCTTGAAATATTTTCTGCTGGTACTATGTGATTGATGACAGAAGGAAAACATAAAAACCTCTAGATCAAAATCATAAATATCATTATACAGACATAACTTTCATTGACTGATCTTACATATACAGTAAATTAGGATAATCTTCTGGACTATTTCTTGTTATGATCAATAACTACTTTAATTTTCTTTCTCACTGTTAACTTGACAACCATCAATGAACCCAAATTGTTTAATGCAGAAAAAAATATCGAAAGAGAGGTTTACATAAGAAACTGTGATTGAGCTGATGATCATGGGTCATAAGGTGAAAATCTGGTTATATGGACAACATACTCTAAAGATAATACACCAAATCTGGATTATAGTTTAAAGGTGAGGTCTTCTATATTGATAGCCCAACTTAAAAATGACTCCTCCTTGAGATAGGGATCATTTGACTAGTGAATACTTCTCAGGACTATCTCCTAGAGAAACAGGTAACAGTAACTAGATGACCGTGACCCAAAACTTTAAAAAAAAAAAAGAGGCACAGGACTTACTTCAGATTAAGCCTAGAGAAGAAGAAATAAGAAGTGATGTATAGGGATATACATATTGACACATGAAAAATGACTAAATAGTACAATACTTTGGTTGAGATAGTGCTAAAGACTTAGAAGGCTATGGGCGTTAAGAAGAGCAAGATCTCTGTGAACTGAGGTGTAAGGCTTTGTGCAGGATACTCATTCATGGGGCTGTAGAGTAAGGTGGTGACCACACTGTCTTTTTCCTTTTGCCATGCATGCCATCAGAGACTTTCCAGGCTAACATAATGGAATGGGTGGTTCTCTGGAACTGGTTAGGTTTTCTTTCCACTGAGGAAAACAGGGTTAAGTGACTTGACCAGGGTCACACAGTTAGTAAGTGTTTGAGGCCGGATTTGAATTAATGAAAATGAGTTTTCCTGATTCCAAACCTAGTGCTATATCCACTATACCACCTAACTGCCCAGTTTGTTCTTTAACTACCTGGGTAAAAATTATTTTTAAAACTGGTGCCTAGAAGGAGGTAAATTATTATTATTATTATTTTTTGCTTTTTGGAGGGGGGGAGGCAGGGCAATTCGGGTTAAGTGACTTGCCCAAGGTCACACAGCTAGTAAGTGTGTCAAGTGTCTGAGGCCTCATTTGAACTCAGGGCCAGTGCACTATTCACTGTGCCACCTAGCCACCCCAGGGGGGTAAATTAATTTCAAGCAAATTTTAAAATAGATGAAATTTGTCCTCAGCCTCCTCCTTCTGATTGCCCACTTGTTGGCCTTTGGTTACCCAAAGCTCTAACCATGGTGGGTGTTTTCTCCAGGTCTGATTACTTACCTCAAATGTCCTTTGTTTCAAAAATGCTTTCTATTCCTTCCTCATCTCCTTAATGATCTCTTCCTCCTCAAATTATCATGCACATGCTTATTTGTTTTCATATTGTATACTGCCTCCACTCTCCCCATCCCCCACCCCCCCCTCCCGGTAGCATGCAAGCTAATTGAGGTCCAGGACTGTTTTTAATTTTTTATTTATGTCCTTGGTGCCCCACATAGTACCTTATACACAGTGCTTTCTCAATAGTAGCACATAACCTCTTTGCTCCTTCTCAGTCCTAACATGGGACAAAACTTATTTCTTTGTCTTGCTGAAGTGGGTTATAGCTAACTGGAGAGCCTAGGTCCAGTGTATCTTGTAATTTTAAATTTATTTTATTCCTTGCTCAAACAAATTTATGTATCTGACCATATGCAAAGATAGCTAATTCAAGAATGAATACCATAATCATTAAGCAGTTATTTCCCAACCATTAAAATGTAATCAAATTCTTTTGTGAGTATAATGTTATTGGTAAACGCCACATACATCACCTCCCAGTTCTTTTCTTGTAAAAAGTGTTCATGATACATTGGTGTAAGATATTTATAACAATTTTTTTTCTACATGACTGTGGAACTACCATAGTTGGACTCTAATATCATAACCTCTAACGCTATGCAAGAGGAAATAGAACTGGCACCAAAGAAAACAAAGATGGAAGGAAAGCTATATTATACTAAGTATACACGGAGGAAGACTGCTGGAAAGAACATAATTTTAAGGGCATTGAGGAATTCATTGTAAACTCATTTCAAAGAGGGCATGATAGGGGTGAGTAGGCTATAATATGGACCAACAAAGAATTGTAAAGGAACAATGGTATATAGGAATACATCAGGGAAATATGTTACTAGAAAAGGAGGCTGCTAAACATGTGAAGGAAAGTTAGGAATAGTTTATGAACGACCCACTTTTCAGTGGGTTACTTTGCTTTCACGTAGACTAGACTAATCTTCACTGAAAGAGAGGCAGTGGAATTGTGTTAGTCATTTTCAGTCATGTCTGACTTTTAAAACCCCCGTTTGTGGTTTTCTTGGCAAAGGTGCTGGAGTGCTTTGCCATTTCCTTTTGTAGCTCATTTTGTGCATAAGGGAACTGAATCAGATAGGGTTAAATGACTTCCCAGGGTCTGAGTAAGTGTCTGAGTTCAGATTTGAACTCAGGTCTTCCTGATTCTAGACCCAGTGCTCTATCCACTTTGCCACCTAGCTGCCCAGGTAATAGAATAGGAATAATTAAAGAGACACTATTAGCAAGTACCCAGAAAAGCTGGTGAAGTCTAAGTTATGGAATATAAGGTATCAGAATTCAGGGTAATCAGCTAAAGAGTACAGCAAAGTAGTACCCCAGTACTAGGTGAAGAGGAGAGTTAGAAAGCAAAAATGGCATAAATCCAGCAGGATTTATACACTCATATTAGAGGACACAAGTTATACCTTTTGTCTTTTTTATGTTGTGTACTCAAGGTGGGTTTCCATCAGCTTACAGACACTGAGCACAGCCAAATCAGAGACCTGCAGATGAATCATGTTTCTGACTGAGTCAGGGAAATGATGATTAACTTCTAATTCACGAAAAGTATTTTTAAGAGGAAGCTTCCTCTGATGGATAGAGAATTGACCTTGGACCTGGGTTCTAGTCAGTATGTTCCCTAACACATCTTCCCTCTGTGACTCTGGACAAATCACTTAATATCTCAACGACCCAGGAGCTGTCTGCAAGGATAAGTTGCAGAAGAATTGCTGGTCTGCATTTGTCCAGGGAATTTCTTCACTAAGTACTTCTCCATACCATTGAAATCACAGGTCTGTACAAAACAAAAAATCTTAGTGAGGAAAGAGGTCAGTTTAATAGGGGTAACAAGAATGGTATTAAAAATCGTTTGGTCATTTGAAGGGCTTGTAATATATTTTACCAACTGTCAGTTTCTTACTCAAGCTGACCTTTGTCCTTCTATCTTGGGAACTGATGCCAGCTGTCTAAATTTAGGATGTATCTGTGTGATGCCAAAGCAGCCAATCCATTCAACTAATTCTATTTTTCAAATGTCACTGAACAGATTTGTGGGTTTTGCATTAATAGAATAACCACTTGATTGACAATTTTCTACCATTCAACTTCATTGTTTTGCAGTTGTGTATACAAAGCCTCAGACTTTTAGACTTTTAATTTATCTAAATTATGTGAATCTTTAAAGTAGTGAGAGAAAGGGCTATCATATAGTAGTGGAAAGAGCACTGGGCTTGAAATCAAAAGCTCTGGATTTAAAACCTAGCTCTTGCATATTTGAACTCTTTGAACTTCAGTTTGTTCAGTGACAAATAAGGGATAATAGTACTTACACTACATACATTAAATAATTAATTCATTTATTTAGCACACATTTGTTAAGTGCCTACTGTATATAGAACGTTATGCTAAAGACTTAACAACACAGAGGAAAGAACACTGGGATTGGATTTGGAGGACCTGGGTTAGAATCTCAATTCTGTTATTACCTCTGTGACATGTTAGCCTCTTCAGGCCTCAGTTTCCTTTTCTCTATGTAATCTGTCTGGGCTTAGTCTCCCAACCAACGTTTAATATAGATATAGATACATCTAAGATAAAACACCTGCCCAGAGTATGATATGGCTAGAAATCCAATCTGGGATCTGGGGAGCCCCATCCCCTATCTCCAAAGGAAGATCGAGATTTCCACCTTTGAGGGCAATGGCTTTACCAGCAGTAGCCTTGAGTTGAAGGGACAGGATCCAGACCAGCCATGACTAAGTAATCACTCTTTATAATTATCGTTATCTACCACACCACAATTATTTGTTGTCTAGGGGCATGATACTTTCTCTATTAGGGGTTCAGAAAAAAAAGGATTTTCCCTGGTCACTCTAAAGGGAAGGATATTCCCACCATTTTCCAATCTCAACTACACTAGTAAACCTCTTTCAAAGAAAATAGAAAAATGAAAATCAGAGAAGTTATATAGATTAACTTAAATCAGTAGTTCTCAACCTTTCTAATGCCACAACCCTTTAATACTTGTATGTGGGTGTAGCTGCATGTGGGCGGACCTGCCTGGAGACAGATAGAGGAGTGGTGTCTTGGTTCCTAAGACCATCAGAAATGTGTTTTCCGATGGTCTTAGGCGACCCCTGTGAAAGGGTCATTCGACCCCCAAAGGGGTCACAACCCACAGGTTGAGAACCACTGACTTAGATAAATGAATTCATAAGAGTAAATGAGCTTTTTGAGAGCAAGATGACATCTCAGGTCAACCAACGAACAAAAACAATCTTTTGGGGGTGAGTCTGTCCTTAGTAGTTTCTAGGTTTGTAAGCTCTAGATATTGAGAGAAATATTGAGGGTCAGTTTCCCTTAATGTGTTCAGCCCCAAAGTGATCTCTTATCTGTCATTTAAAAGTGTACCTTCTCTCTCTTTATTCTTTGTCAAATTCTTCCACTTTTCTCAACTATTGCTCTGAATTTAAAGCAGCTTCTTCTGTAGGCAAGCTGTGTTGTAGGCTCAGTCTTCTCTCAGCTACCAAAGTCACATCTTCTTACCACATAACACCACAGAACTGTCACTCAAGAAACCATCATGGGCTTGAGGGGGTAAGAAATGTAGTTACATATAGAATGGGGTGGTGGAGATAGAATAGATGGTTTCTCAGATCCCTTCTAGGCTTAAATTTGTGCTATTATAATTCTAGCTACTTGAGAAAATTTCAAAGTTGAGATAAGATCTAGCCTTCACAATCTAGAATAAATAGGACACCGAGATAACCATAACACATAACATTATATGATAAATGCATTAGAAAGTTGCAAGACAAAGCACAATGGTCATTCAGGGAAAAAAGTCATCACTAACAGGGAACATCAGCGAGGAGGCAGCATCTGAGTTTGCTTTTAAAAGGATATGTTGGAATAAAATAACCAAAAAAGAGGAGAGAGAAAATTTCAAGCGTAAGCTACAGCATAAGCAAAGTGATAGAACTGGCAGTGCAGGGAATGCTCAGAGACTAGAGAGAATTCCAAGTTTTCTAGAACATAGAGCACATGATAAAGAGTAAGATGAGATGAGTTTAGAAAGGTTATGATTATGGAGAGCCTTGAATGTCACAGAAATGAGTGGACATGATAGCTACTAAAATTTTCAATCACAATAGTTATATAGCCAGATATGTGTATAAGAAAATACTATTTTTGACAGCAGTGTGAAGGACAGATTGGAGACACTGGAGGCAGGAAGACTTATATAATCTAGTGGTAATGAAGACTGTTAGCAGGGTTGTGGCTAAAGGAATAGAGAGGAAGGAAAAGATAAGATATGAGATGTCACAAAGGTGTAATAAAAAAGGTCCCACCCAATAACTGACTCTGAAGGGTCACAGAGAGGAAATAGTCAAAGATAACATCAAGGTTGCAAATGTGGAAAACAAGATTAATAGTGGTGCCGGAGACAGCATCTATATGGGAGAAAGTTAATATGCTTGATTTAGGACATAGTGAGTTTGAGACTGATAAAGGAATATCCATTTGGAGATGACATATTTAATTGGAGATGTAGGTCTATAGCCATCAGAACAGGGATCAGGACTGGAGACAGATTTTGGAACCATAAGCATAGAGGTAGTTCCTGAACCTTGAAAATGAATGAGTTCATGAGGGGAAAGAATTTTCACTTTGGAGAATACTCTATTAAGAGTTTGGGCAGTTCAGTAGTACAGTGGATAGAGAGCTGGGCCTGGAGTCAGGGTGACTCATCTTCCTGAGTTCAAATTCATCCTCAGAAACTTACCAGCTATGTGACCCTGGGCAAATCACTTAACCCTGTTTCCCTCAATTTCCTTATCTGTAAAATGAGCTGGAGGAGAGAATGGCAAACCACTCCAGTATCTTTGCCAAAAAAACCCCAAATGGAGTCACAAAGAGTTGGACATGACTGAAAACCAACTGAACAGCCACATAGCAGAGATCAGGAAAAGGAGGAAGAGGAGCCACTGAAGTCAAAAGACAAATACAATTAATTTGTGTATTTGATCTCTTATTGGTGCTGGGTATGTTTACACCAAGCTTCCACCATGATCTTTTTGTATTCAGAAATTGAAGAGGAAATTTAAGCTTGGAGACATTGAATGACTTGCTAGTAGCACACAACTAATAAGCATTAGAATTTGAATTCAAATCTAGGACAACCCTGACTCCAGGTGCAGTGACCATAATGTTATTTAACACGTCAAACACTTCAAATTTTTTACGTCCAGGGCACAACTAGTGCTCTGTGAGGAAGTAAATGAGACTCTAAGCATCAATACCCACCATTCTTGTTTGTAAAATGATGGGCTTTGACTTGATGAGTTCCAGCTCCAAATCTATGATCTTATGTAAAGATGGCAGTGATTAGGAAAATATTAATCACCACTTGATTTAATGATAGATGTTTCATCTCTGTAACAGTTTGGTTGGGGTCATTAAAATATATTTTCATCCCTATTAAAAAAAACAGTCCAGCAACCAACCTGCAGACCTACTCTGAAAGGAGCCAAAATTGCAGTGGGAAGGTGTAAGCCAAAAGTATCTCGCAATAAATTCTTTCTTATTACAGTTTTCACGAAGGAATAAAAACAAACCATTAAAATATAATGATTCCCAAAGTTTAATTAAAAAGAGTATAGTTCTGGGAAAATAGTCCCTCGATGGGGCTTGGGAAGACTATGAAGTTATATTATGAATTCTTATTAGACATAGTGTCTCATTAGTAGCAAGAGTCTATACCACAGGAAAATAAAATAGAATAACTTTTCTCTCCCTTCTACAGACCAAAAAGTTGGTCTGGAGAAGAGAAATTCCTTTGATAACAGTTTATATCTTTTGTTATGAAGTAATGGCACTAGACCTAGGCATGGGAAATCATACCCTCTTCTTTGAGAAAAGTTGTATAATTGTATAATCTAGTCATAGCAACTGTGTTAAAAAAATTGATAGGAATATTGTTACAATACAATATTCAGTTTATTCAATTAGTACTTCTATTGTGAATTCCATCTGTATGTGTACTCCTTCCACCAAGACAGATTGCAATTTCTTTCTGCTTTATCCTCTGAAATTTTTGTCCATATTTTCTCATAAATCTTCAATTACAGAATCAATCTATGGCAGTGTGGACCTCCATCTTGTTCTTTTTCTATCAATGATCTTTAGATGTGCCACTCAAGCTTTCATTTTCATTACTTGACTGGTCTAATCATTTTCTGTTCCTATATGTCTTTGAGAAGGCCTTTTATTTCATTTGTCAAAAAATAAAGCCATCTTTTGTAAAAAATATTATATCATGATTATGCCTACCATATATTCAAATGGAATAAGGAGGAGAGTAAAATTATTTTAATTTCCACTTGCCTAGAATGCTTAAGTTCTTTGGTCAAATTCCACAAATACAAAGCAAACAAGGATCAAGATGGTTTAGTGTATTAATTATGCCATTAGACCTAGACATCTAAGAGAAAATTTCTTAATTTTTAATGAAGATTAATTAACTCTCATTTATTATGTAAAAGAAATTTAATTAAATTAATTTTTATGAGCATGCTATCTTTCCAGCATGTTTTGAATATTGGTCTGTGGCTATGGAAGAGAATAAGTTAAACCACCTCCTGGGACCCATTTTTGTCTGATAGTTCTATTCTCTTGCACTTCTTTAACTTGTGTAGTAAGGGGTTAGGGGAAGGGGAGTTCCCATCTTTGTGTTCTAACACATTGCACTATCCAAAGACGTGACTAATCCTGACTCACTCACCCCCTAAGTGAAGGGATATTCGGGTAGTGTGTGATATCTTGCTTCAAAAAAGAAGTTGTGAATTGATTCTATGGAAGATTGTGCTCAAAGAGAAAAGGGATTTATGTACGGATTTTATATTACTCTCTTTAGTGGATGGAGGACTGGACCTGGATTCAGAAAGCCCTGACCTCCACCCCTGCCTTTCACATTCCTAGCTCCATGAGTATGAACAAGTTCCTTGATTTCTTTAAGCTTCAGCCATCTCTCTGTGAAATGAGGTTAATAGTACTTAGAGTACCCACTCGATGTAGATCTCTTCTTTAACTTGTCCCATTCTTAACCATATTATTACTGTATGGGTAATTGTTATATTGATAGAATATAAAGCCCTTGAGATCATAAAGTGTATCATTTTTTAATCTTCTCCTGTTGCCTGTGAAGTCCACGTGATAGTAAATACGGTTCATGAAAAAATACGGCCAAATAAAATTACAAATGAAGTCATAGAACCTCAGAAGGGTTGAAGAGACTTGACTAAGTTCACTCATGACTCCAAATTTGGTACTTTTTCCATTGTATTATAGATGAGGGATCTTTTCCTCAGCTTGAATCTGATCCCCCCAAAAGCTGTGTTCAGAGGCTCTCAACCTGAGCCAGAGTAACAAATTAAGTTTGCTTTCTTAGAAAAGGGAAAAGTATATCATTCTAGACTCTGGAATTATCACTCACAGCTAGGTGGCATGATAGATAGAGCTCTAGGCCTGGAGTCAGGAAGTCCTGAGTTCAAATGTGGCCTCAGACACTTACTAGCTTTTTTATCCCAGGCAAGTTACCTTTAGCCTTGGTTTTATCATCTGTAAAATGAGTAGAGAGGAAAATGGCTAACCACTTCTTTGCCAAGGAAACCCCAAAAGGAGTGATGGAGAGTAGGACAGCCTAGCTACAATCAAATTATATGTAACCACATCTCAAGTCAGATATGACTGAAAACAACTAAACAGAAACACCAGTATTTGTGGCCGACCTAGTAATACTATCTTCCAAGTGAGGTTCCATAGTTTAAGAATGGAAAGAAGAACATGACAAGCTTCAAAAAGAAATTAGTAAAAATGTCTCAAAGTTTAGCAAGTGGGCTATGCAAGGATGACTCTTAGGCAGTGTTTTATCTAAATGACTGGCATGTAGGTCATGTGGTTGGGTGGGTGGAGGATTCTTGAACACAGGAAAATAGATATCCTTCAGGAAGACAGCATAATTATCAGCAAGCATCCAAGTATAAAGATGATGATCCTGTATTCTCCATCTCCACTGACAGCCAAAGAGTAAATGGATTTAAGTTACAGGAGGAGTTAGACATTAAGAGTCAGGAAGATGTAATGTCTTCATAGAAGCTATTATCAGAATCTAGAACAAATTTTAAAGGATTTCATCCTTCCCAAGGATTTGAAAAGCTCACAAAAAATCTTTTGAGATGATTTCAACAATAATTCTGCTTGAGTCCAAAGATATAATTCAGTGGCCCCTTAAAAGCCAGCAATCTAATTCAATGCAAATTTCTTAGAAATGATGAAGCACTCTATTGGTATCATTAATAATGATTAGAGCTTTATTTAACCCAGAAAACATGATATTAGGAAATCACAGTGGATATTAAATCAAAAGCATAATTCTTTTCCCTATGTCAGAACATGAGAAAAAAAAATCCTGTATATATAATTTTCAAGTCCTTTGAAGCTGAATTAATTTATTAATTAATTAAATTTATTAATGGAATTAAAGCAACAGATATATTTTTAGCAATTTATCTATGGATATTGATTTTTCAAAGGTAATATAGCAGGTGGTCTTGAGACCTACACAAGGGTTTAAGGCCTAACTCTGACAAGTAGTGATTGTGTGATCTTGAGTAAGTAACTTAATATCTCAGTGCTCCAGACAGTAAATTTCAGAGAAAGTACCAACCTGCATTATTAGAGGGAATTCCTTGCCTAACGACTCCTGTGTCAATAAAACCACAAGTACTGCCCTTACTATAAATAAACCTAATCTTCAGAAGATCACTGGAAAATGCATTGAGTTGGAGGGCTCTTTAAAGGCCACCTACAAACTGCTCATTTTATAAATAAGAAAACTAAGACCCAAAGGATAAATGATTTGCCCAAGGTCACATAGTAAGTGACTGACTTGGGATCTGAACCTTACACTCACTCCAAATACAGTGCTCTTCCCTTTACAACACAATGAAATGAGTGAAATGTGGACGTCTCACCTATTTTCAATTCTAATGACTTACTCATTATCTTGCTGAGATTTAGACAAGCAGTGCTCTATGAGGCTTCCACTGGGTCAGGACACCAACAAAAAATTTGTAGAATAGCAAATCTGCTTTAAAAAAAAAAGTTCAGGGTCAAAAGGTTCTTTTTGGATCATGGCCTGATTTATTACCAGGAAAAAAAAAATCACCCAGTATGTTATTAGAATAAAATCTACTAATGACATGAGTCCCACATAACTCTCAGGCACAGTGTTTCATTATTAGGGATGCATGCCATGTAGATCATTGAGGGTAGAAAGAAGAAGGAGGTCCTTTAGTTCATTAGTATTAGTGAAAATTTGAAAAAAGGATCAAAATATCATAACCGCAGCTGCACATGTGCCACTTATAGCACTTTTATTGTTAGAATTCTGTTTCTATTTATTGTGATTTGAATAGCCCTGATGTGCCACACAGACAGACCATTTCCAGAATCACCTGGGGAGGGGTGGATGGAAAGAGGATGTTAAAATTCTCTATGACAGGTTTGTTTAATGTACAATTGGTCTCTGTCACTAAACAATGGGGTGTAAAAGTCCAATTTAGCAATTTATTTCTATTTGTCATAAAATCTTTAAGCAGCAGGATGGCATGATTAAGGCTTCAAAACTGGTTATTATTTATATAATAGATAATAGCACCACTGTGTCTGTTAAACAGGGTGATTCTTTTAGAGTGGCAGCAAAGAAATCAAAAATGGTGGGGCTTAGAGAGCTCTGTCCTGAGGATTTTTTTCTTCATATAGTCATTAAACAAAGAAGACTGAAAAAATTACCAGAATGTGACAGCATTTAGATAGAACAATATAGGCTTTTTAAAAACTCGAGTTTGTTTTCTGTATCTAAATTCAATCAGAAGCAGCTTTATATAGCAGATAGAATACTAGACTTAGAGTTAAGACTTTGTGGGTTCAAATCCCACTTTTGAAACTGACTAGTCTGGCACCTCCCTAGGAATTAAATCAAAGACTAATTCTGAAATGTGTTAGTGGAATTAGTTCTCACCGTGGGTACCCCACATGGTGCTGAAATCATAGCTCCTTACCTTAAATTCAAGTATGAATTCAATCCAGTAAAAGCATAGCTACAATCAAATGTTCCATCTCAAGTATGCACATAAAATGAAATTGAATCTGATCAACTGAAATCCCCAAGAAATCTAGAAACCTCAACTTGGGCCTTCTTTATTTTTCTGTTTTTATTTCACCAGTATTGTTCATTAATAAGGAGCCAAATAGTTACAGAGTAGGTGCCAACGTGCATTGATGAATTAAATTCCTTAGTTCCTTATTCAGAATTGTGTACAACATAGAAATTACTGATCTAGTCTCTAACCCAATCCCCATATTTTCCTTTTAATTTTACGCCTTCTCCAAATGAGCGACTAAGTAGAAAAAAAAATTTAGTAGAAGGCACAAAGTAGAAAATCAAGAATCTTAAATAACCTACAATGTAAATAATTGGAGAGCCCAAACAATAAATTCCCATACAGTGACACTCTCTAAATTATTGTGCTATTGAGATAAGGTCATTGCATCATCCTGTCCCCAGTCCTATCCTTCATGTCTACTGACTTTACAATCCCACCTTCCTGAAGGAAGACTAGCTTGTAATTATCCTCTTAACTCCAAAGCCCTGTTATCACTCTTGGTGACCTCACATTAAACATAATCTCACCTTCCTCTTGTACTTTAAAAGAGTGTATTTAAAAGAATTCAAAGATGGGGGACAAATCACATCCAACAGCTTGAAATTTTTAAAGAGAAATTAGCCCAAGAGGGATAGGAGGGGTTCAGGAATAAAATTCTGGCAAAGTAGAAGGAAGTGATTCCAACAAGGAGGAAAAGGCAGTGATGTTTAAAGAGGACAATGTAGATGCTTAAGGAGTTCCTTAACGAACTCAGATTTTTAAATGATATGCAGAAGAGGGCAGGTAAACTCAGGATGAATGGAAAGGATGTGAGGTCTTATGAGTCAGAGACATGAAGACTAAAGAATTTATGTTTGAATTTATGGTTGCAATTCATAAATACTAAAGAAACCAAAAAGCTGTTTTGTTGTTGTTCATTCTTATCATCTTCCTGGGAACGGGAAGATGATAAAACAAAAATATTTTATGGCGAAAACTAGATGTTCTTTAAGTTTTCTTCTAGCTGTAATTTCTATTCATCTATTTTTTTTTAATTTTTACATTACAGGATGTAAAATGGACAATTTTGATTATGTCAAATTAAAAAGGGCTTTCACAAGCAAAACCAATACAACTAAGATTAGAAGGGAAGCAAGAGACTCGGGATGGGAAGGTGGGATTTACAGCAAGTTTCTCTAATAAAGCCTCATTTCTCATATATATGGAGAACTGAGCCAAATTTATAAGAATATGAGATATTCCCTAGTTGATAAATGGTCTAAGGATATGGACAGGGAATCTTAAGAAGAAGAAATCAAAGCTATCTGGAGTCATATGGAAAAGTGCTCTAAATCACTATTGGTTAGAGAAATGCAAATTAAAACAACTCTGAGGTACCACCTCATATCTATCAGATTGGCTAATATGACAGAAAAGGGAAATGACAAATGTTGAAGGGATGTGGAAAAACAGGGACACATGCATTGTTGGTGGAGTTGTGAACTGATCCACCCATTATGGAGAGTAATTTGGTGGAACTATCCCTTCTCCAAATAATGTTCTCAAATGTAGAAAATAAAAAATACACATACACATACACATACACAGAGGATTACAAAGGAAATTGATTCTATTAAAAATAATTATCAGAGCATTTTAAAACAAGTTCATAAACCTCAAGTTAAGAAGGCTTTACACCCACTTTACTTTTCCTATGACAGACCACATCCAAAAATGTCCGGTTTTTCATGTCACTGTCTCAGAGACATGTTAGAAATATTGATAATCCACTAAGGCGCTAGAGCAAAGCAAGTAGAATGGTAAAGTGACCCAAAACCTTGTTACAACAGTCTCTAATACCATTTAGCCTGAACAAGGCAAGACTTAGGTACAACGTAATAGTTATATTCAGATATTTAAAGGATTGTCATCCAGAAGAGATTTGTTCTCTTTAACCACAAAGGTCAGAACTAGGCTTATTAGATGGAAATTATATGAGGAAACATTTTAGCTCAAAATAAAGAAAATTTCTGAATGATTAGAGCTATCCCAAAATAGGACAGACTGCCTTGGAGGATAATGAATTCCTCATAGCTGGATGGGAACAGAGGCAGGTATTGATGTAGATGTATAGATGATGGGATTCATACTTAGGGCAAGACTTATTCTAGATAATTTGTGAGGATCTGAGAAGACTCCCCTGCTTTCATATATACATATATATGTACATATATATATATATGTATATGTGTGTGGGTGTGTTTATGTATGTGTGTATAAATATGTTCATATATGTGTTTATATATGCATATATGTATTGTGTACATGTACACATATGTGTGTGTATGAGTGTAAGTAGACGTGTATATTTGTGTATATACCACTAATTGACTCTGATATTCCACCATTAGAATTTTATTCCTTTATATTAAAGCATTGTCCACTATTAACATTAATACTTTGTCAGTCACTAGCTCCTTAATATACATTAGCTTATTATTAGCCTCTGCCACATGGTAAATAGCTGAAAATAGATTTGATAGAGAAGTGTGGGAGGATGGGTTATGGGGAATCCTCAGGACAGGCTTGAGTGGGATTCCAAAGCAGGCAGCATGAAGACAATAGGTTCCTGGGGATGGGGGCAGGAGGGGAAAAGGTGGCACAAAAGACAGAAAAAATGTCAAAAACATACTTCTTCATGAATTTACTGACTTCTCTGCTTGGAATGCTCATGACCCAAGATTCACAGGCTCTAGGGCATGTGATCCCAGAAATGACTTTTGTTCTTAGCTCCAAGAATGAGAGAGTTCAGCTAATGATTGCAAGAAGCTAGGGAAGTCAAGGGGGAGCTGTTCTTGGCTCTCCTCTTCTTCTCTGGTTTCTAATCAACTTTAAGAGAATACCAATGTTTATAGATCTGGAGTGGACCTGCTGTGAGCATAAATGTATAAGCCACTAGTGGGTCCCTATCAAAATAGAAACTGGTGGGCAGTCTCGTCAGCACCACAGGTGGGGCCATTCTCTGCCTGCCAGCTGGAAGCTCCTGAGTAAGACACCTGCCACTGGCACGTTCTCTGCAATCTCATTTTCTGTTCTGCTGCCTAATGTGACTTTACTGAGGTCAAGTGGATTGGTCAGACTTGCAGTCAGGAGAAATCTGGATTCCTTATCTGCCTCCAATACTTAATGACTCTTGGACATGGACTAATTAATTAAACACTATTAGTCTCAGTTTCTCTGCCTATAAAATTAGAATAATAATACCTATAGCACTTGATCACAGGACTCTAAGAACCAAATAAGAAAAATGTATGTAAAACACTTTGCAAACTTTTTAGTGCTATATAAATATCAGCTATCATCGTCATCATCATCATCATTATCATCATCATCACCATCATCATCATCATCATCATCATTATCATCATCATCATCATCATCATCATCATCATCATCATCATCTAGTTCTCCTACAGTATTCAATCAAAAACAGTCCTAGGACAAGGACCTCCCTTGATGAACCAAGCAAAATTCGGATACTATTCATTCGTATTTAATGTCCTATAGACTGTTGTACACATAGGTAAAATAATTGCTTTTTGTAATTGAGGAAGTGTCAAGATGTAAGTTCATCCCACGTAGACTCCCTGAAAGCTTCCTGAGTGCAACCCCACTAGCAGAAAGAACAATTGAGATTGGACAGATCTTATCCTTTTCCCATGTGCTTTTGATCTCCTCTCCTGGGTCTCTACATTTCAAAAACTTTTTGTTCCATGTATCTTGGAGATTCTGAGTTTTGGGAATGGAAACATCTATCAAAGACATTATTCTTAAATTTTTATGGGTTACTATTACTTTCCTGGAATGGCCTGCCCCCTTGTCTCTGCTTCCTAGTTTCCCTGGCTTTAAACTCAGATCAAATCCCAGATTCTGCAAAAGGCCACTCCTCCCCCACCCAGTTACTAGCTCCTCCCCGTCTGAGATTACCTTCACATACTCTGGAAATATCTTCTATGTACCTATGAGAATTTTATACATATTATTTATTGACATTTATCATATATATATTTTAATATACCCATTAGAATTTAATCTCATTCAGAATATTCTCCTGTGGAATTGTTTTCTTCCCCCCCTTTTTTTGTATCCCCAGAACTTAGCACAGTACATGAAACATAGTAAAAGCTTGATAAATGCCTGCCGATGGACTGATGGAATTATCATCTAAGATTTCTTCCCTTTAAATTAGCCCTCCTCCCAGCAGTAGTCTGATCCCACAGTGAACAAATCTGTGGGTCTACCTTGAACCTATTTATACCTCCTTGGATCGGAATCTCAAAGCATTTAGAAACCCACAATCACTAAATTTAGAGTCAATATTTAGAATATGCTGCATGACCACATGCCTTTGCCTCCGTTTTCCAGTTTCATTGTGATTTTACCACTCCATCTAGGAAAACTATAGTTTTAAAATGAAATTATGTTAGATTTGTTTTTCTTTTTATCATCGGCATTTCTTGTTTCCCTGCCTTATTTTGCAGATTTATTCTGAACATTATCTTGGACATCTGTATCTCTCAGGAATTTCTTTCCTTCTCTTTGTTCATGCTATCACACCCCACCAGCCACCCATACTACATTATTTTCCTACTTTGAACATTTCTTGATTTGGTTCACTTAAGAAAAAAAAAAGCATTTTGTGGCTCAACCTGAACAAGCAAGCTTTTGGCACCTAACAGAAGCGATGTCCTATTCGAGACCACCCTCCAAGTTGGAATCCACTGATAACAATGCATTCCATACATTCCATGACACTTGCCTTGACTAAGAGAAAATATGACATACATATTTCTTCAAATATGTTTTTATTTTTCAGCAAGGTCAACCTTGAAATAGGTGAAGCTTTCTTTGACATTTTCCCTTTTCCTCTATGCCCCTTTGTGGCTCCAATTTCCCCCAAGACAACTAAACCATGTTTCATTTCCAATGGGCTTTGCTCTCAATTATCTGCCATATTTAGAAATGCTCTGATGAATTAAAATTCTTTACTGTGGCTCTACCATATTGCTTCAGGTGTTACTCTTCTCAGTGATATTTGCATTTTAATAGAGCGCTCTTGAAAAATGAAAAATCCTTCAAAAGGCCCAAAAGGGGTGAAGCTTTAACTGGGGGCACTATAGGCATTGTAGAAAGCAGTAGGTGACATATTTGAGGCAGAGTAGAGTCTTCTGGGGTGTTTTCATCCATCAGATGGGTGATATTACACTTAACCTGCTTTTAAAGATCATAGGACCAGAAATCTAAAGCTGGAAGTAACCTCAGCAATAATCTAAATCAAGATGTTGATTTTATAGAGTGGAATTGAGGTATAGGGAGTTTGAGTCACTTGCAAATGGATAAGTCAGTGAATATCAGAGACAGGACTTGAACCCAGGTCCTTTGACTCTAAAGCTATTGCTCTTTTCACTGTACCACACTGCCTCCTCAAGACTGTCATATATGTTTGTATACATTTTATTTATATCTAAATTCATAATGTGTTTTGTGTCTACTTCCTGAAAGCATCATCTAAGTGTGTTTGATTTATTTGCATAGCACAGTCATGTCTATGAAGGTACTCAGTTGGGTCATGACATATATATATCAGTTATTATTTAGCATTTGTTAAGTACCTGCTTTGTGCCAGAACTCTTCTAAATTCTGGAGGATACAAAGAAAGACAAAAAAAAAGACATTTAATTTAACTTTAATGCAATTAAATATCCTTGATTAAATACCTGTAACATGCCCAAGATTTAATAACTGTATTTTTCTATCCTTTTGCATTTTTTTTTAGTCAATCCAAAGTACAAGGACCAAAAGAAATGAAATAAACTCTAAAAAAAACCCTGTCTATGCCAAAGTGGAGATGTGTAAGTTTTGGCCTGAGAATATCTTCATTTGTACATAATAGATTTGCGATTTCATATACAATCATCTTTTTTTTTTTAATGCTGTGTTATGGAAATGCTTAATTTCATGAATTAAAATTTAAATTAAATTTCAAAAAAAGGGAAATATAGTGTAGTGCCTAGGGCAGTGACTGGAATGACAGAGACTATGCTCTTCTCGACATGTTGCCCCATTTCACTATATACTTGCAAATAGAGATTACGGACACTTCGATGAGGTGCAATCTAGGAGACCCCAAAAGGAAATAACTTCAGTTTAAAAAGAATTGACATTTCTTTTAGAATCCAGATATGCCTCATTTTGTTTTTAAATATTATTTATAGTCTATTTGATTCCATGCCTACACGAAGCAAACTTCACATGCTTTTTTCTCCTTTAAGAGGAAGTGACCAATAAATTGATCTCTTTAGGTATTATGTAGATATATCACTTATTTATTTTGGTTTCAATCCATAATTTCATCAGTGTGGAGAATTCCCAGCATTGAAATTGACTCCACTGATGCAGATTGGTAAACCATCTGTAACATATAGTTGTGCTGAGTTACCTTGGGCATTAAGAGTTTAAGTGACATAGAAAGTAAATAAGAGCAACGGCCTAGTGATAGAGCACTGGTCCTGGAGTCAGGGGGATCTGAATTCAAACTTGGCCTCAGACATTTACTAATTGTGTGACCTTGGGCAAGTCACTTGACACTTACTAATTGTGTGACCTTGGGCAAGTCACTTAACCCAAATTACCTCCCCCCCCATAATCCCCCCAAAAGTATATAATGGAGGGAAAACTTGAACTCAGATCTTCTTGATTTCTAGACAAGTACTCTATCTACAATACCTGTCTGCCTTTCATAGTAACAACTGTAAAGTCACATTCACTAATGCAACAACAATCATGTGTCAAAAACAAAAATTCATGTGATCAAAGGAGTCTAAGCTCATCCTTATTTTAGGAAAGTATCTTATGTTTTGTGATATCACACTAATAAGGTAAAAGGATTTTTCTTTCTTGACAAAGCCCCTTGCAATGGAAAGCAACTGTAATATTCATTTTGAAATTTGATAGTACTCTCTTGTGTGAGTTTTAGGAATATTTGAAACCCATTGCATATAAATTATATTATGGAAAAGCTGTATAAATATTCTATTATGGCACATGCTGTTCTAAGGATCTGTCAGGATTTCCTTTATATACTCCATTTTGAGTGGTATATAAATCAGATGTAAAAATTCATGTTGGACTGAAACTCAGCACAGAAAGCCTCCTCCAGAGGCAAATGCTTTTTTTCAAAATGTGGTTTGAATTATATTGGTCATTTTTAAGTTATAGAACTGCAGAAAATGTATTTGTGGGTTTGAGGGGGAAAGCTTTTTTTTTTTTCCATTTTTATAACTCATTAGGAAACTTTACAGGCCTTCAGACCATTTTGTGGTTTAGAACTCAGGTTTTTCCCTAAAGTAATATTAGGGCTTGAATGGTGTCTGCTATAATTCAATGATAGCTCTTCTGAAAAATTTCTCTCTCTCTTTCTCTCTCTCTGTCTCTCTGTCTCTCTCTCTTTCTCTCTTTCTCTCTCCATGCATGTATATATATATATATATATATATATATATATATATATATATATAT
>CM053581.1:476227166-476237519 GCA_028627135.1 Pseudochirops cupreus
CAAGTTTGGTAAGCGTAGGGAACTTCCTATCTATACCAGATTACAGCATATAATGCATACACTTTCAAAACCACATTTTAATCTTACATAATAATCCACTTGGTAAAATAGTACTTTGTTTTTAGCCCTTAGAACTGTATCCAAGGTCCTGTTTTTTCTGAAGAATAGCAAGCTATAGAACATTAAATAAATATCTATTAAGGAGGATCTTATTAAATGTCTCAAATATATGCAAACTTATAATGCTGAAGATATGTCTTATAAAATTTTAATAATGATATTATCTATGTTTTTAAAATTCCATAAACAAAGATTTCTTAAGTGGGTGGGTAATCAAATCTTGTGGCAAATAGACAAATAATCATCTTAGCAGACATAGATGTTGTAACTCTACTTTTATGTTTACAGATAACTTTACAAGGCAGATTTGAGGGAATTTTATTCATACTTAACAGAGCTGAGTACAAAACACAAGCCCTACAAACTTGAGGGAGAAAACACAAATACTTCATTGTTGCAACCATTTTAAAATAATAGGCCATTAGTTGTTTTTTTTAAATCAATATCAATGTTTTATACATATATGTCACTTTCTGTTTTTAGTGTGTCACTTACATTATCTGGATGGATCTTCAAAAACTAAAAAGCTAGATGACAGAAAGGTTTGTGATTCGTCACAGTTCACAATTAGTGACAGAGCTGCAACAAGAGCCTGTATTTTTTAGCACCAAGTACAATGCTTTTTGCATAGCACAATTTTTAGCATGGTTTGAAGACACACTCCTCTCCCCTCTGCCTGTTCCCCATTAGGAACTGGCAGAATGGACAATCCCAGAAAGCAGTCAGACCACTGATTGATGGAGCAATAGTTTTATTTTTTATTTGGGGACTTTTCTAGCAGTAGCTGAGGAGGAGTAGCAGTAGACTAACTTTTCCTTTAAAAAGATGATCTGATAGCCTGATACCATGTGAATTTAATCAATCTATGGAATGGAGATAATAAAAACCAGACTTCTTTATTATAATTATAAATGGATTTTCAAGTCTACCAAAGATGTTAGCAGCTCCCAAATATAGACCAGTATATCTGAATTGCTTGGTCTCTATTAATTTTTTTAACCACACTTAGCTTATTATTTACAATTTCTTTAAGGATGTATTCACCATGATAACCTATTACATTTTAGTATTTAAGTACTATAATGACTTGCTTGATCACAGTCAAAATTCTTAGATACTTCTGTTCATCACCTCATTGTGTCTTTATCATTTTAATATTGTAATCATAGCTCTCACAATATGACTAATCAGGGACATCACTCAAAAGTTCCTAATAAATGAACTAAAAAAGTCAGAACATTTATCCATTTCAAGTATTAAGTTATATTCTAAGATCATAGGAGGTAATAATAGAAATTTTTTTCCAGTTAGAAAACCAAGTAGTATTCACTTTTTGAAGCAGTTTTTTCATTCATTTAATTTCAGACTACACTTTTAGGCACATTGACTGGAAATCAATGAACTTACAACTTCATTTATAATTTTTACATGTGAAAGAGTTAAGCTTTATATTAGGGAGCAGGGGGGAGCACTTACCAGTTTCCCAGTCTGCATTGAATTAGCCATTGATGGTACTGTGAGATGTTAAGGGATTAAAAATATTTGGTGCTCTCTCTTGCTTTAGACTCCTTCAAAAACCTGTATCAATTAATGTGCACATACTCAACTTCCTGCCTATATTCTATCATACATCTGTATACTTTATGATTTAGAAGAGGTATGCTCTATTAAGTAATAAGACTGTTTGAATAAAATGAACCTCATTAAAGTCAAGCAGAGTTTTAAATGCATATCATACAGTACAGTCTAAAGTACAATGACTATTTCTTTTAACAAATGAAATATGTATGACATGAAATATTCAAGCTTCTCAAGACTAAAAACTATAAGATATAGCCTCACCTTGATTTTACCTTTAAGCAGCCTCTTAGCTGTCTGTTAGTTATTACTTCCCGTGATTTTTCAGGCTCTTGCTCCCTTTCCTTCTTTTGACAGACCAAGGTATAGTTTCCGCCATTATAGTTTGACCAAAATGTGCCAATAGAAGTTTCATAACGTATACAAAATTCAATTCTAGCGCCATCTTTTTGATAAGGAGGAACCAATGAAATCTTAAAGGAGAACTGATCAGTTTCACCATCACAAGAATTAGGGACATACTCAGCTAAAATGTCGTAATATGTCTGCCAGTTATCTAAAGACATTCTAACATATACTAACTTCTCAAAAGAAACATTCAAGACTCGGATAGTGCCCTTCATAATTGTAGCCCCAGTTAAGAACTCTGTCGACTCCAGGATTGCCTTCTGAACCTGCAGCTTCTGCATCAGCACTTCTTTTGAGGAAGGCAAATCAAACAGTGGAGATAAAATATATTCCTCTGTGTGGAAAACATCATCCCTTAAGTCAAAATGTGATGATGTTCCTCCTGGTAGATCCCAACTGTCAAATTCTTTAACAGATACAAGATTGAATCCAAAGGCATCAGCAAATGAAACTCTTCGTGAACCTGAAGAAGGAGTATCCAGGTATGGATAATCTGATTCAGAAGAATCAGAGCCTCTTCGACTTGGGAGAGGGGAGAAGCGGGACTTGAAGCTATCTTTAATTTCTTCATCTTCAGAAAGAGAATCAGATAAACCGGGAACTTCTAAAAAGTTATCCTTGTTAATCTGTACAGTTTCTTCAGAAGACTCCATTGGGCTCTCTGATATAAACCAAGGGAGAACTGGACAACTAGTAGCAACTGATATTTGAGATACTGAGATTTAAAACAAGGATAATGTTACAGTTGACATTGCAGAAGGGAGTCAGACCTAAATATAGAAGCACTGGCGTGTAAACTATTCTGGCCAGCTTTCCAGAGGCCTTTAATTTGATCACATCAATGTTACTCTGTCCAGGGTAAGCTTCACATTTAATCCTCAGTTTTAAAAAATTACGTATTCATCTATGGGCAAACCCCCAAAGTAGCATTTTGAAATCTGAATCTACCTTGTCAGAGATTTGAAAATGTGTCACTTGAACTAATTTCCATTAGAGATGAAGCTTTTCATGTTTGTTGATGTTTGGTTTTGTTTCTTACCATACTCATTCGCGTCTTGGATGAAATCGGTGCACCTTTTTGGCATCCGTGGAAGCCAGGTGATCCCTGTGCCTCTGCTACACCCTGCTGTTAATTAGGCACCAATCTAAATCAATCCAATAAACCTTTATTAGACTGCTACTATGTGCAAGGCACTCAGGCTACAGATAGAATTTTTTAAAAAGTCATGGAGTATCCATTTAGAGCTGAATGGAACTCCAAAATCATCTAATCCAAACAACTTCATTTTATAGAAATGTAAACTGAGGCCCTAGAAAGTAAAGAGGCTTTCTCAAGGTCACACAAGGAGTAAACATCAGAGGTGGCACTTGAACCCCGAGTCCCTGTACCCCTTTCACTATACCAAGATTCTTTTTTCAAAGACTTATATTTTACTGAAAGCATACAATTTGCAAACAAATAAGTACAAACATGAGGAGTGAAAGAACATTAACAAGTAAGGGAGTCGGAAGAGGCTTTCCAAATTTACAAGTTACTATTAAGTCTTCTGGGGTACATACATAGGTATTGTTAGGTACTGTAGTTTCCAGAGTAGTACATTTTTCAACAGGAAACACCTACCTTATGCCTGGGGAGAATCTGCTCGAATCTGTTACTTTTGTGTGTGTGTGCTTTTTGGAGGGCAGTTAAGTGACCCACCCAAGGTCACACAGCTAGTTTTTGTGTTAAGTGTCTGAGGCCGGATTTGAACTCAGTCCTCCTGACTCCAGGGCCAGTGCTCTATTCATTGTACCACCTAGCCACCCCGAATCTGTTATTTAAAAAAAAAATTATTTGGTTCCTTTTAACTGATTTGTAGGAAAATGCACAAAAATGCCATAAACTACTTGACTTTAGCATATTAAAGAAGTTCATTGGTAAAGTGAACTTGACCCTGAAAGGAATCAAGTATACAAAATGTTCAGCTGGTTTCTGATTGCCCCATCATCTCATCAGTCACCCAGGTTTGAAGCTTCAGAGTCATCCTCAATTCTTCATTCTCCATTCTCACCCTTAGCACACAGTCAATGGTAAAACTCCTGTCAGTTCTAACTCTGCTATAGTTAGTAGTCACACACCAGTCACACAGCTACCACTCTAGTTCAAGCCCTCATCACTTTATATCTGAATTATGGCAACCATCTCTTAATTGGCTTCCTTTATTCCATTTTCTCCTGCGTCCAATCCATCTTCCACACACATCTGCCAAATAAAACCCCATCCTTCAGCATAGATCTGTGTCACTCTCCCTATTAAATAATTTTCGATGGCTTCCAACTGCCTGTGGAAGAAATACAAACTCCTCAGTTTGACATTTAAAGCTCTTTGCAGTCTGGTTTCAGTCTTTGTAGGCTTCTTTTACATTGCTTCCCTTATTATACTATTCTCATACTACTCTACATTTCAATCAAACCAATCTAATTTTTATTTCCTGAACTCAGTGTACAATTTACCGTCTCCATGCCTAGACTGTACTACCTCCTCACATCTGCCTCCATAGACATATAACATCCTTTAAGACTCAATTCTAGTGCCGTCCTCTACAAAGTCTTTTCTGATCACTCTTGTGGTTAATAGTCTTTCTCTCTTCAAATTATCTTATTTATTTGTTCAAATTTTATATTTCTCAGTAGAATATAAATTCAATGAAGGCAGTTTCTGTTCTGTATTCCTAGCACCTTGTACATAGTGTTGTTAAGTAAATGCTTATTGAATTGAATTCAAGTCTTTCGTGTGTCCCCCACACCATAAGACTGGAATATTACTCTGTATGACCCAATAAAATACTGGAAGAGAGGTTGTCATGGTGCCATGCAAATGTTTATTCCTTCCTTACCTCATACATATAACATAACACACCATAGATAAACATTCTCCTGAAACCTTCGTTCCTATGTACTAGCTATCAGCCAAGGTATCTGTAGTAGTGATAGACGCAAGATAAAGGAATTAGAAAAGAATGTCCAAAAGCAATTGATTACAAACCTCATGGCTCACAAATTATATAATAATGAGGACTGGTAGAGAAATCTGTCTACTGAGGTCACCGAGTCCATACTCTGAACCATACTGTTGAAGGGATACCTCAGGACTCTATAAGCACTTCCAGTTTCTTCCATTTTAAATATTTCAAAGGATAAAAGTACTGCCACAAAGAATATAATACATTCAAAAACATCCCTGCTATTTGCCCTAAACTTTCTTTTCTTAATTTTATCTCTTTACAAAGTAGTACTCCCTTGATTCATGGTAATCACTGTCTCTCTTTGGAGTTTATAACCTTCATTTAATTGTAGACAGTTGTCATGTTCCTCCTTAGTCACCACTTAGCAAAAGCGTAGAGATTTCATCTTTTTTAATCTTTTCTCACATGTCAATCCCTCCAGCACTTTTTATCATTTTGTTACTCCTCTCTGAACTCCTTCCAGTTTGCCTATATTTTTTTCTGTTAATGAGGTGCCCGCAGATGAATGCAATATTATAGAATAAGTCTCTCTGGGGTTGTAGAGAGAAGCATGATCATCCTGCAGTCCCATGACATGGTGTTTTTCTGTGTGCCATCCGAATTCACATTGTCTTGTTTCTTTTCAGTAACAGAGAAGAGACTAACATCCAATTTCATCTACTATCACCTCTGCTTAAAAAAAAAAAAACAACCATGATTCCTTCCTAGGTTTCCCCTTTTCAACTAACATATTGCATTATATCATTAACCACTTTATGAGATAAAATCTCACCTTATTTTATTCTATTTGATTTTTCAATTTTTTTCAGAATAATCAAATGTCCTTAAAGGTTCTTATAAAGGAACATGTGAAACCAAAGATTTAATATTTAAATATAAAATGTATGCTCATATGAACGTAGAAGTAGATATTACCTATGGGTGTATGTCTAGCAATACTTGTAAATGCCAGCTGAATTTCTATTGTCTAAACCCTTCATTCCACACTCTCACAATTATTTTTAATTATAAGAGCTAAAATCAATGGGTTATGTACCAATTGAAACTCTGGGTAGGACTGAATTTATAAGCTAAGAAAGAGAACTTCTTTTTTAAAAATTATAAAAGAATTATAAAATCTTGGAGTTCAAGAGATTTTACAGGTTCCTTAAAAGTTCAGTATTCCTTAATTATATTGTTTAGCCTTAAACCAATTGGAATGATGATATTCGAGCACTAGGGGTTTCTGGTCACTTAATGTATGAAATATCTGCCACCCACATCCCTCAGCATTCTTTTAGAGGATTAATCATAAGGTATTTGAAAGTACTCTTAGATCTTTTGAAAAAAAGATTTTTTTTAAAATATACACTGTCATAGCATATTTAGGTTACATGAGACCTTAGAAAACAATAATTTCATTTTACATGTGAGAAAACTAGGCTCCAAAAAGGCTATGTTGCTTGCGCAAGGTCATCTAGCTAGTAAGTGCCTTTCTGTTCTTATTAGGCATGTATGTAAGTTACAGCAAATCATCTTATTGCCTCATGTACCAACAGCCATTATTAGTTATTTATAGTAAACTCATCATTACATGGCATGTAATTTGAGTTTTAGGGTCATAGGGTAACAGGTTTGAGGGGAGGAACTTTAAGAAAAGAGAAGGTAAGGACAGAAAAACTCTATGTTTGTAGGTAGAAGGGAAGAAGCGAGTGGAAATAGACAAACATTCCAGAGAAAGAGCAGACAATGGATAAGTCAGTTAATCAGCCTTGAAGCATTTATTAAGTGCCATCTCCTCCTCCTCATACTACTAGCTTGGTGTTTGGGAGGCTCCAAAGGAAAAAGTGGGAGAGAAGAGATATTAGGTTCCATACCCACCTGAAGGTCTACAGAACCATTGTGCTGATTTCACTGTTTTATGCCTTTGAAACTTGGACAGTATGGCGGCGCCATGCCAGAAAGCTGTATTACTTCCATTTCAATTGTTTTAGGAGGATTGTGAAGATCGCCTGGCAAGATATGGTACCAGACACTAAGTCCTGCCAAGCATTCAAGCTCTACAGCACAGAGTGAAACTCCAGTGGGTTGACCATGTTGTTCAAATGCCAAAAGTACTTTTGCCTAAAAGACTATTTGACAGAAAACTCACACAAAGCAAGTGCTCATATGGAGGTAAAAAGAAGTAATACAGGGACATTTTACAGATCTCTCTGAGGAACTTTGGAATTGATCATGAGACATGGGAGACACTGGCACAGGACCACCCATCATGATGGGCCGACATCAAAGAAGGCACTGTGCTCTATGGGCAAAGGAGAAGTACAGTAGCTCAAAAGAAATAAGATGCCCAAATTTAGACACTCCACTCCAAATGTTCATATGGACTATTTGTGTCATATTGGCCTGATCAATCACAGTTGGACACTCTGTACTTTGACTCTGACATGGTGAGGTCATTTTGTTCCTCTTCAAGCACAAAGAACAACCAACTACCATGCCAGGTAACATGTTAGGCACTAGGAATAAGATGATAACAACAACCAAAAACTAGCCCCTGTCCTGTGGGAATTTACTTTCTTTGGGGAAAACATCATATACACACATTAGTAGGTATGAAATATTTATAATATTAACACAAGGTAATTTGGAGAAGATAGGCACTGGAAACTTTGCAGAGATTAGGAGAGGCCTAAGATGAATCTATGAGGACTGATGAAAAAAAGCTTCAGAGAAGGCTTCTTAGATGGAGTAGTTACCTTTGGAAGAACCACCTCATTCTTTTTTTTTTTTTTTGAGGGAGGAAAGCAGGGCAATTGGGATTAAGTGACTTGCCCAAGGTCACACAGATAGTAACTGTTAAGAATCTGAATCCAGATTTGAACTCAGGTCTTCCTGACTCCAGGGCTCATGCTCTATTCACTGTGCTAACTAGCTGCCCCAGAACCACCTTATTCTTGAAGATTAAATGGAAAGAGAAAAAGATATTTAAAAGTCATGAAAGGTTTTGAGGTTTGGAGTAGAGAATTGCTTGAGTTCATAGTGCCCTGATCTCTTCAGCAAGGTAGGAGTTCATGTCATCTGCTGAGAGTCAGGGAAATGAATGATTAAATAAGTAATAAAATAAATTAAATAAAATTTGTATTTAAAATAAACATTATTTAATATTTAATTAAAATAAATGTTATAAATAAGATAAAATTATTTAAAATAGTAAAATAAAATAAAAAAGGTTCATAGGTAAAGATGAAAGCTTAATATGTAATAAATTAAAGTTTGTAAAAAAACAGCATTATGATGTAACAATGAAGAAATCAGCTAATTTTGGATAACATGAATTTTTATTCTGCTCAATTGTCATAGTTTTATAATAGTCCAACATTGAATGGTGGCTTTGTTATATGGAAGGTCAGGATAACTCAGGTTGGGGACTAGCAAGAAATAAATCGTTCGGGAAGTCAAGGGGGCAAGGAATTCAAGGTTAAAGATAAATACATGATTGAAATGGTGTGCTATGGCACAGTAGATAGAGCAGTGAATTTAAAGTCAGGAAGACTAGGCTTCAAACCTCACCTTTGCTAGCTGAGTGACCCTGGCAAAGTCCCCTAACCTCTCTGAGCCTAAGTTTCCTCATCTGTAAAATGAAGGTTTTGGACTCAGTGATATCATGGTGTCCCTTCTCTCTTGAATAGATGATTCTGTGATCCTGTGAAATGCCTACACCATAGTGTTCAAAGAAGCGTAACAAGGTGAATGAAGACAAAACAAAGGTAGTGAAATGAGAAAATCAGGAAGGGCTTGAAGATGTGATGTGGGTGAAAGAGGCAGGTTCAAGCAGGAGGAATCATAATATAATGGAAAGACCACCACTTTTGGAGTCAGAAGACCTAGGTTTGTATCCTTTTACTAACTGTAATCTATTGATGAACTATATTATCCCAGGTAAGTTACTTAACTATTCAAGTTTCAGTTTCTTCATCATTTTTTTTAAAGAAAGGAAGCAAGTCCTGAGAGAGAAAGGGACAGTAATGGACCAGATGATCTCTAATCTTCCCAACTCTAAAATTCATTAAATCCAAAATATCATCCTCTGAAAGGGTAAGAGAGACAGAAGGATGTAGTGATAAAAGGGAGACATTCAATGTCAAGATTTGGGGGATGGAGTTATTTCAAATGAAAGTGAGGTCTAAAATCTGGTTGTTCTGGTGGGAAGATAAAGTATAGTTGAGATAAGAGTTAATGAAGATATGGAATTCTGAGTTCAGAAGATCAGAAAAATCATGAGTGCCACGCAGGCCTACCAAGATGGAGAGAAAAGCTCTGAAGCAAGCATTAAAAACATTTAGAAAGATCAGACTGTCCTGGACTTTGGCGGATGACAGCAATAATGTAAAGGGGGAAGGGATGGTTAATCAGATGGTTTGCGCTACTTCGTAAAGAAGGAAAGTAATTGATTGATGGTGACAGAGTTAAGGTCTCTAGAACCTTCCCTGTGGAACAAGAGAACATACCATTGCCTTCTAGTGGGCTGTGAATCAGTAAGAGCAAAATAAATGTCACTAAAAAGTGTTGCTACTGTCTCTTTCTCTCACTAGGCCCTGTTCCCTCCCTCAAAAATAAAAAAAGGATGAAGAAACTGAAACTTGAGTAGTTAACTTCCCTGGGATGATAGAGTTCATAGATGGATTGCAGTTAGTAATTCTTTTCAGGGTACTAATACAATGCCTTGTACACAGTTGGCATTTAATAAGTATTTGTCAAATGACTGATTAATTAATCATACGAGATAATTAAGGCACTTTGCAATCCTTAAATGCTAGCTATTATTGTTAATTATTGAAAGGTTGTTTACAAGGGATTCCATTGACATGAAAGATGCAACTGAGTGAACTTGACTTTAATAGCCTCTGAGGTCCCTTTCAGAGCTAGATCTATGATCCTAATTCTCCATGCCTTGCAAATCACAGAGTCAAACTTTTAACATAAGTGAAATCATGGAAGCAAAAAGGTACTAGTCCTCTTTACTCCTGCAAACACAGACTGATCCAACGCTGATAGAGAACTTGAAACTTGCTCCACTCGTGACAAGGCACTCCTGTCACACTTTCAATGGCAAGAGAACACGTTCATTGCCATGAACGATCGATTCCCCCCGCTGCATTCCCCAATCATACAAGAGACCTCTCAGTACTGAGACTTAATAGTTCTTTTTTTTAATTTTTTTTAATTTGCTTTTTTTTAAATTTATTTTATTAAATTTTTT
>CM053581.1:476238019-476263530 GCA_028627135.1 Pseudochirops cupreus
CCCCCCCCCCCCGAGACTTAATAGTTCTTAATGAGTCAACCAGTCACCACTTTTGAACTATATTCAGAGAATTCCATAAGGAGCCATGGTTTATGAAGATCCTTGCTTTATTTATTTGCCTGAGTGTCATGGCATGACTTGTAGTTACTGTTTGGATACCTCTCCACCAAAAATAACAATTATCATCTTAACAAAAATTTATAGGATATGGATGGTGACAAGCTGAATTGGGAATCCAGGAATGCTTAGACCACTGTAAAATCATTTTTTAAAGTACAGCTGTATGTAAAAAAAAGTGAAGATGTGAAAGAAATAATCTGTTAAAAAGAGATACCAGGAATTAGAGTCTTTAGAGGAAATGTGATAAATAGATACTGTCACTATTTCTACCTGATTGTAAAGATTTTTAACTTACGAATGAACTATTTCCTTTCCCCAGGAGACTAATAAGGGTATAAATTGAGAGTGGGGAGGGTGCCTCATAGGATTTAAAATCTGAAACCTTTTTTTAGGTGGGCACAGGAAGAATGTAGTAGAAAATTTTCTCTTGACTGGCTGGGAGGTGACATTTTTGTGGAGCATTTAAGCTCTGGAAATAATAACAACTGTACTGAAGCAGTGATTAATAATCTTGCTCTGTGTAATTATAAATTCTGCAGACTCCATGATGAATAAAATGCATTGGCCCACCCATATCTGAACAATCTCCTTTTCCAAGCTCCCTACTACTGCTCTTATTATAGCTGGCACACGCAGCACTCAGATACCTCAAATTCAAAAACATTTTCTAAAGTCCATTGAGTCATTTTGCTCTGCCCCACATAACTCCTTGTCACTCAGTCATCTGCTGCTCAGGGTTATGGAGTTTGGAAGCCAGGTGGGTGAATTCACTTTTCACCAAATCCCTATGAGCTTTTGTCTAAACTGTCTGGCTACACAAAAGATCAGCTTGAAACTTATTGCTCACCTCTTATCTATTCAATGGTTTGATGGAACAGCAAGGAATATCGTTAAAGACAATGAGGCATCAACTCCTTTAATTATTCTCTCTTAAGAATCTGCCATTTCAGACCGTCTATTTCTGATTTGGAATCATGACATTTTAACCTCTTCTTGATTAAAGGTTTCTATCTCCATCTCAAAGAATGCTTACTTATATGTGGTTTTGCACAAATGGCTTAACCTTTCTGCATCTCAGTTTCATCTGTTATAAAATGGAAATAATTACAATGCATTCTGTCCTCCCAGCATGTAGCATGCATGCTCTATGCCTGGTCTCCCTGTGAGGTCAACAGTAATTCTACACTTGGAAAGGGAGATAGGTAATAAGTGGAAAGAGATCTGAGACTTAGGAGTGAGGCAAAAAGCAGGACTTGAGGCAGAAAAAAATGTGAGGAACGTGTCACTGAGGTTCTGGAGTTCTTTGCCACTAGGATCTGAGATAGAGATAGACCAACACAGATAATAGAGATGATAGAAACAGAGACAGTGACATCTTGCTTTTAGCTCGACTCTCTTGTACTCATATTTCTCCCTTTCTATAAGTATTGCTCCTGTTGCCCTCAAAAGGAGTTCCTGCATAGAGCATACGTACTAAATACCTCCCAGAGCTCTGATTTGGCTATAAGTGAACTACTTGTCAATATTTATTTCCATCCAGTTGCTGAACATGGTACTGATAGAGACAAACGTATCTAAAATGAACATTTCAAGATGGAGGAACTCAGGCAGTGTGGTTAGGTTAAACAAATGATTATATATGGAAAATTGAGAAGGTTTTCTTTAATCTCATTTGGAATTTTTCCATGAAAGAGTATACTACAACCCCAATCCTAATTGGAAAAACTAAAGCAGGGACAGAAACTACAAAATTGGTGAAAGTTTTCTCTGATTTCATCAATGTGTTTTCCATGAGATGGTACAGTATATTCTTAGAATCTAATGAGCAATGCTGAAGTAGGAACAAAGACTGCAAGTCCATGCCATTCTAAAGTTAAAGCTTTAGAAAAGTAAGCCATAGAGGAGGGACAGGAAATAATAGTGAATTTTTTTTAAAAAGATGTTTCATCCATGTCTACTTCTTTTTCTACAAGTCTGTGGTATCATTGCAAGATGGAAGAAGAAAAGTAAGCCATAATCTGGCAGGCAAGAATGTGACCTTACCAAACCAAAAGTTGGTGGAGAAGTCCAAACTGTAGAATTATAGAATTTTCTAATTATAAGAGTCTTTAGCAGTTAACTAGTACAACTCATATCTGGAAAAGGATCCCTATTACCACATGCCCGATAACGGGCTATATAGCCTCTTGAAGAGATCCAATGATGGGGGGCCAAATACCAGCCAAGGTAGATCATTCCAATTTTAACAGCTCTAATTGCTTGGGAATCTTGCTGTTAAACTTTTATTTTCCATGCTGAAACCTTGTATTCTACCTTCTGGAGCAGAACAGAACTAATCTTCCTTCTAAATCGTAGCTCTTGAAATACTAGAAGGGAGGTTATTCTTTGGCAGCACTCTTCACAGATAATGGATTTTTCATCTGGGGAAGCTCCCTCAAAAACACTAATTTTTCACTTTGTTTGGAGACTGTCACAGAAATGATTCAACGACAACAAATAGATTCATAGTGAACTATAGATTTGGCCTAGAAGCTCTTCTATGTCTTTAAGAATAAGATCGTCTGTTTTTACTGGGGGCCAACACTTTTAGAAGTTAAGGATTCGATGTTTTTCTTACTCTTTTTTTCCAGTGTGAAAGCAGCAAAGCTTTGGTAATCAAAGGAGCTGGGTCTTTGTTACTTACTACTTATGAAACGTTGGGTGTCATGGATAGAATGCTCAACCTGAGGAAGATGAGTTTGTCTCAAATACTAGTTGTGTGACCCTGGATAAGTCATTTAATTTTTCAATGCATGAATTTCAAATTCTGTACAACGAGGACATTGGACTCAGTGGCTAATAACATCCTTTCCAGCTTTAAATCCTTGATCCTGTGATCCTGGGCCTCTTAAACTTCATTTATGGCTTAATTCCTCAGGCCCTCTTGGACCTCTGAACCCAGTGTCTAAAACCCACAATGATTCACAGGAAAGTTGAAGAAGTCTACAGGGGTTAATCAGTAATCATCCTCAAAGGGATCCTAGGCACAAGAAGATGCCAGTAGAATAAGGTAGGGGATATAAATCACTAAAGAACATTGCCAGAAACAAAATCAAAATCAACTATTCATGAGAAATTGTAAAGTATGTTAAATCTAGATAGATCAAGAAGTGGCCTCAAAATCTAGTACACAGAGAATATTATAAGAGGGCAGGGAACAGTGAGCCTGCCACATGGGCTTGCCAGAATTATTTACTCTTGGAGACATCACAACTGATAGTGATCTTCAGCTGTATCTACACACACTTCCTCATACTTCCGCAAAGGTTTCTGTCTGTACTAAAAAGGTAAACAATGACTCTCAAAATATTAGTAGCTCTTTGAAAGAATTAGGAACTGATCATCTCAATTGCCAACTATGATGCCAGAAGACTCACGATGAAACATTTTACCCGCCTCCTGATAGAGGGGTGATGTGTTCAGAGTGTAGACTGAGATATAAAGAGTGTTAGACCAGGAGTCAGGAGGACCTAAGTTCAAATCTAACCTCAGATAGGTACTAGCTGTGTGACCCTGGACAACTCAGAGGACCTCTGTCTGCCTCCATTTCTGCATCTCTAAAATAGGACCTGCCTCCCAGGGTTGTTGTAAGGATCAAATAAGATAATATCTGTAAAGCATTTTGCAAACCTTAAAGTGCTATCTAAATGCTAGCTAATAGTGTTTATATGTATATACATGCATACATACATATATATAGACACATATATAATTTACATGTATAATTTCATTAATTGAATGTTCTTTTATTTTTAAAAACTTATTTAATTTATATCTTCCCCAATTACTTATACAAACAATTTTAACATTCTTTGCCCCCCAACTGTGAGTTTCAAATTCTTTCATTCCTCTCCCCCTTCATTGAGAAGGTAAGCAATTTGACCTAGGTTATACATGTGGAGTTATGCAAAATACATTTCCATTGCTATGAGAGGAAAAACAGACAAAAATGCAAGAAAAATAAAGAAAGTAAAGAGAAAGTATCTTTGATCTGCATTTAGGCTCTACCAGTTCTTTGTCTGGAGATGGACAGCACCTCTCATCATAAGTCCTACAGAACTGTCTTGGTTCATTGTATTGCTAAGAATAGCTAAGTTATTCATAGTAGATTATCATATAATGTTGCTGTTACTGTGTATAATGTTCTCCTGGTTCATATTGGTTCATGTAAGTATTTCTATGTTTTTTTCTGATATCATCCTGTTCATTGTTTCTTAAAGCACAATAGTATTCCATCACAATAATATACAAAAACTTGTTTAGCCATTCCCCAGTTCATGGATATCATCTCAATTTCCAATTCTTTGCCGCCATTAAAAGAACTACTATAAACATTTTCATACATAGGTCCTTTTCCTTTTTGTTTTTTTATCTTTTTGGATACAGAACTACTAGTGATATTGCTTGGTCAAAGGGTATGTGTGGTTTTATAGTGCTTTGGGCATAGTTTTGAATTACTCTCCAGAATAGTTGAATCAGTATATGATTTCACCAGTAGCACATTAGTTTTTTTTTTTATTTTCGCACATCCCCTCCAAAATTCATCATTTTCCTATTCTGTCACATAAGCTAATCTGACAGGTGTGAAGTAGTAGCTCAGAGATGTTTTAGTTTGCATTTCTATCATCATTAGTGATTTAGAACTTTTTCTTTCATATGACTATAGATAATTTTGATCACTTTGTCTGAAAACTGCCTTTTCATATCCTTTGACTATTTACCAATTGAGGAATGACTCTTATATCTATAAATTTGACTCATTTTTCTATATTTGAGAAACAAAGTCTTTGTCAGAGAAACTCACTGTAATTTTTTTTCACAGTAATGATTACCAGCTATGTATTTCCCTCCATCCTATTTTCTCACTGTTTATCCTACTCTCTCTCTCCTTTTATCCTGTCCATTCTCAATAGTGGTTTGCTTCTGACCTTTATTTACCTCCACCAAACTGCCCTCCCTTCTATCAGTTGTACTCCTCTTCTCTCATCCCATTCCCCTCCTAATTTCCTGTTTGGTAAAATAGATTTCTATACCCAACTGATTATGTATATTATTCCTTCTTTGAACCAATTCCTATTAGAGTAAGGTTCATGTGCTCCCCTCCCTGATTTCCCGATTTCCTCTCCACTGTAAAATCTTTTTCAGGCCTCTTTTATATTAGATAATTTATTCCATTTTATCTCTCTCTTTGTCCTTCTCCCAGTGCTTTCTTTCTCATCCCTTAATTTTGTTTTATAGATACACATACCATCACATTCAACTTACATCTCTGCTTTCTGTCTGTTCTAACTGCCCTATTAAGAAAGTTTTTATGAGTTACAAGTTACAAGTATCATCTTCTCATGTAGGAATGTAAACCATTTAGCCTTATTAAATACCTTATGATTTCCCTTTCCTTTTTACTTATTTATACTTTTCTTAAGTCTAGTGTTTGAAAGTCAAGTTTTCTATTCAACTCTGGTCTTTTCATCAAGAATGCTCAAAAGTCCTCTATTTCATTGAATACCCATTTTTCCCCCTGAAGGATTGTCTGTATCTTAACAGTGTGTCCTTGACTAAGCACAACTTAATGGTTATTTTTTTGGGCCCTCCTGGCTCAGAGTGAATATAAATAGTAGCTGTTTCTCTTTTGGCCAGCAACACTGAGGATTTTCCCCTCTCAGTTTGATTTTTTTTTTTTATTAAAGGGCTCATCTTTTGACTCACTTCTTAAAGAGATCTGTTCACTGAATGGGCATTGCCTCACTCAAAGTGAGAACCTGAAAAGACCTTAGCCTAAAAGAGTCAGGGTCTCCCACTGTATCCTGGGCCATCTCCAGTCATCCTGATCAATATCCAGGCACTAGATCCAGATTGCTGTGGAGGAGAAAGTGAGGCTGATGACTTTGCACAACCCTCTTTCACTCAAATCAAAGTCAATTGCAAGTCATATCATCACCTCCCTGATGTTCTCTTCAAGAACAAAAGACAAACCACAATACTCAGTTTTGCTAGATGGTGATTCCTGATTGTAATTCTATCTCCTTTGCCCTCCAGAATATTATATTCCAAGCCCTCTGATTCTTTAATGTAGAAGCTGCTAAATCTTGTGTTATCTTGACTGTGGCTCCATGATATTTGAATTATTTCTTTTTGATTGCTGGTAATATTTTCTCCTTGACCTGGGAGCTTTGGAATTTGGCTATGATAATAGTTCTCGGAGTTTTCATTTTGGGAATGTCTTTCAGGAGATTATTGGTGAATTATTTCCACTTCTAATTTACCCTTTGGTTCTAGGATATTAGGGAAGTTTTCCTTGATAATTTCTTGAAAGATAATATCTAGGCTCTTTTTTTTAATCATGACTTTCAGGTAGTCCAATAATTCTTAAATTATTCCTCCTGGATCTATTTCCCAGGTTTCTTGTTTTACTAGTGAATTATTTCACATTTTGTTCTATTGTTCCCTTTTTTGATTTTGTTTTATTGTTTCTTGGTTTCATAAAGTCACTAGCTTCCACTTGCCCAATTCTAACTTTTAAGGAATTATTTTCTTTGGTGAGCTTTTGCACATCCTTTTCCATTTGGACAATTCTACTTTTTAAGGAGTTCTCTTCAGTGAATTTTTTTATATCTTTTTCAATTTGACCAATTCTGCTTTTCATTTTTTTTAAACCTTTTTTTTCTTACTTTTTGGAGGGGGGAAGTCAGGGCAATTGGGGTTAAGTGACTTGCCCAAGGTCACATGGCTAGGAAGTGTTAAGTGTCTGAGGCTGGATTTGAACTCTATTCACTGAACCACCGAGCCACCCCCCTCTTCATTCTGCTTTTCAAGGCATTCTTCTCTTCATTGGATTTTTGTGGCTTTTAAAAATTTTTGACCTATTCTGTTTTTTAATGTGTTACATTTTCAGGGTTTTTTGTGCCTCCTTTACCAAGCAGTGGCTCTTTATTCATGATATTTTTTCTTTAAAAAATTTTTTAAACTTTTATTTAGTATTTTATTTTTCCCCAGTTACACGTAAAAACAATTTTTAACATTCATTTTTAAAACTTTGATTCCCAAATTCTCTCCCTTCCTTCTTTCCCACCCCACTCACAGTGAGAAGTCAAACAATTCCATATAGGTTATACATGTATAGGCATGCAAAACATATTCATAATAATCATGTTGTGCAAGAAAACAGACAAAATAAACCTCAGGAAAAATAAAGTTTAAAAAAATATGTTTTATTTTGTATCCAGACACCAAAAGTTCTTTCACTGAGGATGGGTAGCATGTTTCATCATAAGTCCTTCAGAATTGTCTTGGATTGCTGTATTGCTGAGAATAGCTAAGTAATTTATGGCTGATCCTCTTACAATATTGCTGTTACTTTGTTCACAGTACATTTCACTTTGCATCAGATTATGCAAGACTTTCCAGGTTTTTCTGAGAGCATCCTGCCCATCATTTCTTATAGTATAATAGTATTCCATCATAATCACATACCACAATTTATTCAGCCATTCCCCAATTGATGGGCATCTCCTCAACTTCTAATTCCTTACCCCCAGAAAATAATTATTATAAATATTTTTAGTACATGTGGCTTCCTTTTCCCTTTTTATTTTTAATCTCTTTTGAGATATGTTCATGATTTTCTTGCATCACTGTCATTTCTCTTCCCAATTTTTCTTCTACCTTTCTTACTTGATTTTTAAAATCTTTTTTGAGCTCTTCCATGCCTTGAAAACAATTCATATATTTCTTTGAAACTTTGGACACAGGAATTTTGACTTTGTTTTCTTCTGAGTGTGTTTTGATCTTCCTTGTCACCATAGTAACTTTCTGTGGTCAGAGGGTTTTTTTGTGTGTTGTTTGCTCATTCTCCAGTCTATTTCTTGACATTTTAACTCTATTCTAAAATGGCACTTTGCTTCCCAAGTGAGGGGGAACAGCGTCCCAACCTTCAGGTTTTTTGTGAAACTTCTTTCTTACGTAATTCTGGAGACCTGTAAGTTTTTGATTCTTCAAATGTGGTATAATCTAGGGGAAAGTGTGCTAACTACTCTCCTGTACTGTCCACTGGTTTGTGAGCCACCACAAGTAGTCTTTTCAGTCCTAGAACTGTGACCAAGGTCCCTGGTCCCCTGCAACAGCAAACTCTACTGTGATAATGCTTCTCCTTACACTGGAGCTACAACCCAGGACTGTGACCCAGATCCAAGTATAGGCAATGCAACAGAGTCTTGCCCTTGGTACCAGCAAAGGTACCTCCATAAATTTCCTGAACTGTTGTTTGATTCCCTTACTGCTGCCACTGATTCAGCTCCCCTGAGGCCTGCTCCTGGTTTGCAGAGGCTGAGTCTGTGCTGGCATTGCCTACACTGGACTGTGCTCTTTTTACCCTAGTGCAACAGACTTTTTCTGTTGACCTTCTAGGTTGTCTTGGGTTGAAAACTGTTTCACTCTGTCTGTTTGTGGGTTCTGCCACTCTAGGATTTGTTTTGAGTCATTATTTAAAGTCATTTGGAGGGGTTTGGGGAAGAGCTCAGGTGAGTTCCTACCCTTATTCTGCCATCTTGGCACCACCTCTTGAATGTTCTTTAATTTAGTATAATGTTCTGTTCTTTAAGCTGAATTTGTCTTAACATAATCAATATGAATTTGTATCCTATTTGTTCCCAAGTATATGCTTTTATATTCAAGAAAAATGTCTATGCATAAGTGATGTGCAATCTACAAATGTATAGCATATACCTAATATTAAAGACCCTTGAGTTTAAAAACTGGACTTTTTTGGGGGTGGGGAACAAACTCTGGAACATCGTAAGAGGATCTTGCAACAAGTACCTATAGATTACAAGATAAATTGTAGGTTATTATATGCTTTCTCCAACTCTCCCAACATAGAGGCTTTATAAGCTTTTACAAATTGATATCTCCTTTTTATGGGACAAAATACTGAAAAGTTAAATGTTACTATCACATGTGTTGTTTTTTCTAAATCCATTTTCTGGGAGGAAGTGAGAGCACAGGTTTACTGACATTTTAATAAATAAGTGAATTGCTTGTCCAGTGATGCCTCAATGTTCTGATGATTTCTTGGCTAAGGCATAAAGTTGCCTATGTATAAATTTGTTGTCTTATGGAGGGAAAGAGGCTTATTCACATTAGAATTTATTTCCTAGTTGTTTGACCTTTGAGCAATAGTTCAAATAGTTTCATTTGAAAATTATGGCATTTTCATCACATCATTGAAAATTGCCTTAATCTAGTAAATGGTAATGTCAGCTTTGGATTGCTAGAGACAGTAGAAAGCTCCTAGACAACTTTACAGACACTCCAGGAAATACATGTCCTTAAAGTAATTTCTTCCATTTCTCTCTGTATAAAATATATTTCTATATAAAAATATTCTCCATTTCAATTTATGAAAAAGAACCGAGCAGAACTCTTAGCAGTCAATCTTTTTTTTTTCTACTTAAGCTGTCTCATGTTAAAACAATCCAACACTATTTCTGTGTACTGAGAAAAATCCAGAAGACTTCGGATTTCTTAACCCAGGGATTTATCATTTGTAAGTACGTTGGCAGTCTTTGGGTAGTCTGTACAGAAGTAAGCATTTAAATTAATAGGAATATTTCACATTTAATTAAGAGATCAGGGCCACAGACTGAAACATTGTCACAAGATAATGTTTCCTTCCTTCAGTTAAAAAAAATAGCAGAGCAAAAAGCAAACTTGGTCTTCTGTACAGTAGTCACTGATTCAATTTCAGTCCTTTTCAAGCTTGACTCTATTTTTTAACCTCAACAAATGTTCAGCTTAAATGTAATCATTCACTTTACATAGAGGAGGTTGAAACAGAAGAATTATTATTGATTTACATTATTTTAATTGACCAAGAATGGAATTTGTTATTGACTCTAGATTAGGAGAACATATTATAAACATTTTAAGTTTATTAAGTGAAAACATTATTTTGACTGGTTGTACATAAAAATCTGATGATTTTAATTTGTATTTCTGAATATGGGTCTTTAAATTATATTATTGTATCTATCCTTTGTAAAATAAGACATTTATGTATAACATGACTGCTCTGGCCTTGTTTCTTTCAGGACCAGGGCTGTTTTATAATTAACTCAGCATTCTCTAGTACCCTAAAAGGAACTAAGGGTATCTTTTTCCTCTCTGATCAGCTCAAGCCCTCAACAACTGTGTCCCCCTTTTTCTTTTTTTAGTTTATTTTTAAAATGCATTTTTCTAAGTGCTTGTAAAAACAATTTTTACTGTTTTTACAATTTTGATTTTCACATTCTCTCTCACCCTGCTTAACCTCCTTTTTCACTGAGAAGACAAGCAATTTGATAAAGGTTATACTTGTGCAGTTATGTAAAACCTATTTTCATGTTAGTCATGTTGCAAAAGAAAATACAGACCAAAAAAACCAAGAAAAATAAAGTAAAAAAAGTTATACTTCAGTCTACATTCAGATTCCATCAGTTCTTTCTTTGGGGAGTGGATGGCATTTTTCATAAAAATTCCTTCAGGATAGTTTTGGCTCTTTACAATGCTGAGAACAACTAAGTCATTCACAGTTGATTATTATACAATATTGCTGTTACTATATGTAATGTTCTCCAGGTTCTGCTCATTTCAATTGGCATCATTTCATGTAATTCTTTCCAGGTTTTTCTGAAAGCATCCTTCTCATAATTTCTCATAGGACAATATCATTCCATAGCAATCTAATACCACAACTTGTTCAGCTAGTACCCAGTTGACAGGCATGGCCTTTTCTAATCCTTTGCCACCAAAAAAGAGTGACTATATATATTTTTTGTACATAGAGGTCCTTTCCCTTTTCCTTTGATCTCTTTGGGGTACAGACCTATGAGTGTTATTGGTGGGTCATAGGGTATATATACAGTTTTATAGCCCTTTGGGCATAGTTCCAAATTGTTCTTCAGAATGATTGGATCAGTTTACTTGCATTTATTTGCATTTCTATAATCAACAGTGATTTAGAACATCTTTTCATGACTCTAGATAGTTTTGATTTCTTCACCTGAAAATTACCTGTTCATATGCTTTGACCATTTTATCAATTGGGGAATGATTCATATTCACATAAATTTGACACAGTTTTCTATATATTCGAGAGATGACACCTTTATCAAAGAAATTTGTAAAAAAAATTCCCCCATTGTTCTGCTTTCCTTCTAATCTTGGCTGTATTGGCTGTATTTGTGCTAAATGTATTTAATCTAATGTATTCAAAATGATTGATTGTATATTCCATAATATTCTCTGTCTCTTGTTTGGTAATAAATTCTTCCCTTATCCATAGATCTGACAGGTAAACTATTCCATGCTTCCCTGATTTGCTTATAGTATTATCCTTTGTGTCTAAATCATGTACCCGTTTTGATCTTATTTTGGTACATGATGTGAAGTGTTGATCTACACCTAGTTTCTGCCTAACTGTTTTCCAGTTTTGTTCCCCCTTTTCTTTAGGGATGTAGTAACTAGAAACCCACTTCTATTTAACCACTTAGTGTCTGATTAGCTGTTTTCAAAGGGTTAATTATCTCAAAGATATAGCAAGAGCAAACATTATCCCCAACACCTTGGGGACATAATCCTCTCTATACCACTTGGGTCTCTAGAAAATGGAAGTGGGAAGATTAGATTCACAGCTTAGTTCAGTTCATATATAACATTAATTCCACCAAGTCAAGTTAAGATCTGACTTCTGCTGAGTTAGAGTCTAGGACTGGTACTCCTCAGGGCCTAGCTGCTTGGCTGCCTACAACATCCAGTCTGGATTCCCGGGAGCCTTGATTCCCACAGTTCTCTATAATGTGAAGGAAGGACAACTAAGGACTCTAGGAAATGCTGTCATGGTTCTGTGAATTGAATAAGGATTCACATTTCCCCAAAAGAACAATGGAAGCTGAACCTTAGACAGGGCCCTTATATTAATTTTTTGCCTGCCTTTCGTTTCCATTGATTTGAAGTCAGGATACTTGGATTTAAATCAAAGGACTTCATACTTGCTACCTGTGTGACATCACAGGTATCGCAATCTCAGAGGTTTATTCTTGAGCTAAATCCTAAAGTACTATGACCTTATAACCCAGGTAAGTTATACCAAGACTTTTTTTCTCTCCTAGATTCATAGAATCCTAGAATTAGAAGGAAATGAATTAGTCATCTCCTTCTAATCTATCACTCATATAAGAGATCCTTCTCGAGCATCTAAGGGACTAGGGAGTACCTGGAAAGGGGGAAGGACTGTTTTAAATAGTGATGGGTGCTTGGAAATAGATAGTACTAGGCAGCTTGCTTTTCTGAATGTAAGTGCTATATTAGATGATTAGGAATGAGAAATCAGAAGCGCTTTATCACCTTAATGTTTCAAATGAAATTATTTCAGTATTTCGAAGTTGTATAATTTGACAGAAGGCTGGTAACCTCTTCACCAACATAGATGACCATCTTTACACACCTTAAGTAGACAATATTCATGAATTATTTGGGATGAAAAAAAAATCATTTCCTAAGGACAATACTATGGTTATGAACTTCACGGAATTTAGCATGCAAACTTCTACAGGACCAGAGATCAATGTTTGTCCAGATTGGAAGAGCAGACTGTAATGATAATGAGAATCTGAAGATCTTCCCTGAAAGGCTTAAGTGACTCTGAGACCCTTCCCTGATTTGAAAATATACTCTGCCCCCTAATAGGCTGAATGTGGTCACATGGAACCTGTGGCGGAAGGCTTGTTTTTCAGGAATACCCACACCTTGTTACGTTGTAATTGAGCAGTGTTTCAAGAGGGTTGTGACATTCTCTGACCCAGGAGAAGGTTATATATACCCAGATGTGAGGTTTTGCTTTGGGGATGACTTGGGAAGAGTTGTATGATTTGGCCAGATGAGACTCTAGGCACCCATTGAGCCCCCTGGCTTTGAAAACCCAGATGTTGGTGCTTCTCTTTCTGGTAACTAACTAGGTATGGATGTAATGGTCAGATGACTGGAAGCCCTGTCTGCTGAATTGTGTTATTTTCTGTTGTAACTTCTGTTTGTATTCTCTGAAGTTCAGGGTACTGACTTTTTCCCCTGTACTAGGTAAATGATACATGTTTGATTAAAGTAAGATTGTTAACCCATTTTGAGTTACTTTTCCTTAGAAAAGCAGATCTAAGAACCTGTGCTAGCAGCCAGCCTGGATATGCTAGAGCTCTTGCTGCGACACAGACTTTGCCTGCCTAGCCTTCAAGAACTCATAGGATTCAAACCTGGAAAGAACATCAGAGATCTAATGAGTCTAAATCCCTTTCTCTCCCTCCACCACCCTCCTTCCCAATTTGAAATTGAAGAAACTGAGGCACTTGCTTTCCTGCAAGTAGGTAAGTGATTTACCCAGGATCGCACAACTAGTAAATCTTCCTGACTTCAAGCCCACTACTTCTCTGCAATATCTTGTCTTTGAACCCAAAGGTACAACGAACATCAGTAACAATACAGCAAAGACCTATAATTTTTTTGTCCACACAAATAACAATCTGTCTTCCACTTACAGTTTTAAAAAGTTACCCAATGCAATGGAAAACTTAAGTGTCTTGCACCTGGTCTTAGAGTTAGTGTCAGAGGTAGGATTTGAATCTAGGTCTTCTTGACTCCAGGTCTAGCACTCTATCTACTATGGCTTGTTATCTCAGGTCCTATATGTGATAGAATACAAATATAAATTCTTATCCTTGGAGAATGATGATGCTCACCCTATATAGGTCACAGATAAAAATGATAATGCACAACCAAGCATCCCTTCACTACTGGAAGAGGATGGTTTCACAATCACATGACAGAGTTTGAAATATTTTACCCATATATAAAAGTTGGATATGCTGTTGAAAAATTAAGGCTGATCCTTGTGTTAACATTCCTTCCAGCTAGAAAGTCAGAGTGGTTTTGTAGAAAGCAACATATCTGCATTCTGTTCCGAGGAAAGATGCCAACCAATTCCTAATTATGTGTTCAAAATAGCATGTGGAAGGAATATTAAATTAATGAAGGATTTCTTACCCCCTAAAACATTATTATTCAAAGCATATTTACCAAGATATTTTGTGTTTTTACTTTCTGCCCTAAGTGTCTTTCAAGGTATGTAACCAATAACCTCACACTTTCCTAGAGCTCCAAGAAGTATGTAAAACCTATGACACTGGATACTCCATTCTTTTTAATGAAGACCCTCATCTCAACCCATTTTCTTTGTCTCTTTTCAGATGCTGAACTGATTCTTATAAAATACTACATATAGCATGATAATGGCTCCTAAACAAGTAAGAGACTTAGCCTGGATGGTGATAGTCTCATACCAATTTCAGACCCTGTATGTGATTAAATTGTTTTAGTATAAGTTTGTACCAGTTGTTTAGTTGTTAAATTTTACAAAATCAAAGATCCCTTTGATATTGGTGAGATTTTAAAAGTGAATCCACCATCAACTAACAGGGGAAGCACAGAGTTAGGCATCAAAAATTCAAAATATTTCTATTCAACTTGTTTTTAATTGATATCGTAATGACCCCATATAGTAGGCCTTCTCTATCTATAGAAAACAAGAATGAGAATAAGAACATCCTCGAATTTACAGTTTACTTAGGAGAACAAATATTGGATGTAAACTCCAAGAGGACAGGGATCAAGCATTCTTTTTCTTTTCTGGCCCAGAAAATCTTATTTATAATAAGGCAACTAGGTAGCACAATGGATAGGATCCTGGACCTCAGGTCTGAAAAATGAGTTCAAATTTAGCTTCAAATATCTACTTGTTGTGTGAGTCTGGGCAAGTCACTTAAGCTCTATTTTTGTTGTTGATTAACAAATATTTGTTGCATTTTTCTACAAAGATCTTTTTTCCCATTCAGCTAATTCCTTTCTTAAGCAAGACACATTAATTTATTGATGTACAAGCTTTTCAGTTTCGCATATCCAGTTATCCATTTTGTCTTTTGTAATTGCTTCTATCATATATGTGTGTATGTGTATATATATATATATATATATATATATATATATATATACACATAGATATATGCATATGTTTGGATATATACATAAATGTATTCCATCCACATGTATGCCACATATATCCTGTATACACTATCCTTATATATATTGTCTTCCCCCAATAGAATAATGTGATCTCTCTATGGACAGAGACTATGTAATTTTTGTCTTTGCACCCCAGTACTTAGTACATTGCCTGCCACATATCTAAGTGCTTAATAAATGCTTGTTGACTGAATGACTGGCATTATAGAGCTATTTCAAAGCTATTTCCATCCATATCAATGGTCATTGTTAGACCCCTCCCCCAAGCTGTTTTAAAGATGCTTTCTTTTCTTTTCTTTTTCTAAAAAGGAGAAGCTCTTGGACTGCAGCTTTTATCTCCTGTCTTTTCCCTTCAGCAACCTTCTTCCTCCTCCATGAATTTTTAAACCAAAACTAGCGGTCAAACCTAGTGACCATTACTCCTCCTAGTAACTCACGTAGGGACAAATGATAATGGCAGAAGGATCTAAGAAAGCATTTCTAGGGTTTACAAAGCCCTGGACAAGAAACAAGACCTTAAGGCCATAGGGTGATAGGTTTTGTGCAGGGGTTTCAAAAGAGGAAGGGAAATTTCAAAAGTGAAAGTTATTTAAGATAGTGACAGGGAATAGGATTTAGATTGCTCATAAATGTAAAACATAAAAATGATGGACTCTTGGCCTTGGGTAAAGTGTGCATATTAAAGGCTAGTAAAATATATATTTGCCTCGTTCTTGAAAATCTGATCAAAAGAGTTTGAAACAGAAAATGAAAGAAGTAGAAGACTGCCCACACATATCTGAAAAGTCAGATATAAGAGTGGCACATACAGCATAGGAAGAAAATTGTCAGAGAAATCTAGTAATTCTCAGAAGTAGTATCTAAAAATAGAAATAACAACAAAATTCAGGGTTAGGGGAAAATCCAAGATGGTGGAATGAGACGTTACAACTGCCCAAGCTACCCTGAAACCTCTTCTACATCAAGTCACAGAAAATGCACCAAACTCAGTTCTATGCAGGAAATTCAAAAAACCCACCAAGTCACAGTAGTCATTTTCCAATCCGGGGTATATTAGGAAGACAGAAAGAGAGATCTGCCAACACCGGGGTGGAGATGGTCAGGAGCTCAGCAAAGCAGTAGTGGCGTGGCCAGAGGTAGAAGTGGCAGCTGACTTTAGCAGAGACAGCAGTTGTGAGGAGCAATCAGGGACAGTAAAGGGACTGAAAACCTGGGCAAAAAGAGGTGCTGGGAGACCCCCATACTGGCACCAAGCTTATGATCCAGTGCCATTTGGTGTCTCTGTCATCCATTATTTGGTTCCAGGGAAGAGTGGTATGGTAGTCATGCTTACAGTCATGAGAGAACAGGGGCCTACCTGTGGAAGGAGTAGACCACAGATCAGGAGGGCACTAAACAGACTTCTTTCCAGATCACAGAAGCACTGAAAACTTATAGTCCTCCAAGACTGAGCTGTGAAAGCAGCAGAAGGATTTAAAAGAGAGAAACAAGTCTTCTTGATCCATATCTGGATTGGATGCAAAGCATGGTCTTGAACTGTCTAGATATAGCTAGCTGATTAGGGGAGTTTTCAGTCATCTATCAGTCAGAACAGTTAAGCCACAAGACATAAAGCACCGATGTGGAAAACACTCTGGACTTGAAGTCAGGTAGGCCTGGGGCTATTACCCTTACCAGTTATGTGACTGCATGTTACATTTAACTTCCTTGAACTCAGTGTTCATATAAGCCATTTAAGGTTTCAGCTTTGTTTAAGGTTTAGTGCAGGAACTAACTGTAAATAAAATTATGAAGTAGGTAGTTTGTTTTCACTGTCCTTTCCTGCCCTTCTGAGTTGCCCCATTCTCTCTTGCTTGTTTTGATGCCCAGCACTCTCAAATCAAAGTCCCTCTGAAATCAAAGAAAACTTATTGAAGAAGTCCTCTGAGGTCTTTGCTCCAGGTAGTATCCCATCATCAAATCTCCCTGATTCCATTTTCCCTATCAAAACTTAATCTGTTCTGTGTTCCATTCCATCAAGTCTCAGGTGACTGGATAGTCGATTGAGGGAACATGACATGGACCTTGAATTGGGAATACCTAGGGTCCCAGAGTCTAATCTTTTATCTGATCCTTACTATCTGCATGACTGAGTGAATCAGTTAACCTTTCTGTCTTAATTTTCTAATTGTAAAATGGGGATAATAAAACCCTTAATGTCAAAGTCATGTGGTTGGTATGAGGCTCAAATGAGAAAAAGTGTAAAGCATTTTATGAACTTCAGACTCCTTAGATAAATGTCAGCTTATAAGGTCATATATTTAAAACTCCAATGCACCTTAAAGTCCTTCTATTCTAATTTGCTCATTTTAGAGATGAGGAAACTGAGACCAAGGAAAGTTACACGACTTGCCAAAGGTCACAGAAGTAGTATGACAGAGCTGGGATTCGAACGCAGAGCCTTTTCAAATCTAGTGCTCTTGGTACTACGTTGTGAATTATTGTTACCAATCTAAAAAAAAAAAAACTAATTTAAACTAAGCTGTTCATAACTCATGACATTGTAATGTATTGTTCCTGCCTGAAAACATTTGCAATTTAATAGGAATCTTTAATGCCTTAACCCAAAGGTGACTAATTTTGAAATTTCAGGCACTGTGACAGTCCTATGGTAGGAATACACTTTTGATTAAGGAACTTTTTGTCTTCCCACAGATTAAATAGGATAGGCCGTGCTGATTTTACCAGTGTGTAAATTTTGTCTTAGGACTACGGAAAGGTCAGCACTGAAGATGTTAGTGCTTAATGTGGAGCAAAGAAGAGAGCCAAAAGATAAAACAGCTTTTTGCCAAAAACCTTTATGGTACTTAAAAAATGCTTCAGTGTAGATGTGGCCTTTTATTCAAATAGTCTTCATTTTGCTACTATTTAAACCCATTTCCTTACCTGGTTCCATGGTGAAAAAAGAATAGCTGATTTTTCTTATCCCTTTATCTCAGGTATAATGTGAAGGTTTAATAAAGGACAATGCAAAACTCTGCAAGTATGAACTGCAAGAAAAACACTTCATGCTGATGGCATCATTATTAAGTGGTTCCATGTCACCTTGCTATTTTCTACTTGTCACTCACTAATTAAATGTCACTTCTCAGTAGCTACATGAGTATAGTGTCAATTGACATCATTTAAAATAGCATCTAAGCACAACTAACCATACCTGGATGCCTACACTAGATTGTCCTCCCAATCCTAACGCTCCGTCTGAACCTTCTCTTCTCTGCCCTATTCTTCTCCCCAGTTGTGCTTCACAATTGGCACTCAGTCTCCATAATGTGGTGGGGGCATGCTTTCTGGTTGAGTTGAACAGGGACCAGGACTTTTTGTGTTATAATTTCTTTGCTTTTTAAGAAAGGAAAAGGCAGCATTTTATAGGATAACATTTTTTTCCATCTTTTGTGGACGTTAGCATCACCAATAATTCACTCCTGTTCCCTCTAAATTTTATTTGCACTTCTAGTTCTAATTTGCACTTCTAATTGAACAATTTTTTGTTAAGCACTTACTAGATACAGATGATTTTGTAGAGCAATGAAGAGAGGATGATACAAAGTTTATATGAAACATCCCTTCTTTTAAGGAGCTTTTGAAGAGCTACATTTAAATACAGTACTATCGTCAGTCGACTTCTAAAGTCTCCTAAACTAACAAACAAACCCCCAAGCCTTGCAATTGCCTAATCATGAAGTTCCTCTAGAGCAGTTGTTCTCAACCTGTGGGTTATGTTCAATTTGAAACAATGAAAATACATCCTGCATATCAGATATTTACATTACGATTCATAACAGTAGCAAAATTACAGTTATGAAGTAGCAACGAAAATAATTTTATGGTTGGGGGTCACCACAACATGAGGAACTGTATTAAAGGGTTGCGACATTAGAAAGGTTGAGAACCACTGCGTCTAGAGTCTAGACTATGAGCAAGAACACAGGAATCCCTTCACTGCGGTAACATTCAATGGGAATTTGTATTTTTCCAAATCTGGTAATGTTACTGGGTTGTCGTTTTTTTCATTTATTTGTTCATTTAAGAAGTATTTGTTAATCATTTGCTATGTGACAAGTGCTATTCTAGGATCTAAGGACACAAATTTAAATTGGAAAAGTACCGATCCTCAAGGAGATTTGTGTCCATTGAGAGAATCAATTGATAATCCACAGATAGCTATCAAGTGCCAATATATATAGGGCACTGTGTTAGGTGCTGAGGATATGAAAAAGAGCCAAAAAGATAGTCTCTGAACTCAAAGAGCTCATAATCTAATGGTAGAGACAGCAAACACAAATATATACAAACAAGACAATTAGGAAAAAATTAACAGAGAAAGGTCACTAAAATTAAGATGGGTTGGGGAAGAAAAGTGGAATTTTAGTTACAACTTAAAGAGACAACCCAATATGTACAAAGGTAAGTAAATTTAAAATATGTAAAAAGTATGTAACAAAGACATTTTTGGTGGGTTAGAGTATGTGAAACTTCTGATCCCTCCCCTGCTCATAAAAGAGTTGCTGTTGAAATGGAGAGCAGAGGACATTTCCTTGTCAGCTGGTTTCCACAACTTAATTAAATTCCCTGAGCCCCCATATTATGTGTGAAAGTAACTGCAAGGCATGTTCCCCACCACACCCATACCACCACCACCAGACTAAGCAAAATAAATCTGTTAAACTTATGAGTTTAGCATAGTCATAGTCAAACCCAGTGGTTACAACCTCTGGGCATAAGTTTCATATGGATAAAACTAAGGTGGTCCCAAAGCACTGTCTGGTCTCACACTGTGTGTGTACCCCAGATAAAACCTTCAATCTCTTCCCTCACAGACAGCTACCACCTTCTAAAAATTATATTTAAAAATCCGTGATTATCCAGTGGTTAGCCAGCTTTAGCCAGAACATACCAGTCAACTTTGCTGGCTCACTTGGGGGATGAGGAAACCTACCTGATTCAGCCCAACTGGCCACACTCCAGCTTTGGGGGACTTTCCCATATCCCTGGAAGCATAGATAGCTCCCATCAGTTTTGCCAATCCATACCTAGCCCTAGACAAATACTCCTACCTTTATAATAAACATCATGTATTGTGCGTCACTCCTGACTGGACCCCAGTACTTCATGACATGATTTTGATAAGTACTAGCAACTAGGGGGGATTAGAATAAACCTCTTCTAGATGGTGGCACTTGAGTTGAGCCTTAGAGGACACTGGGGATCCCATAATGTCAAGCAGAGGTGTGACTGAAACCAAATTAAAATGGACCTGGGAAACATTTAAGAAAATAAAATACAATACAACATAGGTGATGTGAATTTGTAGTTTTCTAAGACTATATGTGGCTCACAGGCACTATTGATATATATGACAGTGAATATACACCACAAGTAAGTTCCAAAATAATGAATATCATTACAAAGAAAGATTTCTTATAATGAAACTTTTTCTGAATTCTTTATGGCATATGAGCAAGAGAAACAACATTATGTTGATACAATAAATGTCTTCTCTAGTCCTTGTTTATAGAACATATCATATAAAACATATCACAAACATAGAGCTCGAAGGATTCTTAGAAGCTATCTAGTTTAACTATCTCATTTTATAGATGAGGAAACTGAGGTAAAATGACTTGTCCAAGGTCACACAGATCGTGAATGGTAAGAAGAGGCAGCTAGATGGGACACTGGATAGAGCACTGAGACAGGAGTCAGGAACACATGAGTGTAAATCCAGCCTCAGACGCTTATTAGCTGAGTCACCTTGAGTCAGTCCCTTAACCTCTGTTCACCTCAGTTTCCTTAACTATAAAATGGGGTTAATGATAGTACCTACCTCTTGAGGTTGTTTTAAGTGTCAAATGAGGTATTTCTAAATTACTTAGCATAGTGCCTGGCAGAGAGGTGCTTAATTAATGCTTGTTCCTTTTCCCTTCACTTCTTTCCTCCTCCTTCCCCTGGAGCCTGATTTTGAGCCCAGGACCTCTGACTCCACACATTGTATACCCTTTCTACTTTATTATGCCACTTCCCTACAATGTACAAGTTTGATTGTATGTTGTTGTTGTTGTTAGGCTGAGCTAGTTTTTGCTATGCTCTTTATACTTATTTTGTCCTGACACAAACATTAATTCACAAATACGATTTTAGGATTTAGAGCTGAAAGATGCCTTAGAGGTTACCTAGTCTAAAACTTTCATATGAATAAGTGAAGAAAATGAGTTTCAGGGAGATTAAGTTATATTTCCCTGCACTTGTACTATTCCAACAACATAAACTAGGTTTGGGACTATAAGTAGGGTGGGGTGACTGGCAGTAGGGTGCCAAATTTAGAGGACATTGGAAGCTCTTGCAGCTAGAAACAAATGCGCTTAGGAGCTGGTTAGCAAGAAGAGGTATATGGAAAAGGACTAGATTTGTAATTTCATTTGGCATATGGAACTCCTGGTGAGGAAACTTCTATCAATGTAGCACAGTACCTTTCCTCCAACTTTTAATCTTAACATTTCCTAGAGAACCAAGAGGTTAAACAGCTTGCCCAGTGTTACACACTAATATATATCAAAGGCAAAGATTGAACCCAGGAGTTCCTGACTTTGAGGCTAACTTACTAATCACTGTACCATGCCACTTGACGTAACAAGAATAACTTTTCAAATGGGAAGTTGGTAGGACTACTTATCCTCCTGTCCATACATATATCTTTCAGCTACTTTTCCCATGTACACTTTAAGATTTTTTTTGTTCCAAGTACAAAAGATTCTTAGTTAGGGTTCTAAACTCTCAGACGATGTATTTTTTTTAAAAAACTCTTAAAATTGCAGGTGTTAGAAAGTAGAAGAGGAAAGGAGATGAAGAGTATACCTAATATACCTAACTTCTCCTTCCCCTACAGGGTTCAAAAATTTCTTTTGTGATTGGTAATTCACTACGAAATGTCTACGTGTAAGCCCTGGTTCACCTGAGTCTCAACAAGTGAAATTTCTAGCTTAATTTCATCCAAATTCAAACACAAAGCAATTTGGATAGATGATAGAGTTTGTTGTAAAAAAAAAAGTGTACTCACATTTCTATGTGTTTTGTCCCATAAGGAGGGCGGGTGGTAGGTACTTGCCTTTTTTATTATAGCCAAATGTTGGAAACTAAGTGGCTGTTCTTCTACTGCAGAATGACTGAACAAATTATGTTATATGAAGGCAATGAAATATTATTACACCATGAGAAATGTCAGAGAGGTGATAAACTCCAGGTGCAGAACAAAACATACTTTTTTAGACAGAGTCAAAGTGTTCTTTAATTTTGCTTGACTGTACTTATTTTTTAAGGGGAAGCAGGAAGTTGATGAGTTAGTACTAGAGATGAAAAAATAAGAAAAAAGAGTTTTGAAGAACATTAAAAACAAATATAAAGAAGATAGCAGAAGGAGGTTCAGAAAGAGACACGAGAGCAAGGTAGTTTTGGTACTACGAATTAAATTTAATGTACACTTTTTAAAAAGTAACAGATGTCCATAGTTTCATAGATAATCCTCTTGCCATTGTTTTACTGAAATGTTGATGTTTGTTCCACTTACAAAAATAAAATAAAAATCTAGAATTTTTTTAAAAAGATCAATAGTCTGGTCTTTTTAAAGGTCCCCTTCCTTTACCTTCTTTAAGAATTAACTCAGTTGCATATGTTAGGAATGGTTGGAACTTCCTAATGATTCCATCATGCTTCACCAATAATTTACAATTATAGCGTGCTTCATTTTCATCATTGCTTTCCTTAGGTATGAAGTAAACATTTATTGTACCAAATGCAAGATGTTTGACTAAGTGCAGCACTCAGAAACCAAGATGCAAATTTCACTTTGCTCTTCATATCAGTGAAGGGTTTAATCCTTTCACAATGTTATCTAACCATAATCATTTTTCCATTAATCATTAGACTTCGGTGAAGAACCCTGAAGGGTATTTTCCAAGATTATGAGAACCTGAAAGACTGACACAAAGGTGTGTTTATCTTCATGCTTCAGCTTATTATAATTTTTTTCCCCAGTGGCTAATCAGTGTTCTGGTTCCTATATATAGCAGCATTCTTTTGTTTATTCTAGTGACTCAGTTGTTCAGTCATTTTTCGGTCATGGACAACTCTTCAGGAGTTTTTCTTGACAAAGATACTGGAGTGGTTTGCCGTTTCCTTCTCTAGCTCATTTTACAGATGAGAAACTGAGGTGAACAGGGTTAAGTGACTTGCCCAGGGTCACACAGCTAGTAATCATCTGAGGTCAGATTTTAACTCCTGTAGACAAGTAATCCTGACTCCAGGCCCAGTGCTCTATCCATTGTGCCACCTAGCTGTCCCAGTCCAGTGACTGAAATCAACTATAAAAATCTTATGAACTACTAGAGTAGGTCATTTGATTCTAAACATTGAGTTACACTGAATCATATAATCATTCAGTCATTTATTTAAGCCACCTATATAGTATTGTTAAGCTCAGCAAAACCAGGGAGCTACTATAATGATAACTGAAGGCATTTCTATAAATTATGAAAAAACAACCAACTTTCATAAAAAGAAGAATTCCATATGAAGATGCCATTTTTAAATTCTGTGCAGGCAAATGCCTGTAAAACAAATGAAAAAAGACTCTTAGAAAAGCCATCTTCATCTTACATTGCCTTAATTGCAAAGGCCATTCTCTCATCACCTTCAAATAAGCTGAATTTAGCTTGTTTTTACAAATATATTGAAAACAACTTTCATTTATACATCATCCAAGGCCAGGGATGGAGAACTAGTATAAGACATAACCTGTCCTTGAATGGCTATTTCACCAAAGTGGAAAGATGTGAGAATGCAAAGGGAATCATTGGAGGATAATGATTTTCTCTGTGGATATTTCAAGCAACACTGAAAAATCCTAAAAGTTAGGAAGACAGAGGAAGCCTGAGAAGTCCCTTCAAAAGGGTTACCTTGAACCATGGGAAAAATGTCTTTTTCACATTGACATATTCACTTCTCCAAATGCATCCATGTTTATGGAACCTTTACAGAAAGTATTTTATGTTGATGGTATGCTAGAAGGAGGAGATTTTGAAAACAAAGGTCCAAATGGAATACCAACTGTAGTCTTCTTGGAACAAAGTTACCTTCACTGGCACAGAATAATAAGCCAAAGAGGAATTATTCAGACTGGTGCTATGAATCATTCCTGTCTTTGGTGGCACTAGAGAATATTTTTTCTAAATATCCAGTGCATAAATATCCCATTTCTTTACTTCATAATTAGTAAGAATGTTGATCATTCAATCTCAGTATGACTGCTTGTGAGTACCAGCAAAATATCCCTTAAAATCTTACATATGTTTTATAGAGATCTATAAAATGTATAATTCTTTGAAAAGTCTTAGTTTGCTCTAATATCCTATGATAAAGGATGAGGCAATAATATTCATTAGTGAACTTTCAAATAGGACAAATATATTTGATTTTATTCATAGTAAATGCTGATGATTATTCTTTCTTTCATGTTGAATCTTTTTAAAATCTAAAATTGTTTTGACATAGACCATGAACTGTAGTAAATACATATTTTAGGTTGGAATCATTTTATTATTTTATCTTTTTTTTTCTACTGTATGCTTACATATCAGTTTGAGAGATAATCTTTGATTATTTGATTATTTAAAATAAATGAATTAGATTAATCAAGTATTAGTATAGGAAATAATTATACTTTTTAATGATTTTCATTTTGGTCTTCAGATTATTTTTCTAAACCATTGAATGCAGATTTTCAAAACAAGTGCTTGTTTTTACTGATTTTATATTATATTTAAAATTTTTATTTTTATTGTGAATGTAACAATCATTGACAAACATTTCAATATACAAAGAAACACAAAGGGATTGTATAAACAAATGTGAACTTCTGTTAAATGAAGTTTTTAAGTATAAATTGAATTTAACAAATGATAAAATGGTTCTATTTGTTAGCATCACCTTCTGTACCACTATTTTCAAAGTCTCTTAATGTGTGATTGTTATGGGAATCTGAAGATCTTCCCTGCCCCTAGGCCCTTTGTTAAAGTGGCTACGTGACCCTGAGGACCCTTGGATATTTGAAAGTATACTCTGTTCCCTAATAGGCTGAATGTGGTCATGTGGAGCCTGTGGCGCCAGGCTTGTTTTCCAGGAATGCCCGTGCCTTGTAGCTTTGTGATTGGGCAGTGGGT
>CM053581.1:476264030-476279728 GCA_028627135.1 Pseudochirops cupreus
ACTTTTCCCCCTGAACTAGTTAAATGGTATTTGATTGATTAAAGTAAGATTGTTAACCCACTTTGAGTTGCTTTCCTTTAGAAAAGCAGATCTAAGAACCTGTACTAGCAGCCACCCTGGGTGTGCTGGGGTGCTTGCTGTTACAGTGATTGGTCAGGTAGTCAGTACACAGTACAGTTACTATGATATTCCTTTAAAACAGTGGTCCTCAACCTGTGGGTCACAACCCCTTTGGGGGTTGAACGACCCTTTCACAGGGGTCTCCTAAGACCATTGGAAAACACATATTTCTGATGGTCTTAGGAACCAAGACACTGTTCCTCTATCCATCTCCAGGTGGGTCTGCCCACATGCAGATACACTCAAGGTAGCTGCATTAGGAAGGTTGAGAATCCTGCTTTAGAATGTCCATAGTTGTAATGGTAACAGAATTTAAAGATCCCCCTGTATTGGCTTGGTTTTCGGGTTGAGTGTTAAAACACAGAGCTTGTGAATCCCACTTGTGGGAGGGACTTGTTGACATGAAGAAAGAGGGCTGAACTGGGAGGAGCTGGTGCCCTGGATTCAGAGACAAGCCCAAGCAGAGAGAGGCAGATGTACTTTTGGGGAGCAGTATTGTGGAGGCAGAGAGAGAAGAGAATTGCCAGGGGCCAGAGTTGCTGAGAGAGAGACTGCTGAGGGCCAGTTGGAGCTGCCCAGCATTTTTGAGAACTGCCACCTGGAGCTGCAAAGAACTAAGGAAGTATGGCTGTGGTGCTGGTATTTTGTCTGTCTGTTTTTATGTTATATTGCCAGATTCATCTGCTGGTGAAGGACAGTTTTGTTGTTTCAGAGGTCCTGGAATCTTACTGTTGGTTCAGAAGCCTTGAAGAAGGATTTTCTTGTTGTATGTGTACAGAAATCCTGGAAGAGGATCTTGCTGATGTTTTTGGGGGTTCTGGGACTGTTCTGCAGGCAGAGAGTGAATTAATGAGGACACTAGCAATGTATATTGTGGCTTTGTTAAGTTTTGTCTCCGTAGGAACAGAGATTGCTGAGAACTTGCCTCCTGTCAACATGAAGAAAAGACCTCTCCTTGGGTATTCAATGCTGTGATGATATTTTAACCTTGTTGTAGCTTAAGGGTAGATAGCCTTTTGTGCTCTCCACTGCCCCTTTTGAGAAAGTGCTTGGCATTAATGAATGGTATTATAATTCAGTTGTGATCCAGGGGTGGGAAACTTTTGACTTTGTGTGCTCTGTGACTGACCAAATGAATGTACTTTGTTTATGATTGGAAACTAATCTCCATTTGAGAAGAGAGACTTTGTGACTGACTAAATGAATGTACTGTCCAGGGGTAGAATAGTACTTTGTGATTGAATTGAGAACTTGCTAAATGACTGAGTTACACTGTATTTTTATTTTCTCTGTTCTGTGAATGTTTTTACCTTAATTTGTCACTGAATAAAATAGAGAGTTACTATCCTGGTATTCTGAACCTTAGAAGTTGCCTTTGCTTGGCATTACAATAGTATACCATAATCAATCCCAAGTTTATACCTTGAAATGAATTTGCTTATGCCAGATACTTTCTGTAAGCCAGTTAATTTTTCAAAAGTGTAAAAAGTCCACATTACTTAAAATGGGGTAACATAAGGCATTTCGTATGGTGGTCATTTGAACTTCAATTAGGGAGAATCATATGTTTAGCAGGGAGATTTTTTTCTTACCACATGAAGTTGATAATGTCGCTAACAACTACAAAACTGAGCTAATTACATACACAAAATGCCAGTAGAGTTATTCTTTATTTTGGAGCAACTTTTGGAAGCAACATCTGTCTCACTGAAAAATCACAAATTTTGTAAAGTCAAATGCAAAACCTGCTTGCTGACAAGCATTGCTTTCTCTTTTTTTTTTAAGTAAGTGAGCTACTTTATTGATTCAGGTGGAAATAAGAGACCAAAAGATTTTACCTATAAATTAGAATAGTCATGGAGAAGTCACAGGCATGCTTCTGGAGTCTCCCAATGAAACACCATGGCCTGTGACAGATGTAAATAGCCCAGGCTGAGGTCATGTGGCCTCTTGTAAACTACCACCATAAAATACCTCTTTCTTCTTACCATTACTTCACTAATGATGTGGTATATCTCCTCTGGAAATCACAGTATCCCCAGAAAATTCTGACAACTAGTTTTGTGATACATGTGTGTTCTCCCTGCCACTATGAACAATCTGCCCTCCAAGTACAGATCTGAACTTTGAGTAGAAAACATGGATTTTAATTCTATGTTTTAGTTTGTTGACATATGGGCCTCTCTGTTATGCATTCATGAACTTAACATTTCTTTCTTCTTATTTTTTTGAAGAGAGCTTCCTTATCTCTCTCAGTATCAGCCTATGAGAATCTGGAAATGTACATTTATGTCTAGTCACCTTAAACTTTAGATAAGAGCAGTAGAATTTGGAGAATAACTGTCAAGGATTAATTGGTTTTTATTTTTCCTTCCAGGTACCATATTGTACTAGGAGAAAGAGTCAGGACATATGATTCATATTCTGAAGGAGTTTGCAAACTTAGTGGCAGAGATAGTCCCTTTATACTAGAGCTACCTAAAGAACTAGAAAATTCATTTTAAAAAACCTCACAAGATACTAAAGGTATCATTATCCCTGCTTCTCAGATGAGAAAATTGAGACTGGGAAGTTATATGACTGGGACATGGTCATTGAAGGTAGATCAGCGGCAGGATTTAAATGGAAATCTTCCTGCTCCTAAATCCAACAAATGCTGAGAGAAGGAGGATTGAACAGTAATATAGGACTGATGCTGAAAACTTCTCTGAGTAGATGCTTTTTCATGATTGAGAAATCTGGACTAAGAAAATGAAGGAAGAGTGCTTTCCATGAGTGATCAATGCACTGGTCCCATTGCAGTCATTTTCTAGTTTCTATTGTTAAGCTTCATTTTTCTCCAAAGCTTAAACTGAAGATGACTACATTTCTAGATGAAGGCACGTGGAAAGTCAGGGAAGCAAAGCTAAGCAAGTGATAAATGAAGAAAGGCAAACAAATGTTTTTTAAACAGCTTGAATCATCAGCATAGCATTCATACAAACAGAACTCATCAATTGCATTTTGTGCCCGTGTAGACAAGATGGATATATTATGCTAAAGTTTATATGTGAGTGGAGCCCATGACACCCAGGCTACATAAGTTTAAAAAATGTGCAGCAATTTAATATGAGAGAGGGTCAGAAGTGGGACCTATTGGGTAAGAAAAAGGGAGAAAGGAGAACGAGTTTGAAATAATGTTTCAAAGATCAGGAAAGATTTTTGCAGAAGCTTAAATGAAAAGATTTAATGAGTGATTAGTTAGGTGGGATAAAGGAAAGTGAGAAGGAGAGGATGATGATAGGGAGGTTATAAACCAGAGTACCTGGAAAGATGGGAGTGACTTCAACAGTAACTAAAAAGTTCCAAAAAGGAGTGACTTGGGGGTACAGATTTGTGATAAAGATCCAAACTCATCCTTGTCTCCTCATCCTGTGTCATGTGCTCCATCCCACCCATGAGACACACACTTTAGAAACAACTCTCTAGAATGCTATTATAATTGTTGTTATTATTATTATTACATTTGGGATGGTTTTGTAAAGCCAAGCATGAGCAGCTTTCCAGAGGACTGCTGCTATGAATAGCTTCAAGGTTCTGATTACACAGTAGAGTGAACTGTATTTATTCAGTAACAAACTAAGACAAAACATTCACAGAAATCACAGTACAGCATTCACAATGTTATGGCATAACAACTTATTGCTAAAATGACCAAAGTGGTCACATAGTTTTAAGCAAAAGATAACATTCATTTAGTAACACAATAGTTTAGTAAGTCCTTAATTCAATCATCCTCAAGGAGGCAAGCCTCCTTAATTGACACAAAATACAAAAGTCAAGGTTCTCCACACCTAGGTCACATCATCTTAATCTCTTCAATCAAAAAGTCTTCTTTCTTCTTAAATGGAGAAGTCCTTAATTCAATCATCTAAATGTAAAGATCAGAGTTCTCCACCCCTAGTAAATCATGATCTTCTCAGTTTGCATTAAGTACCCAAGGAGAGGTCTTTTCATCTTGACTCAAGGCAGGCTCTCAGCTTCCATGGTTCCTCTTCTATGGTCCCAGCTCTTGCCCAAATCTATCCAACTGCCACCTGGGTTCAAAGGCAGACAGCTCTCAGTTCTTTGTCCAGCTTCTTGTGCAGTTCTTGTTCCATATTGAAGCTCACAATGTCTGGTCCACCTCAAGTCCTTCACAGTTTCTGTTCCTGGGAAGACAAAGCTTAGCAAAGCCACAATAACATTCATACACATTGCCAGCATCCTCATCAATTCACTTTCTGCCTGAAAAATAAATGTAGACCCAACAACAAGGCCTGATAAAACATCAAAACAGACAGACAAAATACCAGCACCATAGTCATGCTTCCTCCCAGTTCTCCTTTCTTCTCATTTCTCAGTTCTCATTTCTGGTAGTTGAGGGTGGCTCTCAGAAGTCCTTGGCAGCTCTAGCTAGCCCTCAGAAGTTCTCAGCAGCTCTCAGAAGTTCTGCCACCACAAGTTCTGTTCTCAAAATCTTCTCTCATCTAATTTCTAAGTTCTTCTCAATCCTCTTCTCAGTTCTTCTCAGTTCTCAGTTCAGTTCTCAGTTCTTTTCTCAATTCTTAGCTCTTCAGCCTCCATATTGTTGCTCCCAGAAGTTCTAGCTCTCTAGCTTGGGCTTTTCTTTATATAAGATATTAGCTCTTTCCTGTTCCAGCCCCTTCTAGTTACATCAGCAAGTCCATACCACTGTGAGATTCACAAGTTCTGGGTCTTAATACTTGACACAATCATGAACTTGAAATAAGACCTGAAGCAAAGAACAAGATAAGAAAGCACATAGCATTTAGATGTGTGTACAGGGAACACAATAGGAAATTGATGGTTTTAGGACATTTCTACAAGGTAACAAATATGACATTAATAGTTATCACATATGTCAATGTAGGGGCAGGCAAGATCTTCAAATTACCATTACCATTAAAGGTACACAGATTGTTTTGTTGGTATAAGGAAGCTAGACAGTGCAAAGGATAGAGTGCTGGCCCTGAAGTCAGAAAGACTCATCTTCCTGAGTTAAAATTGGGCCTCAGTTACCCTGGGCAAATCACTTAACCATGTTTGCCTCTAAGTTGGGGAAGGAAATGGCAAACCATTCAGTACCTTTACTAAGAAAACCCCCAAAAGGGATCACAAAGGGTCATACGTGACTGAGAACTCTAACAACAGAGGTCATCTTGTTGGAAGGCAAGGTGACATGCTTCTTTAATCCAGCTCAGATAAGTGATCCTAGAATTTATACTTCTAATTCAACCAACTGAATATCAAATCAATGAGGTCATTTGTACTTTTTTTTCCAGATAGATGCTTATGAAGTTACTAAAGTCTAAAACCAATGATGAATCTGATGATATTTCTAGCATTTCATAAGCATTTTTATAATGATACTGAATTACATTTTACCCCCTCATTGTTGGTCTGCTTAAAAAAAAGAAAAGAAAGATAAAGTAAATTGTAAACCTCGTCAGTAGTTACTTATTGACAAGTTTGAGTAGAAAAGACCCTTCAATTTATGTGAGTAGAGAGCCAGGGCAGGGAAGGGGCAAGGGGTGAGGAATAGTTCAGAAACAAAGCTTTTTGATAGACCAGTGGGAAAACCAGATTCCATTCTAAGAAAGAACTGCCCACACCCACCTCACCTACATTAATTCAGAGTGAGACATCCACTAATTCTGGCAACACTGATTGACATATGTGATAACTATTAATGTCATATTTGTTACCTTGCAGAAATGTCCTAAAACCATTAATTCCCTATCGTGTTCCCTGCACACACATCTAAATGCTCTGTGCTTCCTTATCTTGTCCTTTGCTTCAGGTAAGCAGATGTAAGGATGAGAATTATAATGACCTTCAAATGAGAGTTTTCATTTGAAAACAACTCCACATAATGTAGGATACAGTTTTTAAACCCCACAAAAATCATGGGCTATTGAGGGGGAAATTTTTAAGTTATTATTATTTATTATTAATTTTAAGTTTGGAAAATTAAAGTATATAATGGGGCAACAGTCTCCATACTCACAAATGAGGAGATAATGACAGAGTTAGATTTTTGACTTCTGTATCAGCAAGCACCCTAGCATACCCAGGGTGGCTGCTAGCACAGGTTCTTAGATCTGCTTTTCTAAAGGAAAGCAACTCAAAATGGGTTAACAGTCTCACTTTAATCAAACATATATCATTTGCCTAGTTTAGGGGGAAAAGTCAGGACCCTGAACTTCAGAGAATGCAAACACAAGTTACAATACAAGTTACAAACAAACAGAAAAACAGATCAGCAGATGGCTTCCAGCATCTGGCCATTATATCAGTTACCTATTCAGTTACCAGAAAGGGAAGCACCAACATCTGGGTTTTTCAAAGCCAGGGGGCTCAACAGCTTCCCAGAGTCTCGTCTGGCCAAATCACACAACTCTTCTCAAAGTGAGCCCCAAACCAAAATCTCACATCAGGGCGTATATATAGCTTTCTCCAGGCTTGGAGAATGTCACAGCCCTCTTGACCAACTGCCCAAACACAAAGCAACAAGGCTCGGGCATTCCCAAAAAAACAAGCTTCCCTCCACAGGCTCCATGTGACCACAACCAGCCTATTGAAGGGCAGAGTATACTTTCAAATCAGGGAAGGTTCTCAGAGTCACATAGCCAATTTAGCAAAGGGCCTAGGGGCAGGGAAGATCTTCAGGTTCTCATAACAACTTCCCTAAAAATAACTACTGTCCTTTGAAATGGACAGTTTCAATATATTGCATTGTATTCCAATAAATCTTGAAGATGGAAAGGAATCATTATATTACCCTTTCAAAACCTTGTAGATTTTTTTCTCAAATTTCTGCTTCCAATTACTTAAAATAATCAGCCTCCTCTAGCATTTTTATGATATATTCTAACCCCTTTATAAACTTCAACATGGAAAAAACATTTTATGATTCTCAGATTCAGTTTCTTTGTTATCTGTTCTTCCACTTCTCTTATGCCCTTTCAATCCATTCCTCTCTTCGTTTCAAGAAGAGGAAAAATAAAAATTCCATCAACACTCAAAAAAAAGAGAATAACAGTAAAAATTAATTAACCTTTTATGACTTTACAATTTATGTTTTCATAACATACACTTAACCTATGAACTAGAATCTTGAGGGTCCAAGTTTACACAGACTGAGTCCAATTTGGGGGGTTTCTCACACAATTTCTCTTTGGCTTATGCCCAGGGCATCCTTACTCCATTATACTATACTACCTTCCAAAAAGAGGCAGGCATTAGTTTTCTTTTTATTTTGTAGACCTATGATTTAATCAGTATAGAGAATTTTCAGGGACAGAACTGCCTCAATCAATGAAGATATGCAATTATTCTGCAAATATTAGAGAGTTGTCAGGAATGCTGAGAGACTAGCTAATATGTGTCAGATGCAGAATTTGAACCCAGGTTTTCCTCAATCTGAGGCTGCTCCCTCTATCTCTTTTACCACATTGCCATTCTCTCTTCTCTCTCTCTCTCTCTCTCTCTCTCTCTCTCTCTCTCTCTCTCTCTCTGTCTCTTACTCTCTCTCTCTCTTTCTTCTCTCTCTCTCCTTTCCTCCTTCCTTCTCTCCCTCTTTAAAATATGACTCAGTTATATAAAAAAGAGAAATTTTGTATGAAAGGAGTCTATGATATGCTACTACTAAAGAAAAACACTAGTAGCACAGCACCAATCCCAGCAAACAGTAGCATTCAATAAGTATTTGTCTAACAAATAAATAAATGCATGGATTGAGAAAATGTAAGCTATAATGAAAAGGAATTTTAAAATAAATTTATAAATACATGACCTTATAAGACAGTTCCTTCAGTGGTATAAATAGGTGTGGAAAAAATTATAGGATGTTCTTATAAGACATGTAAAAGAATGCAGAATCTTAACATAGTACTTTCCAATTATTTACATATGTGGAATTTTGAATACTAGGGAAGTTATAAAGATTAAAAAGTCAGTGATATTTTGGCATTTATGATGAAATATTTCATTACTTAACTTAAATATAAACTCTTCAAGGTAGGAATTGCATTTGTTTTTATCTCTGTGTCAACTACTATGGTACTTGATGTAGATTAGACACCTAAATGCTGATTGAGTCGAATTCAGTTTAAATCAATCACAACAATAAAAAACTAAGAGTTTTGAGGTTATTTATCCCATTAGGCTGATAACTGAAAAGCATCCTCTTGAAGATACAATTAAGAGTTCTTATTCTTAGTAATTATGGAGCCAATGCTGTTATCAATCAATAAACAAGTCTCTATTAAGTAAATACTGTAGTCCAAGCGTTGTGCTTAACAGAGAGAGCACTATCGAACAGTGTGATGAATTCCTGGAGAAACTCCTGTAGTGCATGAAAAATCAGGATTTCAAAGGCTGAATGAAAGAATAATTGTGAAATGTAGTTAGATAAATTTCCCCCAAGGACCATATTTGTATAGACTCTACCGTTTTGATACCGTTGACATCTTCTCCTTCAGGATACCATCTCCTCTCTGGGTTTTAAAGACACTACTCTCTTTTCTTGTTCACCTCCTGCCCATCTGACTGTTCCTCCTCAGTCTCCTATGTTGATTCATCATCCATATCATTCCCTAATTATAAATGTTCCCCAAGGTTCTATCCAAATACTTCTTCCTTTATATTCTCTCTCTCTGTTCCTCTGTCTCTCTATGTATCTTTCCTTCTCCTTTTCCTCCTCCTCCTCTTCCTTCTTCTTCATCTTTATCTTCTTGTTCTTCCTCTTCCTCTTCTTCTTCTTCATCTTCTTTGTCTTCTTCATCTTCTTCTTCCTCCATCAGATTCCATTAGTTTAACTCTGAACTATGCAAATAATTCCAAGATCTATATATCCAGCCCCAGGCTCCCCCTTGAACTTCAATTGCACTTCACTAATTACCCATTATACATTTCAAACTGGATGTCCTAGAGCTATCTCTCTCATCATTACTCAAACTCAGTATATCTAAAACTGGATTCCTTGTCTTTCTCCCTAAACTTTCTCCACTTCCAAACTTCCTATTTGTATTGAAGGCAACATCATCCTTCCAGTGTCTCAGGTTTGTAATCTCAGCATCACCTTGGACTCTTCATTCTCTCTCACCATATATGTCAAGCCAGTTGCCAAATCTTGCCATAGTATCTCTTATTCTGTAGAGGGTGTTCAAGAAGGACTAGTCCCTCTGGTGTGAGAGCTGCCAAGCCCTTCTTAGGGCTGCTTATCCCACTTTGGTGTGCACCTCTCCATCAACTCTCACTTGTGACTCCAAGAAGTTATAGCATGTGTAGTGGCCACACCCCAGTAAAACCATCTTGGTGGACGGGCTAAACTAGGTTGAGTGTGACCAGGAGGCCACAAAACTATTGATGATTTAGGGAGCTGTCCACACCAAGCATGTGGAGACTTCCCTGAGGGAATAGGCAAATGAGAATAATTTGTTTTAACAGCCATCAAGACAGCTGGAGTCAACACTGTGGAATACTTAGAGTTTGGTCAGACATCAAAGACACCAAGATCATCCTCTGCTTCCCAGATAATTGCCAGCTGTCTTGACTTTTGTTCTGCCTCTGGACTCTGATGACTCTGGAAAAGAGAATGAGGCTAACGACTTTGTGCAACTCTGCCTCACTTTACTCCAATTAACCTGCAAGTCAAGACATCACCCCATGATGTCACTGGTCATCTTTGAAAATGAAGGACAAGCAACAGTATCTCTTGTATCAAACACCTTTTCTCCTCTCACTCAGCCACCATCTTAACTCAGTCCCTCATCACCACTTATGTAGATTATTGCAACAGCTTCTTAATTGCTCTCCCTGCCTCACCACTCCATGTCATCCTGCATAATATTGTCACAGTAATTTTCCTAAGCACATTTTTGAAAATGTGACTCAACTAACTTAAATATAAATTCATCTGTTTAGATTTTGAAGCCTTTATCATTCTGACCCCAACATATCTTTCTAGCCTTCTTTGACATTATTCTCCCTCCTACATTTTGTGAACTGGCCTGCTCTTTTTCTCACTATATTTCTTCTCCCATTTAGATGTCTTTGTACCAGCGCTGCCTCAAACCCGGAATGAACTCTCATCTTACTTCTTGCTATATAGATTCTCTCTCCTCCTTTAAGATGCAGCTCAAGCCTCATCTTCTATATGTAGCCTTTCCCAATTCCCCCAACTGCTAGTACCCTTTACCCCATCTCAAACTACCTTGTTTTTAACTACTTTGCATTTATTAATTTAATATTCATGCTTTGTAAAGATGCTGTTTATGTTCTTAGATGTCCTCCATTAGAATATAAGCTCATTGCAAGTAGAGATTCTGTAATTCTTTGTACTCGTATCTACCAAGTTCCTGGAGTATAGTAAGAGCTTAATAAATACTTACTGATTATTCATGTAGAAAAGCTCCAACTAGATCTTTTATTAATTGAGATGCAACAACAGACTCCCAAATTCTGTCTGAAATGGCAAGTTAGCCCTGATTACAATTAGTGTGGAAAGATAAATTAAATAATGTTTTAAAAATAATTAAGATTAGCAAAGGAATTTTAAAAGACAAAGCCAGAATGATATTAACATCAAGTTGTTGTTCTCAAAAATTGAAATTAACACTTGGCTCTTCTCCATCGTTAATCAGGAAACAAATTGTTCTCGCAAGTGGGTTTCCCAAGAGCAGCTAATAACTGCTATCACACTTCCCTGAATCTATAAACCAAATATAGATAGAAGAGTGACTGATATTAGATGTCTGAAAGTGACAATTCCCTTCTGAATATCGCCAGAACATGTGACCTGTATGGTATCAAGTTTGGAAGGTAAATTATCTTATCATGAAATAATTCAGCAATCAACTTGATGAGGACCCTGAACGGCAAAAGCACAGGGATCTGCGTCAAGCTGCTTTTCAGCCATTATCTACATGTTTAGAGAGTTACTAGGAAGTGGGGGTTGGGAGAAAAGGGAATGGAATGGAATTAATAATAAATGCTTTCTAAGTGTGCACAATAACTTCATATTCAATGAAAAAGGATTCACAAAGTGGAGATACTGTTAAAAATTTGGCCTCTAAATCAGAATCCATAATTGTCACCATTACACCCACAATCAAAATTTAGTTCCATACCTGACCTGGGTAAAATCTTTACTACTGATAATGATATTCCATAAGCTATTGATGAAATACACTAGGTTGCAAAATTATTTTTGGACTTTTTGAGGAATATAACTTGGGGCTTCTATATATCAAAAATGCTTTTTCTTTCGCCAGAATCATTGCAAGTCTGCAATATTTCAAGCAAGAGAGATATAACTTACTCTTATGGGAATAAATGATGTTAGCTCTGGCTTGCACCTAAAATAATAAAAGCTGCATTGTACCAGGGGGAATTATAAATGGAAAAATCAGTGTTATTCCTGTGTCTCCAGGGTGACTTTCATCATGTAGAGAGAGTATGAGTTCCTGGGTAACACATATATCAGGAAGAATCCCTGGGATCACAGCAGACCACTGAACTCAACCCAGCAAGTATATGGAGGGTGTCTGTGGCCTCTGTTCTAAATCATGGAATTGAAAGCAAGCTTAAAGGGGTCAAGTATATCAGAGGACTCTGCATAATACCAATGCTTTCCACATACTAGTGTTTCTCAGTTACTTTCTATTTCCCTTTTTCTCTAACTCATAAATTGCCAGACATGCAGGTTATCTCTATGATTGCCCAGATATTTTGTTTTCCTGCCAAGTCAGAAAATTACTGAATCTTAGAAATGAAAAGGGTGTTAGTTCTAAATATTTGAATATTTGATTTCCACCTTTCTCTATGGTCTTCAAAGGTAGATTATGTTTATGCAAAATTGTTTTGTTTTTTATTACTTATCATTCTAAAATGCTTCAACTCAAATAATTGTGTCAAACAAATTCCAACATCTGTTTTGCCCTTGTTTCACAAGGTATATCAACATTGACATTTATGGTGTGTTTTTCACGTGCCATGTACTTTTATACTATATAATTTTAGACTTTGCCAATGAGGAGTGATTTCACTTTGAGAATTTCCCATTATTTTTTGCAAATTTTAAGGATATGAAAAGAACTTTCATTAGCATAGAATCATTGCTAGTAAGTTTGTCTGGTGCTGGACTTGAACTCAGATCTTCCTGACTCCAGATCCAGCATTCTATCCACTGTGCCACCTAATTGTCAGATCTACTTTAAGAGAGTCATGGGCAATTAAGTGGTGCAGTATATAATGTAAGATCTGGAGTCAGGAAGACCTGAGTTCAAATCTGGCCTCAGACACTTATTAGCTGTGTGTCCCTGCATAAGTCACTTAGCACTGTTCGTCTGTTTCCTCATCTCTAAAATTAGTTGGGGAAGGAAATGGCAAACTACTCTAGTATCTTTGGCAAGCAAACCCCAAGAGTTGGACATGACTGAAACAACTCAACAACAATACCAAGAGTGATAGAGTCCAGGAGCAGGAAAGCATACTCTGTCATACACACACACACACACACACACACACACACACACACACACACGCACACACAATGTGCTTTTGTGGTCAAATTGAATACAAAAATATAAATATTGGTTATTGTCATTTTTTTGTTTGTTCATAGAAGCACCTGATGGAGCCCCAACATCTTTGTGATCAAATTCATGATGGACAACGATTCATTTGAAAAGATCTGGGTATTTTCATGGACTGCCAGCTCAATATGAGCCAAGAGTGTGATACGGCATCCAAAACACCAACTGCAATCGTAGCCTGCTATATGGAGTCGCTATGGTAAGCATTAGGGAGGTATACTCTATTACAGACACATTAGATGCTTTGGTGATCACATATTGGTTATATTGCCTAAACACACACATATATGTGCTATATATTATACATGTATGTAGTTGCAGTTATGTGCCTACAGTATGCAATATATATGTGTAAATATGCACATATGTATATGTGTATGTGTGTTGAAGTTGTACTTTAATGTTGGCTCATGTGGAATACTGGAATGTGAACCATGATGGAAAAGGAATTTATCCCTGGGCTATTGCAATAGCTTTCTGGTTGTTCTCCCTGCCTCAATTCTATCCCCACTGCAGTTTACTTCCATCCAGCTGCCAAAACAATTTTCCTGCAGTTCTGACCATGTCACCCTTCTGTTCAATAAACTCTAGTGCCTCCCTATTACCACTAGGTATTTTAAATTCTTTGCAATCTGATCCCATCCTAACTTTTCCTTTCTTCTTTTATTATTACCATCCTCAACACAGTCTACAAACTAGTTCAGTGACAGAATCCTTGCTATTCTTCATACATAACACTCCATCTCTCAACCCTGTGCCTTTTTTATTGTCTGTCCTCTATATCTAGAATTCTCTCTCCTCACCTGTACTTCCTGGCTTCCATGGATTCCTTCAAAACTTCACTCAAATCTTCTACTTCAAGAGGAATTTTCCCAGTGCCCGCCCACCTACTCACCCATATGTATACTGTTTTCCATGTTGTCCCTATAATTAAAATGCACACTCCTTGAGGGCAAGGGTGTTGTTTATGCTTGTTGTTGTTTTGGTGTCCCTGTAGTGTTTTGCGTGGTGCTTGGAACACAGCACATACTAAAGGTTTGTTGACAAAGTAACTCAAGCTCAGCTCTAGATTTAGATTTCAGTTTATCTGAAAAAGATCAGGGGGCTTTAGAGAACTGAAAACTAAAGATGAGTCAATAGTATGATGTGGCAGCCAGTAAAGCTAATCTACCTTGGGCTACACTAAGAGATCAGAGTTTCCAGGAACAAGGAGGTTGCAAGCCCATCATTCTCTTCCTAGATCTAGAGTATTCTGTACTCATCTGAGTACCACAGTTCATGCAAGACATTAATAAGGTGGAGAGCATCTAAAAGAGGGCAAACTGGATGGCCAAGGACCTTGAGTCCATGTCATATCAGGAATGGTTTAAAGACAGGAGATTAGCCTTGAGCAACAGATACTCTAAAGTAATATTGGTAGCTATGGTCAAGAATTTGAAAGGTTCATCAGGTGGAAGAGAGACTAAATTTGCATTTTGGGGTCCAAGAGAGTAGAAATAAGAATGGGTAGAAGTTTCAATGGGGAAAACAGAGATTTTATGTCAAGAAAAAGTCATCCAAAAATGAATGAGTTAGTTTGGATATTGACAGAGTCCTCGTCATTGGAAGTTGTCAAGCAGAACATGGATGAGCTCTTATCCTATAAGATATAACTCTTATCCTATATCCTTATCCTATATCTTTTTGGATATTGATTGGAGTAAATGGTCATAGAATTTTCTTCGAAAATTCTAGAATTCTGTGACTCTCTGATACTATTTCTTCTCTGGCCCTGCTCATAATCTTTCTTTTTACATTTATTTATTGATCTTTGTATCTTTCCACAGTTACATGTAAAAACAATTTTTAACATTCATTTTCAAAACTCTGAGTTCCAAACTCCCTCCCTCCCCACTCCACCCCCCCCCCCCTTTGAGAAGACAAACAGTTTGATTTAGGTTATAGATGTGTTGTCATGCAAACCATATCTATAAGAGTCATGTCATAAAAGAAAACATAGCCCAAAAAATCCTCAAGAATAAAGGAAGTTAAAGAACAAGTACGTTTCAAGTTGTATTAAGACACCATTAGTTCTTTCACTGGGAATGAATAGCATTTTTTTTCCCTCAGCAAGTTAAACTGTGTTCCACCTTAAGAATTCCCTCAGTGAACATGAAAAAGCTGTCATTTAATTGATCCAAACATCATTGAACTCTTGGTGTCTTCCTTCCTTTCCTTTCTCATTATTGCTGATTATTCAAGACTTTTTTTCTTGATTTTTAAAAATTGATTTGTTTATTTACTTCTAGTTTATAAGATTCAGTTCCACAATCCCTTGAGTTTCAAAGTTTCTTCTCTCCCTAACCACCCCTCCACCCCCCATGGTGGCGTGCAGTCAAGTATAGGATCTGCCAATACTTTCACACTGGACATTAGTCTGGTTGTATACAAAGGTTGTAACCAATGGAGTGAACAATGGGAAAAAAGAAAGAAAACCAAACTTGAAAAAGAACGATAGCATGTAGATTTATTCATTCTCCATTTAAACTCTGTTCTTTCTAGATCTTTCCTGAATGTAGATATCTCCTTCCATCCTGGGACTTGTAGAGTTGTCTTATAACTGTGCATTACTGAAAAGAGACCAGTTTATCAAAGTTGGTCACCACACATATGATGTGTCTGTGATTGTGTATAAATTTTTCCTGGTTCTGCTCTTCTCACTTAGCATCAGTTTGTATAAGCCTCTCCAGGTGAATATGAAGACCGTCTCCTCCCCATTTCTTATAGCACAATAGTATTCCATTACATTCATATACCACAACTTGTTTAGCCATTCCTCAATTGATGGGCAGCCCCTTAATTTCCAGTTTTTTGCAACCACAAAGAGAGCTACAATAAATATTTTTGTACGTATGGGTCTTCTTCCCACTTCTATGATCTCTTTGGGATACAACCCCA
>CM053581.1:476280228-476311632 GCA_028627135.1 Pseudochirops cupreus
ATTTATTTTGAGGTTAGATTTATCAAGTTCAAAGAGGGGGAGATTGAGGTCCCCCACTAGCATTGTTTTGCTATCTATTTCTTCCTCTAATTCCCTTGACTTTTCCTCTAGGAATTTGGATGTTATACCACTTGGTGCATATATGTTAAGTAATGTTATTGCTTCATTCTTGATGGTGCCTTTTAGCAGGATGTAGTTTCCTTCTTTATCTCTTTTAATTAGATCTGTTTTTGCTTTTGCTTTGTCTGAGATAAGGATTGCTACCCCTGCTTTTTTTACTTTAGCTGAGGCATGATATATTTTACTCCAGCCTTTTACCTTTAACCTGTGTGTATCCACCTGTTTCAGATGTGTTTCTTGGAAACAGCATATTTCACAGTTATGATTACTATCTGTGTCTTTCCCTCCATCCTATTCCCTCCCCTGTTTATGCTTTTATTTTTCCCCTTCTCCCTTCCCCTTCTTAAGAGTTTTCCTTTTGATTGCCGCTTCCTTCAGTATCCCCTTCTTATCCACTCCCCTCCCTTTTCCTACCCTTCTCCCTTACTACTTCTTCCCCCCCTTCTAACCGCCGCCCCTTTTGTGGCCCTTTTCCCCTCCTACTGCCTGTAGGATACGATCGATTTTTATACTCAATGTTGTATGTTATTTCTTCCTTGAACCAAGATTGATGAGAATAGATCTCATGCAGTGCTCCTCTCCCTTCCCTTTTCCCCTCTATTATGATAAGTTTTATGTCTCTTCTCGATAGAGTCCTGTATTTAACTGATTGTGTTATTTCCTCCTTGCACCAGAACCAGTGAAGGAAAAGCTCATATAATGGTCACCTCCCTCCCTTCTTTCCCTCTACTATATTGTTTTTATGCCTCTTTGTGTAGCATAATTTACCCTTTTCTGCTTCATTCTTTCCTCTTCTTCCACTGCAGTCCTTTAATAAGGACTTTTGTCATCATTTTTCATAATTTATATCCACACCCTCTATCTATCTATATCCCTTTTAGATGTTGCCATAGGTACAGAGTTCATGATATTAACAGGTATCAGCTTCCCATAGAGGGATGTAAACAGTTTGATCTTGTTAAATAACAAGTTATGTGTGTGTGTGTGTTTTTCCTTATTTACCTTTCTATGTCTCCCCTGGGTCTTGTAATTGGAGGTTGAATTTTCCATTGAGCTCTGGCTTTTCCATCAGGAAGGTCAGGAATTCTGTTATGTCACTGAATGTCCATCTCCTTGACTGGTAGATTATGCTCATTCTCGTTGGATAGGTGGTCCTTGGTTGTAGCCTGAGCTCTTTTGCCTTGCGAAAAATCATATTCCAGTTCCTCTGATCGTTAAACATTGAAGCTACCAGATCCTGTGCAATCCTCACTGTAGTTCTGCGATATCTGAATTGTTTCTTTCTGGCCGCTTGTAGTATTTTCTCCTTTACCTGATAGTTGTAGAGTTTGGCCACAACGTTTTGTGGACTTTTCAATTTGGGATCTCTTTCAGGAGGTGTCCAGTGTATTCTCCTGATTTCTATTTTAGCTTGTGGTCCTAGGATCTCAGGGCAGTTTTCCTTGATGAGCTCTTGGAAGATATTGTCCAGACTCATTTTTTCATCATGATTTTCTGGTAGACCAATGATTCTCAGATTGTCTCTCCTGGATCTGTTTTCCATATCAGTTTTTTTTTCCATTGAGATATTTTAACTCTTTTTCTAATTTTTCAGTCTTGATGTTTTGTTTGACTGATTCTTGGTTCCTTATAGAGTCATTGGCTTCAATTTGGTTGATTCTAGCTTTTAGTGAATTATTCTCCTCAGTTAGTTTTTGAAGCTTCTTTTCCATATGCTCAGATTTCATTTTTAGTTCACACATTTTACTTTTTAGGAGCTATTCTCTTCATTGTAATGTTTTTCTAATTTCGCAATTTTGTTTTTATAAGAGGCATTGAGTGTATCTTCTACCTCTTTAAGTTGGATTTCAGAGTTCTTTTTTGAGCTCATCTAGGAATGCTTTCTGTGCCTGAGACCAGATCCCTGTTAAGGCTTCAGCTGCGGGCGAGTTTGATTCCTCCCTCTCACCATAATAGCATTCTAAAGTCTTTGTCTTTGTCTTTGTCACCTGTTTTCTTCCCATTTTGAGGCAGGACCTTAGCCATGCCCTTCCTCCGGGATTCCTAAGCTTTTACTGCTTAAAATTTTCCTCTGGGGTAATAATTACTGTTTTTTTGGGTCAGAGGGAGGGATTGGAACAGCCAGGGTTCACTTTGCCATCTTGGTCCCTGAAAGTTCAGATAGGGGTTTTTTTAATTTCTAGGCTGTGGATGGGTAGTTCTGGGAGTAGCTGCTGCCCCTGCCGTAGGCCCTGCCTTTGTCTCTTACTCAGCTCAGTCCGATCCCTGCCCTGTGGTGATAGGCCTGGGAATGGCCCTTGTGGTTGGTGGATCAGCAGGCCTTGTCCGGGGGCCTCCCAGCCCATGCCGACAGGCTGCCTGCCGAACTGCTTTGGTGGGGCCTATGAATAGCATTTTTCATCATAAGTACTTCAGAGTTGTCTTGGATCATTGTATTGCTGGGAATAGCCGAGTCATTCACAGCTGATCATCTTACAGTATTGATGTTACTTTGTACACAGTATATTTCACTTTGTATCACCCTGTGCAAGTGTTTCCAGGTTTTTCTGAGAGCATCCTGCTCATCATTTCTTATAGCACACTAGTATTTCATCATAACCACATACCATAACTTGTTCAACCATTCCAGTCTATGGGCATCTCCTCAGTTTCCAATTCTTTGCCCTCAGAAATGAGCTGCTATAAATATTTTTGTACATATAGGTCTTTTTCCTTTTTGTTGGTTTTTTTAGTCTCTTTTGGGATACAGACCTAGTAGTAGTATTACTAAGTCAAAGGGTATGCATGGTCTTATAGCCATTTGTGCTGTTCACAATCTTAATGAAGCTGTCACCACAAGTAATAGAAAGAAAAGAGGAAAATTTGTTGTGTTTCTGGATGCCTGGGAACTAAAGCACTGATATTGAGGCCAGAATTCTTAGTTCTTCATTTAGTTATACTTCACTGATTGTTTATGTAGCCCAGGTCTCTATAAATAACAGAATTATTCTTCGTGATCCCTCACAAAGAGGCCATCTCTTCAGACACCTACAAACAGCATCTTGATTGTCTTGATTATCTCCCAACTTTGATTTCTAGGCTTCCATTATCACAGTTCCTGAGACACTCCAGTGCCTGGTACATACTCTCTACTCCCAGCTTCTTTATGTTTGCTTCACCTTGCTAAAATTAGACCCATTCTGGCAACTGCAATACATTTCCACTCAAGCACCCTTCTCAATCTCTCACACACCCACAACTTAGCCATTTCACTTAGCTAGTCAATCAGTGTTGGTTAAACAGGACAAAATGGAATAGAGACAACGGAGAAAAAAGAGACAAAAGTTCTTTCTCCCCCTTAACAAATGAAAGTGCTAGCAATCATGTTGAATAATTACATTTCTCATACTAAGCCCTATTATGACATAAATTTATGTGGGAATTTTGTTGATGACAATCAATTAAAAGATTCTGGAGCCACCGTCAGTAGACTAACTGTAATAATTCATGATCTCATAAATCCAAGCAAAATTAGTTTGCTACATACAAAGAAGTCATGATTCAAGTGATTTATTTACAATGATGAATATCATCTGGAAAACAAAAGACAAATTAGACCACCTTTCATCATTTCAGTGTACAAGATTCTAAAGATATGAGCAAATATATTTGTTTATAGACACAAATTGCATTTTTAAAATAATAACCACATTGCACCTTGGATATTTCCCACAAACATTTTAAGTCCTTATCTAAAAAATTAATATTTGGGACAGGAAGAATCTCATAATTCCCATGGAAAAATATAGTGGTCATCAACATTTAAAGCCTACAACAGCAATATATACAAAGGCAACCCTAGACTTCTCCTAATTACTTCTCTATTTACTGTGTTATGAAATAATTGGAGAATCATTTGCTAAAGTCAACAAGTTAAAAAAAAACTGACACCAAGAAGAAATTCTGAAATCCACATTCTTGCTTTTCTAGTCTTTTTAGAGTATAAAGGCCATTCTTGGGCTTGAATAAGCAGGGACTGATCAACTATACTCCTTCTGGTAAGATGGAGGAACACCAGGTCACCCGACATATGATAAAACTCTAAAAACCCATGGATCGTTTCCATTTGTATGTTTCATATTAGTCCTTTCAAAAATGTCATCTCCCCCATTAGAATGTGAGCTCTGTAAGACCAGAGACTGTCTCACTTTTCTGTTTGTATCCCCAGCATGTGGTATAGTGTTTAGCACATAGTAAGCTCTATTAAATTCATTCATTCAACTGAGTCATGGGTATGAATCTTATCCAGTTAGAATAATTAAGATATTAGAAAAATTATTACTTTCATAAGAAAAGTATTATACAAATTAGACAGAAGATTAAGAGAATAAACTCATGTTGTGAAGAAAAGTGTAGTACGCCAAAATGCCTTTCTTTCCTGCTTTGTCAACTTGCCCTATTACTCAGATTAAAGACAATTAACTAATCATGGGAATAAATAAATCTCTTTGGTTTAGTGATACTTAGCAAGGAAAATCTTTCTGTTTGCTGCAAGATGGAATAAAATCATTTCTTTAAGATTTACTATAAATAGGATGATCACCAATTACATTTTACAATTTAGGCATTCTCACATTTTTTGCTCTTTTGTTTAGGTTGCTAGAGGTTCAAGTGTAAATGATAAGTGGGAGAATTACATTAAGTTATGACCCAAAATTAGTGCACTCACATTAGTTTTTCAGATTAGTCAGTCATTTACATGCATGGGATAAGGATGTAAGTAAGGATTAACTTACATGGAAAATAGAATAAATATGTTAGGATGGGAGAGAGGGTTCAGTGTATGGGCAACTGACCAAAAGGTTAGACCCAAGTGCCATAGTACAAGAGAGTGAATGTGGAAAACCATATGCCCTATGGCTTCTAGGATTAGGGAGGTAGCAGAAGAAAGGGAATGGATAGCAGAGAAAAAAAGATAATTGGAGAGGTGTTAAAAATAAATTTTGTCTGGGGCCAACCACACCTCTGCTGGCCATATCTTATTCAGTAGATATTACTGACTGTTGTCATCAACTATAACTCATAATGTCTTATATTTCATAACTTCAGAACATAAATTCTCTTCTTCAAAAGGGTAGGTTTGGGATGGAAGCCCAGCCGTTTCCTCAACCTTACCATCTTGCCCTTTTGCTCACTGACATCTCATGTAACAGTCATGAGAACAGACACATAGCTGTAGCCACATGGCTACAATCAGCAACTGTGGGGTACCATTACTTGACATTTCCACAATATCCCAAAGAATGTTTTCTGGATGTGCTAATAAATAGCAGCAATCCTCTTAGTTTGTCTAGGTAGAGGAAATGAAAAGATCCAGAAACAATCTAAAAATGTTTTAGATTTTAAACAGCAATGTTTTATTGTTGTGGTATCAAGAAATTGCATTTTGTAGTTCTAGATTTCATTACTCAAATTATTTCTCAATTCAAGGTTTGTCAGTGACCTATGTACAGGACCGGTGCTGGGTAACTTGTCAGCCCTGGAAAATTCTATTATAACCCCATTGCACTTTGGAGACACAAGTCAGTGGCAGAGTTCTAACTACATAATTGGTGATAATATAGAAGTGAAGCCAGTTGGAAGGTGGTTAGTTTCAGAGCATGAACCTACATGACTGACATTTTCTTCAGTGTCAGCTGGAAAGAGAAGAATAGTTTCCTCACATGTCAAGAAGGATGACAAATCCACCCAAAAATTGGGTTGGAGGGGGAGTCCTCCTCTAGCTTGGCTTCAAATTGCCTGGGGCTTTTTGGGAATGTTTGCATTTTGAACATACCGATCCATGCATGACTTATTCCTTCATGGTGCTAGTATGTGCTTTCTGAGTTTGGCAAATTTCTTTATTGCAACAAGAGAGCAACCTGGTACAATGGAGAGAGAACCAGATTTGGAGCCAAAGGATCTGTATTCAAATCGTATCTCTTCCTTTGTAGGCAAGTAAGTTAATGTATCCTTGTGGGCCTTGTTTTACTTATTTATAAAATAAAAGATTGGGCAGCCACTGGATACAGTAGAAAAAGGCACTAGTTGTAGCACCAGAGGCCTTGGATTTAGATCCCAGCTCTGATTTTACTACTTGTGTGACCTTGGACAAGTCACTTTACTTGCCTAGAGCTAGGTTTCCTTAATTATACAATGAGAGCTTTGGACTAGCTGACCTATGAGGTCTCTTCTAGCTCTAAATCTGAGGTCCTGAGACAGCTCTAAGTTCTCCTCTACTTCTTAATTTATAGACCAACAGAGAGCTTTGAATTAGTCATTCTTTATTTATCTTCTCATGGCATTTTCCTTCACCATCAGAACATTAACGCTTTTGCAGGATCAAAGTACAAAAAAAGGCCAAAGTAAATACAAGGAGACAATTGCTGATGTTTTACAGTTTCTGAAACCACTTCAACACACTTCAGGCTTTCTCAGATTGATTTCTTATATGAGTCCCTAGTAAGATTATGCTCTCCAGGTTTAAAATAGGAGTCAAATCTATCACCAGTATTTCCACAGAGATGTTTCCATTACAACGTTATTTCAATGTAGTGATTATTGTCAAAGAGTGCATTCCCAGCATGCCAGAACTATTACCTGTAAGGCTATATTGGGTGCATACACCCAAAACAAAGAGATTCTATTGAAGAAAACCATTTCCTTTCTTCTATCTTCCTCCCAATTCATCATACCTCCTATCCCTGTATCATTAAGTTTCCTATTAGCAAAGATCACCATAATGGACTGGTTTCCTCAAAACAGAATTCAGGGTTAGTTAGAGAATGACTGTAAAAACTAGCCTTTGGGGGCATCAGGAAATGCCTTATAAAGAAAATGGTCCTTGAGCTGAAGTTTACTTTCCTCCACCCAGTTAAAAGACTGGGAACATCAGAAGAAAACTCAGAACTAGGTGTTCAGTGAATCGGCATGGTACCAGATCCAGGCAAGGGAAGGCATTAGAAAAGAAAAATTCTAATAGAGAAACAAAAGGTAAAGATAGTAGAAAACAATTTCATGTGCATTTCTCAGTGTATAATTTATTTCCTTTCCTCTGCCCCTCAGAATAGTTTGGGAAACAATTTCTTCCAAAACATGTAGCTTCAATAAGACATAGGAAGGGACAGGGTCTTTCTGTAGCTGGAATTAGAGGTGGGAAATTTCACCAACACAACACATGAATCCCTATTAGGATCATTAGCCAGGCTCTACAATCCCACTGCAGGGTAGATGTCTTTTCTCTTTGCTATGTGGGGTTTTAAGGATTGCTGTATTCATATACACTACAATTTCTGACACCTTTCTGTTCTGGTCATGTAGTCACAAATACTATCGGAGCTGTCCATTGAACTTCCATATTCCTATAATTTCTTTCATACCAATGCAAAGCTGCCTCATAAGCAAACAGCCTCATGGAAAATGAAGTACCTCTTTCTTCCAGTGAGTGTCTGGGATCTAGGTACTGGAATTCTAAGGGATATAGTCCATTTCCTGTGTTAACCATGCCAAATAAATCTCTTTCCAGTAAAATGTTTACAGTCACTGTGAACCACACCTAATTCATATACTTAGTCTGCATGTACCTATGATATTCATTAATTAATTCATTAAATAAATTAATGTCCTTGGATTAATTGAAACCTGGGCTATTGAATTAAACATACAGAGTACTTACAGGTAAATTAGCTCAGATTCGTAGACCGCTTGGAAGTTTGTTGTACCCAATATTCATATTAGAGTTGAATTCAGTATCCCAATTCACATGCGCACACCCACTTTATGTTCTTGCATATTGGAGTATCTATGTCTTTGTGGTCACTGGCTATATAGTCCTTACCCTTTTATGACTACCTCATGTCATTTCTCCACCCCTAAGTTCTGCTACTCCTTTGAGTGCTTCTGTATCCTCAGACCCTTTGGCCTACTGTGCCATTTTTGAGTCTGTGGAAGGCCCAGACTCAATGATTGATGCTGTCTCCAAACCCCAAAGAATCAAATCTCATAAATGGTGTCTGTTGTTTTGATACTTCCACATTTTGAATGTCATGCAGCAAAGGACTGGCTTCTGAATTTGACATGCTTTCCCTGGCTACTCCCAGACTAGTTCTTTTAAGGCTGAAACAGTCTTGGCAGACTTTTCCCATCTCCAGGAGTGAACAAATATAAAATTCCATTTTCATTCATCTCTTGACCCCAATTCTCCCCATTCAGGCCATGATCTTCTGCTTACTGTCCATCTGCTGCCACTGTCCCTTCCAGTCACTATGCTCCATAGTGGCTTTTCTAATCCTGGCACAAAGCTGTAAGTCTTTTTTTTTTTCTTATTTAAGGGTAGATAGTGATTTCATGTAAGTGTTCTTGGTGCTCTAAGCACTACTGACATTGGATATACATCATTCACAAACATTCCAGAGTCATGACCTTCAGGCTTTGCATCTTCAATGTATGTATAATGTCAAGATTGGCCCCCTGAGGCTCATTTGTAATTGCTTGAATCAATCCCCTGCCACTCGTCTCACATTTGTGCCATGTTCTAACCAAGTATCAAAGGCTTCCACTCCAGGTAATCAGTTATGTCCCCTGGGAATAAATTTCATTTTTAAGTGGAAGGTTCTCCTACCCAGCTATAATATTTGAATGACAACACACCCCACACTCTGAGCTAATGGTTTTGTTGGCCATAGTGACTGCTCAAAGAAAAGAGTTTCACCCTTTAATGTGATTCAGTATTCACACTGTCCATTATCCATCCTTCCTGCTTGATGATTGGAGCCCACCTTGTTCAGCAAGTCACAACTACCTTCTTAATAAGGCATCTGTTTGAGGATATGGAAAAGTCCTCTTATTTCAAGTAACTCACAAAAAGCAAAGTTTTGTTGTTCTCTTTTATGAATGCATTTCCCTATGTTTTTAATTTAAATTTACTTAAAAATAAATGCTTATGAATAAATAAATAAATCTTTCAACCTACAAGTGTCCAAAGTTATTTGGAATGTTTTACCACTGACAGTTTAATCACAGTCCATCATCTCCTCAAAGTCAACAGTCCTTAATGAATGTCTATACTGATTAATGAGTACTAGTTCATCAGTAATTGGATAGTGATGTGGCTCCTCAAGTTTGGCACCAAATTATACAATGGTTCCTAAAACCAAGTTTACTTGATTTGCTAGCAGAGTCTACCTTGAGAAAACTGCCACTGTCAGTTGGAGTAGTATGAATATCAAAGTAGAACGTAGAAAAATTCATAAAATATGATTGGGTCTTTCCTAGTTCTTAACCTTCTCAGACTGGGTTCAAAATGTGGCAATTTTTGAATATCATCTTATTTTTTCTGTTTCATTTGTCCCATCAAATTTGAAAACTGAAAACATTGAATCTAATACAGGTCTAAATATTCATTGACTCACCACATTAGCATATCCATGAAAACAAGAAAATTGAAAGACATCTCAATCATATTCTGAATAAGTAGTGTTTCTTTCTCCTTCCTTTAACCAAAGAGTAGTTTTCAAAAATGACCTCTATCAAATAGCCAAAGGTTCCAACGGAGCAAATTACAAGCAAGGTCCTTCTCCAGCAAGAATGAGGGATAGATGGGATATATCATACATGAAATGCTTCCATCTCCACTGGGATTGGTGGCTGGCCTTGGAAATACTGTTACAGTACTGATAGCTACTTTTCTTGCTCAAAGTTTACCTAAGAGTGTAAAGGTTATACATATTACCACTGCAGTCTTAGAAACACCTCAAGTCTGTTTACATGATAATACAACCTGATAAAAACTTCCATCTTCCATATTATAGCACCAGTCCCCACTTGTGCTACAAGCAGTCTCATAGGAATCAGAGCCCTTGTTTTTTCTTTTTCTCCAATGGTTTGTTTTTTTAGTTTTTGGTTTTGTTTTGTTTTGTTTTGGTTTTGGATTTTCTGGCCTACACGTTCTGGAAAATGTAGATTTTAGTTATGTCTGTTTTCTGGGATGAGAAGAAAGGCAGATTGGAGAATGAATTATGAAGAATTTTTCATAAATCACTTTGAATTCCTTAATGTATTATATAAATGCTCCCTATTATTATTGTTATTATTATTGTAGTAGTATATAAATCTCTGTTGTTTTAATATTTTAAAAACATTATGGTTCACAGACTGGGGCCTAGAATTATTTTCCTAAGGATAATAGCTAGCATTTAGAGTTGCAAAATTAGATTCACAAATATTAACTCGTATTATCCACATATTAAACTTGAGAAGTGTTGTTATTATTATCCCCATATTACAGATGAAGAACCAGGCAGACAGAGGTTAAGCGATTTGCCCAGAATCACACAACTAGTAAATGTCTAAAAGTAGGATTTGAACTCCAATCTTCTTGACTCCCAATCCAAAATCCTATCCAGTGTGTCATTGCTGCTTTTCACAAGATAGATTTTTAGAACCATCTCAGTTGAAAGGAAAGCCCTTAAAGAGAAGTACTTCTCTAGTAACAAGGAACCTACTGCTGCCTAAGGAATCTCATTCTAATTGGGGACAGTTCTAATTGTTAGGAAATTTTCCATTATCTTAAAGCCCAAACCTTCCCCTCGGCAAGTTCTACATATTGCTCCTAGTTATACCCTCTGGATCAGCAGAACAAACCTAATAATCCTTCTTCCACATAGCAGTCCTTCAAATAATTGACAACAACAATCATGATCCATTGCAAATTTTCATTTTTCCGGACAGCATCCCCAATTCTGCCAGTTTCTTAAAATTGTCCTGTTCTTTTGTGACTCCATGCCCCATCATACCTATAAAAGACCCCACACATAAAAATCCCCACCATACAGAGAGACAGAGAGAGAGAGAGAGAAAGAGAGAGAGAAAGAGAGAGACAGAGAGGGAGAGAGACAGAGAGCCACCCTGCCACCCCGCCACCCAGTTATGTGTTAGTCAGCAGTATGATTGTTAAATTTTCAGTGAGCATTTATACTTTGGAAATTGACAATTGCTACAAACCAAGGCTTGATTTATTGTTTGCTGATTGTCCAAATTAAAGTGATGAAGAAAATTTGAATAATGCAGATTAAACTTAAAAGTGCATCATCGATATTTTTTCTTTCTTTCTTTCTTTCTTTCTTTCTTTCTTTCTTTTTCTTTGTCCAGACAGTCATTTGTTTAACATTTACCAACACACCTCCACTCACTGAAATTCTTCAAGGTCCAACCTACGGGCAACTTTCCTCATGGATTTTTACTCAATCCCTGAAGATAGAAGTGATTTTTCTCTTGCCTTGAATCTCTTCTCTTTCTCAGGCTATGACTTCAGATATCTACATAACGGTCTCCTGACCAATACTACGTGTATAGTCTGTCTCCTAAGCTCATTTTAGAAAAGAACCGTGTTCTTTTTCTTCTTTCAATCCCCAGACCATATCACAGTATCTTACACATAGTAGGTTCTTAACAACTGCCAAATTGAAATAGAATTGAATTAAAGGTCTTTAAACAATGAAATAAAATGACCCAAGAGGCAGACTTCTGCCAGATAACTTGCCAGCGTGCATTAGTGGAGGTAGTTTCTATGCCAAGAATTCTCCATGCTGATGAAATCATATATATATAAATATAAAAGGTTAAAGTTGGGTTAAAACAAATTTGGTAGTAGTCATATTCTTTGCCTACATACAAGCAGGTTGGAAGTAAAGAGACATTGGAAAAAAACGGAGTATAAAAGAGAAAAATAGTGTTAGATAGGAGGTGTCAGAAATGACCACCTCAAACATACTGAAAAAAAAAATTACTTTGTTAATGCCATGTCTACCAAAAATGCTCCCTAGAAAAGAAGGAAGTTATGCAGAATAAAACTACATGCCAAATAGGATGTTTGATCACTTTTAAAATTTATTGCTTTCGATGTATAACCTATATCAGGTTGCTTACTCTCTCAGGGAAAGGGTAGGGAAGGAGGGAGGGATAGAATGTGGAATTTAAACTAAAAAAAAAATGAATGTTAGAAATTGTTTTTACATATAATTGAAGAAAAAATAAAATATTAAGAAACTGATTGCCTTCAAATCTTGATTCCATTTTTCCATTGACTCAGTCCAATGAGTTACATATAAATGTACTAGACACACAATGATTAAAATGCACATGAATTTAAAAACTGAAAGAGTCAGGAGTATGCATTAAGCTGCAAAGCAGTTCTATAACAGAAACTGCATTTAAAAATAGATTTCAAGCTTAGACATATGATAATGCTAAGCTATATTGGCAAAGATGTTCAAGGAGCTCTGTGTAAACACAGCTGCCAGCTGTCCGCTGATCGCTTAACTGGTTGAAGTTTTTGATAATATTGAATTGAAGAAAGAGTTTTACTTTGAATGGGTTACATGTTTCACAGATAGGTGTGTTCAGACCTAAAATTTTTCAACAAAGTTTTATTTCTTGTATGATCCTATCTGCATTTCTTTAAGACTGTAAGTTGTAGAGAAAATATGAGTTGCGTTAAGAAAAGGACTTTTCAGGTGTTCACTTTATCAATGAAATCCCCATGAAATCTTTCCCTATCTGCTACTATTTTAGATATATAAACCTAAATATATAATTATATAGACTTTAGATATAGAAGCTAATTACAGAAAACATAATTTTAATCTACTGTATTACTTGATTATTAAATGAGTTTATTTTTAAAATGTTATGCTAAAAGTCACCAAATATATTTAATTTTTTAAACAGATTACTAAGGATACCTTATCCTTCTTATCTAATCCAATTCCACTTTAGCTACTTTAAGATTCTTCATTTCTCACATATGTTCTGAGATGAAAGAAAGGGAGAATGTGTCTCACAGCAAGATGAAAGATTCAGAAGTCCTTGACTCTTTTAAGCCTTCAAAAGTCATAGCTTTATATGTAGAAGAGACCTTAGATTAGATTTACATAGAAAATGACCCAGATTGGGTCAATTTGAATCTATGGATAGAAGAATTTATGACTAAATAAGTGATTGAGAGGATCATAGAAGATAAAATAGATAATTTAATTATAAAAAGTTCACATATTTTTGCCAAAAAAAAAACACAAAAAAAAACAAAACCTAAAGTTAATGTATTAAAAATGTGAAGAGAAACAGGTAACTAGCGGTAAAATCTTTGTAACAAATTTCCCTGATGAAGATTTCATTTCCCAGATACAGAGTATCCCAAAAGTCTTGGTGCTATTTTAAGCTACATATAAAGAACTGTCACAAGTTTATAAAAATAAGAGCCATTTCCCAATAGATAAATGGTCAAAGGATATTAAAAAGCAGTTTGAGAAGATGAAGGATCCTAGGTGTCTCCAGACACCTTCTCCACTTTTCCTTGTCCACTCTCTTCCACCTTCCAAGAAATGCTCAAAACTCCCATTGAGAACGCCCTTTCAGTCATGACCTCATATTAGCTTCCTCTCTTCTTAAGTTAAAAAGACGTAAAACTCCCAAGATTCTTGTGGCCAGCCTTGCCCTTTCGGGAGACTGTTGCAACTGTAACAAGAAAGAGGTCATCTAAATTAATTTCCCTTCTCCCTAATCCAAAGGATACATTTCTATGAAGTAATCCACGGGTAGTTCTTGATTTACAACTTCAATAATTCAGTTCAATTCAATAAACATTTATTTAGTGCCTATTGTATGCTAAACACTGGGGATACAAATTTTTTAAAAAAAGATATAGTGTCTGCTCTAAATCTAATCAGTGAAGATTATACACAAAAAGGAGCTGAAAATCAAGGGCTAGAGAGTAGGGGATACCATGAGTGTTTTTCTGTGAAGGGGAAGCTAAGCAGAGTTGCTGATAAAGAATGGAGTTACCAAAAAGGTTGCAAGCCCTCTATAAAGGAAGACTTTGGGAGGTGTTTAGTGTTCTATCCCTCAGCCAAAAAACTTTAAATGAATAGGAGGGAACTGGGTTACAGGCTTTGAGAGATGAGAATTCATAAGTCCAATGTGTGGTCAAATATCATGCATGCTATGACACACGTTGGGTTGTATAAGCAACTAGCCTATTGATCCCATTTCATAAATAGTAATATAGCACATACCATTGTTAAATACCGGAGGGGAGTTAGAGAACCAAAATATCCAGCAAGGGGCATATTTTTGTGGTTTAGTGAGTAGAATTCTAGACCTGAAATCAGGAAGACATGAATTCAAATTCAGCCTTATTTTTTCAGGTACTTATTTAGTTGTGTGACCCTGGGCAAGTCATTTAATCTCTACCTCAGTTTCCTTTACTGTAAATTGAGAACACTAACTTAACCTACCTCCCAAGGTTGTTATGAGGATTGAAATGAGATAATAATTGCAAAGGACTTACTTCAGTACAACACACATAGTAAGAACTATATAAATGTTAACTATTAGCTAGCTTTTATGTTTTAATGGAGACAACTGAGTCAGCAGCTAAATTTGAGTACCCCTAAAACAAATCCCAATAAAGCATTCAGTTCTCCACATCCCCTCCAAACAAAGTTCAAAGTAGAGACATACTAACATTCATACAGGCCTTTATAATTTGCAGAGTGATTTACATATATTATCCTGTTTCTAATTCTTCACTACTGCAAGAACACTACTATGAATATTTTGGTATATATTGAGTGTTCATATTTGTCTTTGATTTCCTTTGGGCATATGCTCAGTAATGAGACTGCTGAGTCAAAGAGTATGGAAAATTTAGTCCCTTCTCACACATAATTCCAAATCAAAACCAACAGTGGTTGGACAACTTCACAGTCCCATCAGCAGTACATCATTTTACCTATCTTCTAGCAGCCACTTCAAAAATGATAGTTCTCATCTTTTGTCAGTTAATTTTATGCTCCCTGCATTGTAAGAGGGTGGTTACACTAGAAAATTGCCTTTTGAGAAAGAAGCCAGAGAGTTATGAAACTTTTCCCTTGACATCGTCATCATCATCATCCTCAACCCCAGCATCATTAATATCAGTATTGTTAATTGTTAACAATTATAGAGTAGTTTAAGATTTGTAAAATATTTTGTTATGTCATTTGATCCTCACAAATGCATGGTATAGGTATTAGTGTTATTTTACAAATAAGGAAACAGGCATTGACAGAAGTTAAGTGACTTGTTCAGGATCCCACAATTGGTAAATACCTGAGACAGAAGGTGAGTTCAGGTGTTCCTGATTCCAAGTCTGACACTCTATCCACCATATTTGCTAGGTTTCTCATTCTTTTTCTCTATACTCTGGTGTTCCATTGAATCTGAAAACTGATATTTTACATGGCTAACATTCAGTCTAGCTTTTCTGAACATCTTTTCTATGATTCTTTCCTAGAACCTTACAATTAATAGAAGATAGATACCAAAACAATAGCATGTTCTGAATCACAAAGATGAAATCCTCCCAGGGTCAGATGAAACCTTAATCCAGAACAATTTCCAGGAATTGAAGCTGTTCCTATCTATATACACAGGAGCAGCTATCCATCTCTAGATGGTAATGTAATAGGAACCCTTAACCCTCCTGGGATTCTGCCAATTCACTGTCATTTGAGTTGTCTATGATAATTTATTTAACTGGATATTATGATGATGATGATTATGGGAGCTATTATATTGCATAGCTTGCCAGATACAGTCAGGAAGACTATAGTTTGAGTCCCACCTCAGACCTATACTAGCAGCATGAGCATGGACAGGTGGGTCAGGCACACCCAGTTACTTTGGGGCCAGCCACTGGCCTTTCCCCTGAAGGTAAAAGTAAGGATCTATGTTAATTGGACAGCTAGGTGGCATAGTAGGTAGAGAACCAAGCCTGGAGTCAGGAAGACCCCACTTCCTGAGTTCAAATCCCATCTCAGACACTTACTAGCTAAGTGACCCTGGGCAGCTCACTTAACCTTGTTTGCCTCAGTTCCTCATTTGTAAAATGAGTTGGAGAAGGAAATGACAAACTACTCCAGTATCTTTGCCAAGAAAACCCCAAATGGGATCACAAAGACTCAAACACAACTGAAATAACTGAAGAACAACAACTATGTTAATGCTAACCTCTGGGTATGTTCAGATAACCAAGCATACCCATGCCATTTTGCCCACCTATGAGTGCTATGTTACCATGGGCTAGTCACTTCACCTTTTAGTGCCCCCCAAAACCTTCTAAAGCTACAGATTATCGATTTGCATCAGAAGAAGGAGTTACTTCACTGGAAACTTCCTACACTGACGAAATTCTCTTTGAATTTGTTTTGTTCTGTGTCTGGCTTAAAGTTCTTTTAATGAGTAGATAACAAAGATAATCTGCTTTCCAATCCCCCTGACTGCATTGAGAAACTGAATTTAATCATGTAAGGTGGAGTTAGGGATCAAATAGCTTGAGTAGGACAGCAAATAGCCATTCTCTTACCAGCAATTACATGTATTAGGGAGGCTGCTCTTGAATATTAAGTCTCTGTGTTGGTCAGTCACCACAAAGTCATTTTTTAAATTAAAGATTAAGTTGATAGCAGATGAAGGTTTGCATTTATGGGATATTCTTTCCTTATGTCCCCCCAAAAGAAAAACTTTTCAGAGAGCTCTAAACTCACTAAGATGTAGAAAATTATTCACAAATAAATTCCTGCCAAATGTTGCTAGAGAAGCCTGGTTGGAGGATTGCACTAGTTACTTTTATTTGTAATTTATCAAAGAATATAAGCTATAATCAAGTCAAATAGACAGAAGTGTATTTTTTCCATATTTAATTTAAATAGAAATCATGAATATCAGGTTACAAACTCATTTGCAGTGAAAGATGCATTCTTAAAGATTTTGTATCCTAGGGGAAGGATAATTATTCCTTTTGGGAAATTTAAAATGAACAGACTTGGAAGTTTAGTTTGATGGCATTTAAAGTGAGATATGAAGCTTTTTCAAATGGTACCATTCTTCACCAGGAATTTTTGCACAACTTGGGGGAAATTCCATGTCCTAGGGATAGACTCTTTGTAGCAGAAAATTGAATTTGTGAGGAAAATGAGCACATATAACAATTCTTTATATGAAAGGATTTTTTGGAGGGAACTCAAGTACTTAAGAACTTACTCTGCTATTTATTATTATGTAGTAAGTCACTAAACCAGCTTAAAATGTATAACTTCTTAAGGAAGAGAAGTTTTACAACATATCCAGTGCACAAAGTATAATAGGTTTTCATAGGCTATTATATTGGAAGAAATAACATGAGGCAGCATCATGAATATGAAAGTAAGATATATCTATAGATACTATGAATTCTTCAGTTTGCTTTAAAAAAAAAAGACTTAAGACTTGCATAATGTGCCCTGTTAATGAATTTTCTCAGTGTCCTGTGTAAGAAGAAAAGTGGGGAGTTCTGCTAGCCATATTCTATTTATTAAGACTGTGGAATAATTGTACATTTTAATATTCTTTAAGGAGCATTCCAAAGGCAGCATGATATAGTGGACCTTGGAGTTAGAAAACTATGCACCTAACATATATTGACTGTATGAACCTGGACAAATCATTTAACCTCTCAGTTAAAGAGCCCAGGACTGTAAAAAGCTACAAGTTGCAGAGCAGTAGCATATAACACATTGGTAAATGGAGTTTCTTCCATAGATAGTTCTTTACACTGGTGAAATCACAGGACCAGGAAAAAATGGGGAAAAAATATATTATCAGCCCACTCAACAAAGACTGATAAAAGAAAATAGGTGCAACAAAATGCAGTTTTAAAACTTTCAAAATAGTGTCTTGATTTTATAATGATAGTGGCTTTCCCATTAAATTAATATTAAGAGGGAAGACTCATGCAACTTCTTTTCAAAGTGTGATGTGCTAAACCAGTAAATTATTAGCTGGAGAGGAAGCTCATTAAATATAGGAATAAATCTATAATATGCAAACAAAATGGACCAATAAGTAACCTTACATTCTCTTTCCTGTTAGAGGCAGAAGGAAGAACTTTTATAAGGCTCTGGGAAGGGAGAGAGATAGCACCAGCTTCCTAGTCTCTCTAACCAGGCAGCTATATGGCAGTGAGCACATGGTATCTCTGTTTCTTTGCCTCTTTTTATCTGTTCTTTCCTGATTTTAGGTGAATGCATAGACTAGATCATGATCTTGTCAGCTTGAAAAGGTCCAGCAACTAGAATTGATAGCAGAGCCTGTGAAAATAATTTTGATACCTCTACTTAATTTGATCAGTATTTACTCAGTTCATTGTGATGTATATCAGTGATTGTCTATAAGTAAAATAAGTAGGATAAAATCAGATATCATCGTTAGGGTAAGAATCATAGATTAACATTGATTAACCCACTATGTATTGAGAATAACATCCATATAGATGATTATGTTGCTTTTAAATTATTTATGAAATAGATCTATACTATATGGACTTACAGATTGTTATTTAGACTGGTATTAACCTGTGTTAGGGATAGAGACTTACTATACTACCCCACTCCCCACTCCCACAAATATGTTCTGAGAGCTGCTATGTTCCAAAAAAACCACAGTTCCCCATTTTCTATGTCTTTTTGCTCCTGATGTTCATAACATGCTTGTGCAAAGTCCCAGAGTCATGTCACCAAGTCATTGGCTAAACAATGGTGTTTTGGGGATATCTCCCTTGGCCAAATCTAGGAATTCCTTCCTTTACCCAAACATGGAGTTCCACTTCTCTCCTTTGACCAATTGTGTGGATCTCCTCCTTTTGAAATTGACCAATCAAATAATTATACTGCCTCATTCTATTTTTGGCACTTCCTCAATGTCTATAAAAGAAGTTTTTCCTCATGCAGTGGGGTCCTTGACTATAGAGGAAAGTCTTGGATCCATTTTCTTAGGGACCACTGGTTTCCCTAACAAATTGAAATTGCTAAGAATTCTGTCTTAGTTTCTTTTTGTTGAGGACTGGAATTTTGGGGTCACAAGCCTAAGACATCAGCAACAGCAGCTGATCCTTGTAAGGGGCTAACCCTGCCTATGAAGATACCTGAGTGATTCAGTTAAGCAGCAAATCAGCTGAGGAGATGAGGCACTGTGAAGTATAAGCAAAGGACCAACTTATACATTGGCTGTTCCACATGCAGAAATGAACTTGGTGGGAGGAATATTTCTAACAAACACTTTGTGTTTGAATCTACTCTTCTCAGGAACCAAGGCATACAGAGGAGAGTGTACCTTGGTATAGGGAGAGGGGATGTCTTTATATTTGGGGTCTTGCTATATCTTTTCAGGAAATATCCCTTTGTAAAACCAAGTGCTGTGTCTTTCAAGTGTTGTTGCAGTTCATAGCTCTTTTTATCCCCTCTGCCATCCTAGTCCAAAGTGTTCATCTCCTGTAATACCCTCTACCACCACCCAAGCCATCCAAAAGAAAGCAGAATTTTTCTGGGTACCTCTGGTGAAAATCCTTAACAAGGAAAGGTAGATAGGCTTTCACGGTACATCTTTGAGGCCATCTGCTTTCCGCTCACTCAAATAGTAGCACCACCTATATTTTTGTAGTCAACTAAGAATCTTTTGTAACTTTTAATTATCTCTCAGCTTCATCTATATGGAGGCAAGTCATTTACATCACTGCTGCAATAATTTATGGAAATCCCTCTCAATTCACCCACTCCAAAGTCCCAACTGAACGTTAACCTTGCCTTCCACTGTGCCCTCTGGAATGCCTATTTAATAGGCAACAAACTTCCCTTCATCCTAAATCTTTTACTCATCTACTCCTGTCTTCTGTCACTGAAACCTTACTCCTCCCTGATGACACAGCATTCCCAGCCTGGCCAACTTTCTTATACTGATTGTAATTTCATTCATTCCTCTGTACTTACTGATCAAGTTAGGGTAGTTAGAATATTCCTTGCTCCCCACTGCCACTTCTAGGTTCTCTCACTAGCTTAGTAACTTCTCCTTTGAAGTTCATGCAATGTGCATCTACAATCCAATCAAAATACTATTAGTTGTCTGCAAACATCCAGGTCACTCCCCTTTCTTCCTCAGTGAGTTTGATGCCTGGTTCACAATTTTTTTTTCCTCCCTAAGTCCTGCCTCATAGTAAGGGACTTCAACCTACATATAGACTCACTCCCCAAACACTCTAACCATTCAATCTGCTATTTTCCCATGACCTACTCTTCTACCCTACCTCAACAGACAAATATGATCATACTTTTGATTTTGTCATGGTCCACAAATGCACCACGTCCATGTTCAAGAATTCCAACATCCCCTTATCTGCTCATAATCTATTGGCTTTCTACCTCTTCCTCTGCCTCCCCTTACCAAACCCTGTTCATATACTATTTATTTCACTCCCAGGCAATCACTCCTGCACTCTTTTCTCCCTGGTGAACCAATGCAACTCTACGGGGTCCTCTTCTCTTGAGTTCCTGGCCCCTTTATCATATTGTCAATTGTACCCTGCTAAACCTCAATCTTGGATCACTACCATCATTGGCTGCCTTCTCTCTTTCACATATTCTACTGAATGAAGGTGGACAAAAACACAATCATTCTGTCTGGATCAGACAGATCAGACAAATTTATGTCACACAATCTCACCTTCATGCTGCTGCTGCTGGCAATCCTACTATACCTCCATTATCAACTCACTAGGTCATCCAAACCTTTTCATTTTTCTTCAATGGGGAGCCCTTCCATGGCTCCCCCTTCTCTCACCTTCTCAGCTGAGAGTCTTTGATTTTCATCATTCACCCTGAGCTTCCTTTCCTCTCTCATTTTGTATCGCTCAGATGCCCTCTACCACTGTCTCCTCTTTCAACCCATGTTTTGTATGAAGAAGTCATCTTACTCTTTACCAAGGCTAACCACTTTACCTGCCCAAGTGATCCAGTTTCATCTTGTTTCCTTCAACACGTAGCCTCTCCTGTCATCTACACTCTGTCTATTGGTTCCTTCCCTACTACCTACAAACATGTCATTGTCTCCACATTCTAAAAGAAATCCTCACTTGACCCTTCCATACCTATTAATCATTGTTCTTTATTTCTTCTGCCCCTCGAGACGGTCATCTACAATACATGCCTCCACTTTCTCTCCTCTCACTTTCTTTTCCTGATCACATCATTCCACCCACAATGATCTCTCCAAAGTTACCAGTGGCCTTTTATTTGCCAGATACAATGGCTTTTTCCCCTTCAATCCGTCATTCTTTTTTACTTCTCTGGAACTTTGGACATGCCTGATCACCTTTCTCCTCTCTCTAGGTTTTCAGGACATCACTCCCTCCTAATTCTCTTTCTACCTATCCGACAGCCTCTTTCTCCATCTCTTTTGCTGGACTGTCATTTTAACCTCCAACCTGTGGCCCACCAGGCTCTGTCCTGGGTGGGCCCTCTTTTTTTCCCCTGACATACTGCTTTCCTTGGCAGTATCAGCTCCTTTGGATTTCATTATCACGCCTGCGCTGATGATTCTTACATGCACCCATCCTGACCCAATCTTTCTACTGACCTCCAGTCTCACATCTCCAGCTGCCTCTCAGACATCTCAAACTGGGTGTCCAGTAGACATCTTAAACTCAACACATCCAAAACTGATCTCATTATTTTTCTTTCTAACCCTCCCCACCTCCAAACTTCCCTATTATCATTCAATTATCACCATCCTCCCAGTTCCCCAAGTTTACAACCTAGGTGTCATCTTTGACTCCTTATTATGTCTCACTACCCATATCCAATATTTTGTCAATTTCACCTTCACAATATCTATCCAATATCTTTCTCTCTCTGATACGACCACCACTCTGGTGCAGGCCTTCATCACTCCAGGCTTGGACTATTACAATAACCCATTCCTGTATTGAATACCTGAAATCTTTTCCCACCCTAATCAATCTTCCATTGGGATGCCAAAGTGATTTTCCTAGAATGCAAATCTCAGCATGTTATCTCCCACCCCAATAAACTCCAATGGCTCCCCATCATTTTTTTCCAGGGTCAAATGCAAATCCTTTGTTATTCAAAGTCCTTCATAATCTCAGCCCCTCCTTTCTAGTATACTCCCCACTGTGTACTCTTCAATCTAATGATTCTGGATTCCTTGCTCTTCCATGAACAAGACATTCAATCTCTCCATTCTGGGAATTTTCTCTACTTATCCTCTATACCTACAATGCTCTCCTTCTTCATCTCTGTTTCCTGGCTTCCCTGGCTTCTTTCAAGACCCAACTAAAACTCCATCTTTGATGGGAATCCTTCTGTAACCCCTCTTAATTCTAGGGCTTTGCCTCTGTTAATTATTTCCTATTTATCTTGTAAATAGCATCTGTGTACACATTTGCTTGATATCTCCATTATTAGACTGTAAGCTCCTTAAAGGCAAGGATTGTCTTCTGCCACTTTTCGTATATCAGTGCTTAGATGCCAAAATCATTTGCTCCATGTGCACTGGTACTAAGATCTAGCTCAAACCCAAACTTACTGGATAGGCACTGAGCTGGGGATACCATCCTCTGTGGTATCTTTCTTTCATTCTCTGTCCCTTTCACCATGTTTCCAATCCTTAATATTTAGACTAGGGGTGAACACAGTGCTGTGAGTAATCTATACACAGACAAATCACCTGTCTTCAAGAAGATTAAAAGCAAGTAATGAGGAAGACAAGTACAGAAACTGTGCTACAAAGGAAATATGACACAAGTAAAAAGAAAGATCATTTCTTTTCAGAGATATCAGGGAAGGCTTCATAAAAGGAGATAGCATTTGATCTAGGACTTGAAGGGTGGATAGAATTTTGATAGGTAGAATGGTAATGGAGAGCAGAATTAAGAGGAGGAGTAGTATGAGAAAAAGCCTGGAAAAATAAAGAAAAAGACATAGTACGGAAATAGTCCAGTTTGGCTTGGGGCATAAGATACATAAAGAAGAGTAGTAAGTGAAAAGGCTGCAAAGTTAGATTGAATCTTTCAAAGTTTTTACACTATACCTACAAGAGGCAGGAATAGAAAAAAAGTAGAACAATATAGAATAGAGTAATGGATGTATGTGGGACAGAGATGGAGCAAGATCTTGTATTTAGAATGTGGTGTGAATCTAGTAGCCATTCTGATACCTTAACAGCTTCTATGCAATCCATTCCACTTCTACAGTGTTGGCCCTCTTCACCACTGTCTACTCTCATTGTTCATTTCTGGCACTTGTACAACCTCCAGAGCATGGAGAGCTTTACATGTCAGACTAAAGAACTTGGGTTGATGATAGCTGTGCTTTAGCAGACTCAATCGGCAATGAACCCAATCAACATGATTGCTTGACTTTTAGCAACATTCAGCAGTATAAGAGTAGGAACAGAAAAATACATAATGAAGATGGTCCACTTTAGGGGTTTGGAAAGTGTTGAGTAGCAACAAGAGAAGGAGGCAAAGTACTGGCATGCTTGGAATGGGGAGTCGGGGAAGAGGGCAACTAGTCAGAAAGTCAGGAGTGAAAGGTAATGAAGTTCTGTATTAAGCTGGTGGCAAGGGAGATAGAAGGAAAAGAATGAGCGTAAGATATTGATGATCAAAGCAACAGGATTTGGTAACTAATCTTTATCCTTCTTCAGAGGATTCCTGAGATGTTTGAATGAGACAACATATGTATGTAAAGCACTTGTACACCCTTAAGTAAGGTCTTCTCCTCTAAGGTTACCTTCCATCTGTTTTGTGGGTAATGCATGGGAATTTGAATGGCTTGAGGGTGTGGCCTGGCCTTTTCTTTGTGACTTCAGAGTGTAGGGAGTATTTGGCATATCAATAAATATTTGTTGATTAAATGGCTATTCAATTAACTGATATATGTGATTTACTATTATTGTACCTGGGGGACAAGATAAATGGAGTACTTAGTAATGAAATAAGGTTCTTTTAACCTGGTTATCATCACCAGCTGGGTGATTGGAAGAATGATGTGTCATTAGCAAAAGTGAGGGGATAAAGGAGTTGTTCTTTTAAGTCTGACATGTTGGCCAAGAATATGAGTAGAGACAGGCAGTTGTTAGAAATGCGAAACTAGAGCAGAAGAAGTTGGAACTGAAAATATAGATTTGGGAGTTTTCCCAAATGGAAGTGAAAAAGTCATTGGAGTAAATTAAATGATTAAGGAACATCTTAGAGACAAAGCAGAAGGCTGAAGGCAAAGCTTTTGGGGATAACATGATTTAAATAAAAGAAGCAAGAAGATGAATAATTAAAGGAACTAAATAAGCATTTATCATATGCTTTTTATATGCCACTGTTTTATGTAGATTAATTAATTTTATTCTCACAACTCCCGGTTGTTGTGGTTAAATTGTTTTTCAGTCTTGTGTGACTCTTTATGACCCCATCTGGGGTTTTCTTGGCAAAGATACTGGAGTGGTTTGCCATTTCCTTTTTCTTTTTTTTTCCTTTTTTTTTTTGAGAGGGGAAGATAAAGCAATTGGGGTTAAGTGACTTGCCCAAGGTCACATGGCTAGTTTTTGTTTTAAGTGTCTGAGGCTGGATTTGAACTCAGATCCTCCTAACTGCGTCACCTAGCCACTCCTGGTTTGCCATTTCCTTCTCCAGCTCATTTTACAGATGAGGAATTTGAGGCAAACCAGGTTAAATGACACAACCAGAGTCACAGAGGTAATAAGTGTCTGAGGCTAGATTTGAACCCAGAAAGATGACTCTTTCTAACCCCAGCCCCTAGCACTTTATCCACTGCACCACTTAGTTGTCTAAACTAACCTGGGAGGTAGGTGTTATTCTTATCCATATTTTAAAGTTGAGGAAGCTGAAGCAGACAAAGGTGGTGACTTGCCCAGGGTCGCATACCTAGTAAATGACTGTAAATCACATATTTGAACTCTGTTCTTCCCAACTCTAAGACCATTACTCTATCTCCTGTGCCATCTAGTTACCGCTAGTCAGGAGATGGAAGACTAGGTGGAGGAGAATTGAGATAAAATAGGCTGCAGATTGTTGGGATTGAAAAGCACCAGGAAAGGAAGACAGTTTATGCACAAAAACAGCATTTGTATATCTATGCATAAACATGAATTGCTGTCACCATCCCCTGCCCCATTCCAGGACAATAATTCAATTCAATTCAGTAAACACTTACTAAGCACCTACTATAACCCAGAGCTTCCTGGGTTTTTCCTTATGCTGTTGACCTTTTTTTTATGTAGCACTCTAAGGTTATGTAGCAGATTCAAGGTTTTCACTTCTCTCATAACAGGTAGAGATCAAAAGTACCATTATTATCATTTTAGAAATAAACTGAGACTCTGATATATAAATGTGGTTATTGGTGGAGTAAGTATGGTTATAGGCCAACTCCTTTTATTTGTAATGGCACGTGTTGAAAGCAGAAGATTAAGAATTAATGTTTTGTTTGTTCAAGTTGATGCTTCATGATTTTTCAACGTGATTGTGTGGAAACTGAGAGTAACAATTGTGAGTAACAATTGTGAGTCACTTGCATGTGTTTGTGGGTTCAGGTGTGGCTCCTCAGTGTTTGTGGGAGATTTATTGTGTTGTAGATCCTAGAAGTATTAGGTTTACCCCTAGGCTAAGACTTGATATTTTGCAAGCATGATGGAGGAGATAGAAAATAAAAGAACAGAGGAAGTTGCTCACAGTTTGGTGCCCCTCCAAAAAGCTCTAGTTTTTGCTGAATTCTATTATAAATCCTCATAGAATGATTCCTGCATTTGGTGATGACAACTCCTGAGAGATGGCACAGCTCTGAATCCTTCCCATGGTATATACATGGAAAGAAAAGGAACTCTTAGTGGGGGGAAGTGGTATACAAGTAGATTCAGAGACAGAGTGTCAAAGTATGTGAGTGGGTGTGTGTGTCATAGATTACCTTTAATCATTCTGGTCTTGAATAGCAATTTTTTTTCCTACTTGATAAAACTTTAAAGGGCATCCAATTTTCCACAAAAATGACTATAACACTTTAGTGACAAAAGATGTTTTCATCTGGGGTGACAATTTGTCTTGTATCTTAACCTCCCATATATTATCGAACCAGGCTTTGATTGTGGGTGGATTCTCTGTCATATTGGCAGAGACACTTAACCTCTATTAGACTCTGTTTCTCGATCTGTAGATGGGGATGATACTTCTACTACCTACCTTACAGAGTAGTTGTGAGGGACAAATGAGATTTTTTTTTCCCCTACTTGATAAAATTTTAAAAGGCCATCCAATTTTCTATGAAATGACTATTGTACTTAGGTGGCAGAAGATGTTTTCATCTGGCTTGGCAATTTGTCTTGTATCATAACCTCCCATTTGTTATCAAGCCAGGGTTTGATTGTAGGTGGATTCTGTGTGATATTGAACAAATCACTTTACCTCTCTGAGGCTCTGTTTCATTATCTGCAAATAGAAACTATATAAACATTATTTTCTTTGTGGTATATACCAGAGGATCAAATGAGATAATGTATGCAAAATGCTTGATAACTATAGAAATGTGAGTTCACTATTATCACACCTTCATTTAGCTATACACAATTTTGCACGTATTACAAACTTTAATGATGAATGTGTTTCTTTCTTTACATGGTATTATTTTAAATGGGTCTTGGAATGCTATTTATATGAGGATATTCTCTGCCCCTAAAAACTAATATATTGGGACATAACTATAAATATGACAAAGTTAACTTTGTTCATTGTCTCTCCAGAAGTTTGCTGAGATAGCAGGTCATGGTCCTGTTCTGTTCTGTACCATCAATTTAGTAACTTCAATGTAATTCTTCAATATTCAAAGATGACTTAGATATTGGACCAGAGAACTGAAATGACTAGCAAAATGAGTTCATCTAACCAGTGACAGATATTTCTGTTCTGTTTTGTAATCCTGACTCACATGTTTACTACTTATGTAACTATTGTCAAGACACCTCCAACTCATTGATCCTTCGTTTCTTTCTCTGTAATATGGTGACAATGATATTCAGACTGACAAACCTCATAGGGCTTTTTTTTGAAGAAATAATTTTGAAAACTTTAAATTACTAGAGAAACATGTATTATTGTTATTAATTTAGTTGTGAGATGCTACATAGCTTAAGACATTGTGGATATTTGTAGAACTTAGAAAAAAATTTGTGTAATCTTAAAAAGCAAATCTTTTTCATTAAATTTTAAATTAAGACTCAAATGCCACCCATGATGAAAAACAGACCATTTTTGAGAAGTAACTCAGAAAAAAAGTACTTTCATTTCCTTCCTATTATAAGTATGTTTTAACATTCTGCTAAATATTGTGCTGAAGTGTTAGCTACTATAATGTGTTGACTGAGGTTTCCATTTGATGGTGATATTTGAGGAACTGGTGCTCAATTGCTATTATTGGCATTGGTACATCCAGTTTCCTAGGTACTGTGATGATCATTTACCCCTAAGAGCTCCCATGAAGTATAATTTGTGTGCCTGTGAAACATCAATAGACTATCAAGAGGTGAAATCCCTTGGAAATAGTTTGCTGTGGAGTCCTAAGACCTCTTTCTTCATTTTCTATTTCACTGCTGACTTTGGCTCTTTTATTATCACCAGCTCCAGCACACTCTGCAATTTATTTAGAACTTTACATATGAAATAAAAACAAGTAACACATTTATTATAATGTAATGTCTATCAGAGCTTTGTTTTTTAAACACACTCAGCAATTTCAACTCCAAATAGACTGAATCATCACACAAATGGCTACCATAGGACAAAAATCTTAACCAATCTTCACTCTGGGGTGAACAGCATGAGTTTTAGAATTATCATTAGTATCATCTTCATCATCAATTGATATTTAGTGATTCGAACATGTTCGTGCTTCTAATAACATGAATAAAACTGCTGGGTATTGATTACTGAATTGATTATGTGGCTTGTCAGAGAGTGGATTCTAACAGTGTAGCTATGAATGACTGAGCTAATTCTGGTTCCAAATGGGCTAAAAACTTCAAAATTTAGATTTCAGAGTCATGTGGTCTTAGGCACCTTGCCTTACTGCTCAATTGGCATTTCATGCAAGTGCATTGAAGCTTAGATTGGGTCTCTTTTGGGTATGCATGATGAATAAGTCTTGATTCAAACACACATACACACACCTATCCACTTGATAAAATATTCAGATACCCTAGAACTCCTTACTGTCAGCCCTGATGAGTCAGGGGTTTGTACTGTTTGTCAATAAAGTCTTTCAATTGACTATTGATCCTAAACTCTATGGAAATACTAGAAAGGCAACCCCTATCCCTGAATCCTCCTCTTCCTGCTGGCTTGGGAGGTACATGGATTACTCTCTAGGGCTAAACTCCCCTCCCCCTCAGATCTAATACCAGAAAAAGAATTTAACAAACCATAAGGGAAGCCCCAAAGGGGAGGTGGATAGGAGAAACCCAGGACTTCATGGATTTACATGTAAATTCTATCTAACACTGAAAGAAGAATGTTGTTAAGGTAAATTGTGAACAAAATAGGGAGACAAGGGATCTTACCAAATTCCTTCAGTAATAAATACAGTCTTAATTCCTAAATCAGGAAAAGAGAAAGCCAAGAAAGGAAACTATAGTCCAATATCTCTAATAATATTAGGCAAAATATTAGTAAAGGCACTCTAGCAACATACAGCAAACGTGATCAATTTGGATTTATCCCAGGAATACAAGGTTTGTTTGTTAGTATGGGAAGTTTAAGTATAATAGGCCATATTATTTTTTAAAATGTTATTATAACAGATTCAGAAAAAAAGGTTTCAACAAATACAATGCTCCCTATGTTAAGGTATTTTAAAAACCTGGGAATAAGATGATAGATTGTGTACACACATACACATATCTCAAAGCAACTATTCTCTCAAACAGAAAATTGCTAGAGATTTTTCCAATAAAATCAAGGGCAGAATAAGGATGTCCATTATCACCACTGTTATTTGATAAAATTCTAGAAAGGCTTGCCATCATAAGAAAAAAAAGTACAATCAAAGAGAAAAAAATTCTTTTTGCAGATGACATGATGGTTTACTTAGAGAATTCTTGAGAGTCAGCTAAAAATTATTTGAAAAAATTAACAATAAGCTAAGTAGCAGAATGTAAAGCAAAACCTGTCTGCTTAGTCTTTAAAAAAAGAAAGGGGTAGAAGAGACATTTCTATTCAAAATGAAATAAAGACAGAGCTAAATATTTGAAGGGAGCAACTAGGTGGCACAGTACATAGAGGGCCAGTCCTGGAGTCTGGAGAACCCATCTACCTGAGTTCAAATCTGGCTTCAAATGCTTACTACTTATCTGACCCTGGGCGAGTCATGTAACCCAATTTGCTTGTTTCTTCATCTGTAAAATGAGCTAGAGAAGGAAATGGCAAACCACTACAGTATCTTTGCCAAGAAAACCCCAAATGAGATCACAAATGGTTGGAAATAACAAAACAACAACAAAATATTTGAAGTTATTAATGGTTCATGATTAGGCCATGCCAATGTAATAAAATGACAATACTACATAAATTAATTTACTTATTCAGTGCTATAGCAATCAGATTACAAATGGTTTATTGATAGAACTTCTATAACTAAATTTGTCTAAAAAACCAAAAGGTCAAGAATTTCAAGGCATGGGGGGTGGGGGGAGAGAGCGGAGCCAAGATGGCAGCATAGGAGCAGCAAGTTACTGCAGCTCCCATACAGCCACCTCAAATACCCATAAAATATGACTCTAAACAAATTTTAGGGCTTTAAAATGCACACAAATACACTTCCTGCTGAAGGCAGCTCAGCTAGAAAGGACCATCTCAGCTAGAAAGGACCATCTCAGCACTGGGAGCTGAAACCAGCCCAGCCTGAAACCATGGCTTGGCCTGTGGCCAGACAAGCCGAGCCACAGCTGGAGCTTCAGGAGAGTGGATCAGCAGCAGCTGTGGCAGTTTCCAGAATTATCAAGCCATAAGAAACAAGGACTAAGTGACAGGTCAGTGGAACTCAGCTAAACTTAGGGGAGAAAAGCAGGTCCAGCCAAACTGCCTCCAGGGCAAGGAAGTGGGAGAAGTGGAGGCCCTGCAGCTGCCACCATGTAGCTGCTTCAGAGCTCCTGGCCTGCAGACTGCAGGAGGGCCAGGCAATCATTCAGAGGCCAAATGCTCTTGCATTGAGCGGCCTGGATCCGGATTGTGGTCTTGGGTGGTGGTTTTTCAGTGTGTTTTCAGTGAGCCAAAGCTGGTGGCAACTGCAAAAAAATGGCAACCCCCTAATAACTCTGGCAGCTGGGAAAACCCCCCAGCAATTTGGGACAGAGCTTTCCTCTCTGGAAGCAGAGTTCCACAGAGCTAAAAAACCATTGACTGGCCATCATGAGCAGGCAAAGGAAACAAAGTAAGAACAGCAACCAAACTCTAGATTCCTTCTTTGGGGACAAGAAGGATCAAAGCAGGAAACGGGAGGAAGACAACACAGTCAGAACTCCCACACCAAAAGCTTCCAAGAAACATGATGACTGCCTAAAAAGCCATAGATCAGCTTAAGAGGGATTTTGAAAACCAAATGAGAGAAGTGGAGGAAAAATTGGGAAGAGAAATAAGAATGTGCAAGAAAGTCATGAAAAGAGAGTCAACAACCTGACTGAAGAAAATAACACCTTAAAAAATAGATTAACTCAAATGGCAAAAGAGGCCCAAAAAGCCAATGAGGAGAAGAATGCCTTAAAAAGTCGACTTTGCCAGATGGAAAAAGAATCTCAAAAGCTTTCTGAAGAGAATAATTCCTTCAGAATTAGAGTGGAGGAAATGGAAGCAAATGACTTTATGAGAAATCAACACACTATTAAACAGATCCAAACGAATGAAAAAATAGAAGGCAATGTGAAATATCCCCTTGAAAAAAAACCACTGACCTGGAAAACAGAACCAGGAGAGACAATTTAAAAATTATTGGACTATGTGAAAGCCATGATCAAAAAAAGGATTTAGAAAGCATCCTTCAAGAAATTCTCAAGGAAAATTGTCCTGATATTTTAGAACCAGAGGGCAAAAAAGAACTTGAAAGAATTCAATGATCACCTCTTGAAGAAGATCTCCAAAAGAAAACTCCTAGAAATATTATAGCCAGGTTCTGGAGTCCCCAGATGAAGGAGAAAATATTACAGGCTGCCAAGAAGAAACAATTTGAATACTGTGGAAACACAATTAGGATAACCCAGGATCTAGCAGCTTCTACATTAAGGGCTCAAAGGGCCTGGAATATGATATTCCAGAGTTCAAGGGAGCTAGGATTAAAACCAAGAATCACT
>CM053581.1:476312132-476327783 GCA_028627135.1 Pseudochirops cupreus
TGGGGATGAGAGGTAGGATGATGGAGGGGAGGGCAGGGTGGGGGGGAGGGTTGATGGAAGTGCACACTTCTGTACAGGGACAGGGACGAGGACAGGGTAGAGAGTGGAACGGGGAGGGGCAGATAGGAAGGAGGGACATGTAATCAGTCTCTCACAATGTGCTCACTATAGAGAGGTTCTGCGTAATTACACATGTACAGCCTGTATTTGATGGCTTGTTCTTCCAGTGTGGGTGGCTGACGAGGGAGGAAGAGAAAGAATCTAGAACTTAAAGCTCCATAATCAAATGTTAAAAATATATGTGTGTATATATATACATATATATATATATATATAATTATTATTACTATTATTATTAACTACATCCAACTGGAACTTAAGATTTACAGGCACTGTGGAAGGGAGATCCATCCTGCCCTATCAGAAAGTTAGAGGAGTGATGGGGGAGGACATAGGAGAGATTAGATTGGGGGAGGGTATATACAAGGGGATGGCTGTTTTGAGGGGGGTAGGGGAAAGATAGGGAGAAAATTTGTAACTCAAAATCTTGTGGAAATGAATGATGTAAACTAAAATAAATAAAATAAAATGTCCAAAAAAAAAGATTTCTTCATCTGAAAACTGCCTATTCATATACTTTTACCATTTATCAATTAGGGAATGACTTGTATTCTTCTAAATTTTACTCAGTTCTCTATGTATTTGAAAAATGAGACTTTTATCAGAAACACTCGCTATAAAGATTGTTTCCCAGCTTTCTATTTCTAGTATGGATTGCATTGGTTTTGTTTGTACAAAAGCTTTTTAATTTAATGTAATCAAAATTATCTGTTTTACATTTTGTGATGCTTTCTATCTGGTCATGAATTCTTCCCTTCCCCACAGATCTGACAGGTAGACTATTCCTTGCTCTTTTAATTTGCTTGCATTGTCATCATTTATATATAAATTGTGCACCTGTTTTGACCTTATCTTGGCATATGGTATGTGATGATGGTCTGTACCTAATCTGTGCCCTATTGTTTTACAATTTTCCCACTATTTTGCCAAATAGTGAGTTCTTATCCCAAAAGCTGGGGTATTTGGATTTATCAAATACTAGGTTACTATGGTCATTGAATACTGTGTCTTGTGAACCTAATCTATTCCATTGATCCACCACTATATTTTTTAGCCAGTACCAGATAGTTTTGGTGATTACTACTTTATAACATAATTTGAGATCTGGTATTGCTAGACCAACTTCCTTAGTTTTGTTTTGTTTTTGCTTTCATTAATTCCCTTGATATTCATGATCTTTTATTCTTCCAGGTGAATTGTTTGTTATTTTTTTCTAGCTCTATCAAATAATTTTTTGGTAGTTTGACTGATATGGCACTAAATAAGTAAATTAGTTTTAGGCAGAACTGTCATTTTATTGTATTGACTCAGCCTACCCATGAGCAATTGACATTTTTTTCCAATTGTTTAAATTTGATTTAATTTGTGTAAAAAATATTTTGTAATTGTGTTTATATCGTTCCTGGGTTTGTTATGGCAGGTAGACCCCCAAGTATTTTATATTTTTTACAGTTATTTTAGATAGAATTTCTCTATCTCTTTTTGCTGGACTTTGGTTGTATAAAGAAATGCTAATGTGAGTTTATCTTATATCCTGCAACTTTGTTGAAGTTGTTAACTATTTCAAGTAGTTTTTAGTTGGTTCTCTAGGATTATCTAAGTATAGCCTGATGTAATCTACAAAGAGTGATAGTTTTATTTCCTCATTGTCTATTCTTTCTATTTATTTTTCTTCTCTTATTGCTATCACTAACATGTCTAATACTGTGTCAAATAGCAGTGGTGATAATGGACATTCTTGCTTCACCCCTGATCTTACTGAGAAGGCTTCTAGTTTATCCCTATTACAGTTAATGCTTACTGATGATTTTAGATAGATACTGCTTATTATTTTAAGGAACTCTCCCTTTATTCCTATGGTCTCTGTTGTTTTTAATAGGAATTGTCAAAAGCTTTTTCAGCATCTATTGAGATCATTATATTATTTCGGTCATTTTTGTCATTGATATGGTCAATTATGTTGATAGTTTCCCTAATATGTTTGATTTAGTTCTGTTCTCCTTATGAAAGCTTGAAATCTTTCTTGGTGCATTTCCTCCTTGGTGCATTATGCTAAATTTTGCCAGGTAACTGAATCTTGATCATAGTCCTAGCTTCTTTTTCCTTCCAGAATATCATGATCCATGACCACCAAACCTTTAATTTTGTAGCTGCCAAGTCCTGTGTGACCCTGATTGTGATTTCCCCAATATTTGAATTGTTTCCTTCTGGTCACTTGCAGTACTTTTTCCTTTACCTGACAGTCCTGAAATTTTATTTTAATGTTCCTTGGGGTTACTATTTTGGGATGTCTTTCTTGAGGTGATAGATGAATTCTTTCAGTGCCTATTTTGCTCTCTGGTTCCAGAATAATCATGGCAGTTTTCTTTGATATTTTCTTGAAAGGGCTGTTTATTTCCTCCTTTTGATTAGGGTTTTCAGGTAGCCCAATAATTCTGATATTATCTCTCCTGGATCTATTTTCCAGGTCCTTTGTTTTTCCCATAAGGTATGTTACATTTTCTTCTATTTTTTTGTTATCGTGAATTTGTTTGATTGAGTCTTGATATCTCCTGGAGTCATTAGCTTCCACTTGCCCAATTCTAACTTTTAAGAAGTTGTTTTCCTCAATTAGCTTTTGTACTTTCTTTTCCTTTTGGTTAGTTATCCTCTTTAAGGAGTTGTTTTCTTCAATGCACTTTTATATCTCCTTTTCCATTTGACCAGTTCTACTTTTTAAGCAGTTTTTCAACTGTTGACTCTTTTTTCATAATTCTCTTACATCACTAATTTCTTTCACAAATTTTTCTTCTGCCACTCATTATTTTAAGCTCTTTTTTTGAGCTCTTCCATGAGTTCTTTCTGGGCTTGAGATCATTTCTTGTTTTCCTTTGGGGTTTTCCTCTTAGGAGTTTTGACATCGTTGTCCTCCTCTGAGTTTGTGTCTTGATCTTCCCTGTCACCATAATTTTCTATGGTCAAATTCTTTTGTTGTTGTTTCATCTTTTTTGGCCTTTTTCCTTTCTTTTAAACGTGAACTCTGCTCCTGTGGTAGAATGGGCACTTTCTCAGACTTCTTGTGCCAGGGATTATAGGCCCTGGGTGTTTACCTGATGTTGCACTGATATTGCCCTGAAGCCTAAAGGATTCCCTAGTGCCTGGTGCTGTACTGAGGGTGTGGATCAGTAGTAGCTGGCACTGTTGGAGGCCATAGGGGTCTGATAGCTCATCTGGTACTGAGTCAAAGTCCTAATGGTCCTGTCTGGTGTGTGCTGAGTCTTGTGGGGTTTCTGTGTTTTCCCAAACTACACTTATATATGTGGATGTCTGGCCACTAGAGGTTGCCTGTTTGCCAAGGGCTACACTGAAGCACATGGCAGGAGCCCAGCACTGGCAGCTGCCAGTTTTTTTAAGTACTGGTACAGTTAGAATCTGCCTGTTTGACCAGGGCTGTACTGAAGCACATGAAGTCTGGGTGCTGAAGGTTGTCTCTTTGCCTGGAGCTATGCTGAAGGATGTGGAGGCTCTCAGTGCTGGAGTTTGCCCATTTTCCTGGCTATGCTGAGGACATAGGATGTTCTGGTCTTGGCATTTTCCTGCTCCACCACACTGGGGCTCAGGATTCACCACTGGTTTGCTCAGGTGGGATTTGCTGACTTGCTGGGATGCTTCCTGTCCTCAACTGTGCTCCCCCTCCATCTGAGTGAGACAGACCTTTCCTACCAATCTTCCATGTTTCTGGAGTTCAAAGATTGTTTCACCATATATTTTACTGGTTCTGCTGTCCCAGGCTTTGTTTGGGGGAGCTATTTTTATGGTTGTTTGGAGGTGAATATGGGAGAGTTATAGTGATTTACCCCTTACTCCACCATCTTGGCTCCCAGAAGTCTAAACCAATTTTTCCAATTTCTATTTTACCTTTTGGATCTAAGATATCAGGGCACTTTTCTTTGATAATTTCTTAAAATATGATTGCTGGGTTTTTTGTTCGAGCTTGGTTTCCAAGTAGTCCAATAATTCTTAAAATATCTTTCCTCAATCTTTTTTCCAGGTCAATTGTTTTTCTGATGAGATATTTCAGGTTTTCTTTTATTTTTCATTCTTTTTGTTTGTTTGTTTCATGATATCTCTTGGAATCATTAGCTTCTAGTTGCCCAGTTGTAATTTCTAAGGAATTACTTTCTTCAGTGAAATTTTACACCTGGAATTCCTTTTCTTCAAAGAATTTTTGTGCTTTTTTTTTTTGCCGGTAGGCCAATTCTGTTTTCAGGGTATTATTTTCTTCAGTACTTTTGTGCCTCTTTTATCAAGATGTTAATTCCCTTTTCATAATTTTCTTGCATTATTCTCATTTTTTGAAGGGGGAAGGCAAGGTAATTGGGGTTAAGTGACTTGCCCAAGGTGACGTAGCTAGTAAGTGTGTCAAGTGTCTGAGGCTGGATTTGAACTCAGGTCCTTCTAACTCCAGTGCTGGTGCTCTATTCACTGTGCCACCTAGCTACTCCTCATTTCTTTTTCCCAAGTTTTCCTCTACCACTCATCTCTTTGTTTAACTCTTCTAAAAATTGTTGTTGGGTTTGTGTCCAGTTAGTATTTTTCTTTGAGACTTTGCTTATAGTTGTTTTCACATTATTGTCTTCTCAGTTTACATCTTGGTCTTTCCTACCACCATAGTAGCTCTTTATGGTGAAGTTCTTTTGTTGTTGTTTGCTCATTCTTCCAGCCTATTTTTTGATTTTGTACTTTATATTAAAGTACACCTGGGGCTGGGGAGGCACTATCCAAAGCTTTAAGGTTTTCCATGCTGCTGTTTTCAAAGCTAATTCTAGAACGTCTGCAAATTTGTGGTGCTTCCAAGGTAGTGTGATTTGGGGAGAGGTATTGTCACTACTCCCCTGGTCTCCACTCTGATCTTTGCCTAGGAAGGTCCCCTGCTCCTCTGCAGCTGTAAGCTCTAGTGCTCATCTTGGGCCTGGAACTGGTAATAGAATTGCCAATCAATGCTAGCTGCACCCAGAACCATCAAAATGTCCCCTATAATCTCTTTCTCACCAGTTGTCTGACCCTATTACCATCTCTGGGTTGAGATTTCCTGAAGCTGCTGCTGCTGCTACTACCACTCTCACAGGTGCTTTGAAAGCCCCTACTGGTGCTGCTGTGCTGTGCTCTGTTCTGGTGTAGACCCTGCTACCAAAGACCTCTCCTCCTGACCTCCTAGGTAGACTTAGGTTGGAAAAAGATCTCACTCTGATCTCTTGTTTGACTCTTGTGCTCTAAAATTTGATTTGAGGTATTATTTTGAAGTTGTTTGGAGGGGAATGTTGGACTAATTCATCTGGGATATTGCCTATATTCTGACATCTTGGCCCCACCTCCATCCAACTTCTTAATACCCTAAATATAATCCAATATATTAGCCACTTTAGATTTATAGAACAGGATTTTGTGAAAACTAATTACTATAAAGTAATCAAAAATAGTACCAATGAACAAGCCATTCTTTTATGGATAATTTGAGAATATTAGTACCATTGTTAAATTCAATTTCAAACATTTATTAAGTACTTACTATGTACAGAACACTTTCCTACATGATGAGAGAGATAAAACTCTTCCAACTGGTCAGTTCTACACATAAGGAAGATTAGAACAACAATGGTATAGATAGAATGGAGGTGTCAAATATATGATTCACAGGCCATGTGTGGCTCACAATACTCCTATTGCACTTGAGAATCAGAATAAATTTTATTGGTAAATATTTAACAAAATAAGTGAAAATATAATAAAACATAGATCATGTTAATATATGTTTTTTCTTGAGTCAATATGCAGCTTTCCACTCCTACCCCAGAGATCCTTATATATATATATAGTTTAGTGGTCCCTGTTTCTATTTGAGCTTGAAACCACTGGTATAGAAGATAGGTTAGAATAAAGACAGTAGATATGGGAAGATATATTAGTGTAACACTTGGCTTAAAGATCATTTTCATTAAGACTCCCCTCATTGGTGGAAATTGACTATAAAGTGGTCCAAGCCTTTGTGAGGGACAGAGTTTATGAGAACCAGAGAGAAGAAACATCCTGATCTTTTGGGGTCCAGTTTTGAGAGAGAAAATATGTGATTGCAACCTTTTCTTTTGGTCCCTGAAGGGAGAGAATGAAACTGGGAAAAAGCCAAACGTAATTAAAATGCTGGCTCCATTGTATGTATGCTTCCAAAAGTCATTGCAGCAGTCCATGTGATTTGTAATTAGAAATTTTACTAAGAAAAATGTCTGTGAGAAGAGATGTCATAGTGGTAGAATGAATGGGACATGTTAATTGGTATTAGAAGAGAGAGAAAAAAAGAATTGAAGAAAATATCAAGGTTTCAAACATGAGAGATTAGATGAATAGTGACACCACTAACAGTAAAATGAAGCCTTAAAGTCAGGACAGAAGCCTAAATTTCTTTTTAGAGGGGGATTTAAATTCTCTTCAAAATATTTCTCTTTGGCTAAGGTTATTTCTGAGTATTTATAAAGAATATGCTTGCTGAAGCAGTTTTTAAAAGTTACTGGTTTCATTTTGTTGTTAGGATAGCTTGGCTGGGAGTGAGTTAAATAAATACTATATGCAAATTAACTTTGGGACTTCCCAGTTGGAAAGAAAAAGAAGGGCTGTTTCATTCATTTTTGAAAACTAAGATGGAAAGTTATCTTCTTCCATATGAAGAAGAAAAGTCATGGTCTAAAGGTGAAGGATAAGTGGTGGCAGGATTTATTTACACTTTTCCTCCTACTATACTTTGTAAGAAAGGAAAGATGGGGTCTGAAAGAAGAACCCCAAATCTCCTGTGATATACATCAACATCAGGCTAAGAAAGCAAATAATCATAGATAATACTATATAATTTGCAGATTTATTGTTATACCAATTCAACTATCAAGGGAGTACTTTATAAAGGGAGACAAAATAACAAAATTCATTTGGAGGCACAAAAGGTCTAAAATCTCAAGAGAATTAAGAAAAAAGGAAGTAGAGAAGAAGGTGGACTACATTATAGATGCCAATTTATATTATATAGCTGGTCAAACCAGGTCATAGGGACCTAGGAAGCAAGTAGCATGGATATATTTATGGATTAATCTGGACTGTTCAGCTCTCTATCTCATAGAAAAACTATAGTTGCCATCTTTGTGTAAAGCAGGAGGAGTGCCATCACTAGGTTAACATCTCCTAGATCTCCTATCTTCAGGAGAACTCTCACATCAGAACTCTATTTATCTGTTAAACACCAGATATTTATGGTCTATGGGTATTATTCTCTTTGGGGATTCATAAAAAAATTCATTAAAAAAAAAACTTTCCCCAATTAGGGTAGAGTGGCCTTGTTCTAGAATGAGAGTGCAATAGAATCACTTTCTACAATGGTTCTCCCTTTCCCTAGTTCTTTTGATTTTTTTTCTTAAAAGGCAGCAAGACTTTCCCAGGATATGATTGGTCCTTGGACCAGGGCTCAAGCTGTGCATACATTAATACAGTTTCCTCATAGACTCTCTCCATATGACTTCCTTGTAGCCTAAGAATGTAAGAAGGTCGATCAACATGAAGTCAGGGACCTTTATACTTGGTAGATGTCTCAGTAACATATAAGTCACTACACCCTGCCCTGTTAACCAGATGGTTTTCCTTATGAAGATGAGGAAATCTATATCCAACCAAATTAAGTGCTGGAATATTCTTTATGAATATCCCTTCTACACTATGGCTAAGTAAATCCGCATTTGTTAACTGTTTGATGACCTATGAGTGCCTCATTGTGTTCTAACATATAATCTAAACTAAAAGATACCAGACTGAGTTGGGCTCATCTTGGTTAGATGCCTTCCTACCAAATGATTAGTACAGAAAAAAACAGTCGTGGGTAGCAAGCAAACATAGCCATCAAAGCAACAGTTAATTAACAACTGGGGAAATCTTATAGATTAATTTAGGCAATAACACACTCAAGAGTAAGGAGGCTCTGTAACTCTGGAGCAAGATGGAATCACAGTTCAACAAAGGATAGTCCAGTTCACTCTTAGCAGTCTTTGCAGTGCAGGCAGTAAAATGAAGCCTTAAAACATAACCCCTGAGAATCAGGGGTTATGTTTGGATTCTAGTTCCTCCTCCACACGCCTATGGCTCTAGGGCCTCCTGTCTGTCATTTAAAGTATTAGCCTTCTTTCTTCTTGTCCATCTCTTCCATTTGCTGTGCTTTCTCCCAGAAGTTTCTCAGCAAATCAAGATTATCATCTCTTTCAGAAGTATGCATCACCATAAGGTTGTTTTTGAAGGGCTAACAAAGTTCCCTAGGCAAAAGTCTACTATAAAACCATTATCACCAAGACTATTTTATATGGTTAGAGAAATAGAAAAGTGAATCAGTGAAATAGAATAGGTAAGGAAGACTAACAATCAAATTCTAATATGCTCAATAAACCTGAGAACATATATCAAAAGGAAAAGAATTACTTATTTGAAGAGAATTGCTTAGAAGATTAGGAACAATTTGGCAGAAATTAGATGTAGACTAACATTTAAACCATATACCATTATAGCCTCAAAATAAGTGTACAGTAGGAAAATTAAAAATCACACCACAAAAAATTAAAAGAAGCCAAAGCTATTGCTAGAGAGAAACTCCTTAACCAAAATAACAAAGTAACCACAAAAAATAGATAATTCTGATTATATGAAATTGGAAAGCTTTTGAACAAACAATATCAATGCAGCTCAAGTAAGGGAAATGGAAGATTGGGAAAAAAAAGTCTTTCATCAAATATTTCTAGTATAAGTCTTAAATCCAAGATATATAGGGAACTAACACAAATAAATGAGTTCACGAGTCATTGTACTATTAAAAGTAATAAATACACATGAACAAACAGTTCTCAAAATTTTTAAACTATTAACAGCCCAAGAAAAGATTGCTCCAAATCACTAATAACAAGAGAAATGCAAGTTAAATTAATTTCAAAATTTTTGCTTCACAACTTGTAAATTGTCAAAGATGACAAAAGACCAAAAGAGTTGCTGATGAAAGGGTTGTCAAAAGACTGGCATACTAAATCACTTTTAATAGAGCTCTCTATTGATTCAAATATTCTATTAAAAATGGAATTGTATTAAATAAAATAAGTGACAAAGATGTCCATACTCTTTTATTCAGATTTTCTGTTATTAGGCCTATCCCCCAAGGATACCAAAGAACAAAAGAAAAATTCCATATATATCACAAGATTCACAGAAGCACTTTTTTGGTAGTAAAGAGCTACAAAGGAATTAGATGTTCATCAACTGAGAAGTAGTTAATAAAATTGTGGTGCATAAGAATATTACAGTGCCATAAAAAGCAATGAATATGAAGAATTTGGAGAAACATGAGAAGACTTCTATGAGGTTAAATGAAATGAAGTAAACAGAACTAGGGAATCAATATACTCAATGACTACAACAATGTAAATGAGAAGAACAACAGCACACAGACGCACACACCCATGTGCACACACACGCATACACAGCAAGCTCTGAATGATGTGTAGTGATAATGACAAGCTTGGCCCTGGAAAAGAGATGAAAAAATTCATATCATGGGAATGATTTCCAAGTTGAAATACTCAAGCTTAAGGTACTAACATCTTGAAATTAAAGGAGAAATAGATAGCAAAAGTTCCAAACCAAGTGAAGTGAGTTACAAAGGAACTGTGTACAAGATGAAGCTTGGAGTATGTTGATGATAATTGACCAACAAATGACCTTGGTTGGAATTTAGGCTGTGCCACTTACTATTTGTGTGATCTTAGGCAAAACTTCATTTCTCTTGTCCTCAGTTTCCTTATCTGTGTAATTGGGTTTTGGCTTGGATGGAATAAGGTCTCTTCTAATTCCAAATCCTATGATCTTATGATTAGATATTAGTAACATATACATTTGTCTTTTCTAAAATTTGCTCTAAAATAATTTTTCAGAGTAATGATTAATATTGCTTAAGTTTGACTATTTTAATAAAGATGAACTTAAAGTTAATGAAAACCAAATGGAAAGTTCATGGCTATAAATCTCTTGGGATTTGAGCAAGGAGTCCCAAATTGTGCATTGTAGTTCAAACTATGTCTAGTATATTAAAAAAAAAATCCTTAGTAGAAGTCCATGTTTTTGATTGGTGAACAAACCTTCCATGAAATTTAAACTGAATATGTCAAGTGATGTCACAATAAACATCATACACCTTAACTTAGAATTCTCTTCCTATTGACCTGCTAATAACACTGTAAGGAGGAGCAAGGTGAATCCCCCAGGTCCCTTGCTCCCCACCCCTAGCTCAGTTGATGTAATCCCAGAACACAGTCACCTAAGAGGAAATTTAAATGCACAAATAAGTTGAGCATAAGTCCTGATGCCTTTACAGCATATTTCTTTTATAAGGAGAACTCCTCTCTCTGATTGAATTCAGGAAACAACATAATTATCTAAATAAACAAATAGCCATGCTCCTAGGGACATTATGTAACTAAACTTTGGAGAATGAGCATCAGTTAAGGTTTGGAGAAATTGTGGAGTGAAAACCAGTTTGAGAGAGAAGAGAGTTTCTGTCTTCCCCTACATCATAAATCATGGCATCTAACAATGGATTAGGAGACCCTATCTAGCAGTTGAAGATTTGGAGATATTGCAAACTAAGGAAATACCTATAGGGGAGTAGAGAGAATTTCTCTCTTCCTTCAAGCCGACGATCTGTGTGACTTTGAGTAGGAGCTACTGGAACATATCACATTCCAACAAGTAGCAGAGATATGATCCAGACAGACACCAGATACAGAAATAAAGTCACCCACAAGAGGAAGCAATTTTAAGAAATGGTACCTCTGGCAAAATATTGTCAAGATGAGAGGAACAAACCCTGGGAACCAAGAATGAGAACTCTCATTCTTATTTTTTATTTAAATTCAATTTTTGGGGTTCAATTTTAAGTTCTAAACTATCTCCCTCCACATACTAAAGAAGGCTACCATTTAACAAACACATATGTGTATATGTTTATATATATATATATATATACATATATATATACACATACACATATGCATATATATGTATTATATATATACATATATATATTATATATATGCATATGTAAAACCATACCATGTACACTTCAATTTATCAATTCTTTCTTTGGAGATGAATGGCACCTTTCTCTCTAAGTACTTTGTAGTTGATTCGAGTATTAATGATACTCAAAATAACTTAATCATTCACAGTTATTCTTTGAACAATATTGCCATTACTGCATACAACATTCTCTTTGTTCTCCTCATTTTACTCTTCATTATTTCATGAAAGTCTTTCCATGTTTTTCTAAAATCAGTCTGCTCATCATTTTTTATAGCACTGTAGTATTCCATCACAATCATATACTACAACTTGTTCAGCCATTCCCCAACTGATGGGCATCTCCCCCAATTTCCCGTTCTTTGCCACAACAAAGAGAGTTACTATAAATATTTTAAAACATACAGGTTCTTTTCCTTCTTCTTTTATCACCTTGAGAAATAGACCTAATAGTGGTATTGCTGAGTCAGAGGGTATAAACAGTTTTATAACTCTTTGGGCATAATTCCATATTGCTCTCCAAAACAGCTGGATCAGTTCACAGTTCCACTATTAGTGTTCCAATTTTTCTATATCCTTTCCAACATTTGTCATTTCCCCCTTCTATCATTTAGCCAGTTTGTTGGTATGAGATGATATCTCAAAGTTGTTTTAATTTGCATTTTTCTAATCAATAGTGATTTAGAGTATTTTTTCAAATGACTATATATATAGCTTTGATTTTTTTATCCAAAAATGACCTGTTCTTATCTTTTGACCATATATCAATTGGGGAATGACTCCTATTATTCTTAATTGATAGAATTTCTCTATATCCTTGAGATATGAAAACTTTATCTGAGAAAATGAGTGTAAAATTTTCTCCCAATTTTCTGCTTTATTTCTAGTCTTGGCTATGTTACTTTCACTTGTTCAAAACCTTTTTATTTCAATGTAATTAAAATTATCCATTTTACATCTTATAATACTCTTTACCTCTTGTTTATTCATAAATTCTTCTCCTGTGCATAAGTGGTAGGTAACATTTTCCACCCTTTATATCCAGGTCATGTATCCATTTTGACCTTATATTGGTAAATGATGTAAAATACTGGTCTGTATCCAATTTCTGCCAGACTGCTTTCCAGTTTCCCAGCCAGTTTTTACAAAATAGTGAATTCTTAACAAAAAGCTTAAATCTTCATGTTTGTCAAACACAGGATTGCTATAATCATTTACTACTGTGTATTGTACATCTACTCTATTCCACTGATCCACCTTTCTATTTCTTAGCCAATACTAGGGAGTTATGATAATTACTGCCTTGTAATACAGTTTAAGATCTGGGATTGCTAAACCTCTTTTCTTTACATTTTTTCACTGATCCCTTTGATATTCTTGACCTTTTCTTCTGCAAAATGAAATTTGTTGTTATTTTTTCTAGTTCAACAAAGAATTTTTTTGTTAATTTAGTTGGGATGGCATTAAATAAGTGGATTAGCTTAGGTAGAATTGTCTCTTTTTTTTTTTTAATATATTGACTCCGCATACCCATGAACAAAGAATATTTCTCCAATTATTTAAATCTGACTTTATTTGTATGAAAGTATTTTATAATTATGTTCATGTAGTTACTGAGTTTGTCTTGGCAGATATGCTACTAGGTATTTTATTATGTCTACTGTTATTTTAAATGGATTTTTTCTTACCATGTCTTTTTTTTTTTAGTTTTCAACATTCACTTTTATAAGATTGTGAGTTCTAATTTTTTCCTTTTCCCTCTCCTCTTCCCTCCCCAATATGGCCTGCAATCTGATATAGGCTATACATGTACAATAACATTAAACTTATTACTACATTAGTCATGTTATGAAAGAAGAATCAGAACAAAAGGGAAAGACCATGAGAAAAAAAAAACAACAACAAAAAAGAGAAAATAGTGTGCTTCAACCTACATTCAGACTCCATAGTTCTTTCTCTGGATATCGATAGCATTTTTCGTCATGAGTCTTTTGGAATTGTTTTAAATCATTATATGATGGAGAAGAGCTAAGTCTATCAAAGTTGGTTGGCATGCAATATTTCTGTTACTATGAATGATGTTCTTCTGGTTCTGCTCTCTTCACTCAGCATCAATTCATGTAAGTCTTTCCAGGTGTTTCTGAAATCTGCCTACTCATCATTTCTTATGGAAATGTTTCATTATATTCATATACCATAACTTGTTCAGCCATTCCACAATTGATGGACATCTCCTCAATTTCCAGTTATTTCCCACCACAAAAAGAACTGCTATAAATATTTTTGTACATGTGGGTCATTTCCCCCTTTTTATGATCTCTGGAATACAGACTGAGTAGTGACATTGCTGGATGAAAGTGCATATACAATTTTATAGCCATTTGGATGTAATTCCAAATTGCTATCCAAAATGGTTGGATCAATTCACAATTCCATCAACAATGCATTAGTGTTCTAATTTTCCCACATCTTCTGTAACATTTATCATTTTCCTGTATTGTCATGTTAACCAATCTGATAGATGTGATGTAGTACCTCAGAGTTGTTTTAATGTGCATTTCTCTAATCAATAGTGATTTTGAGCATTTTTATATGACTATTTACTATCTCTTCTTGTTGATGATATCTAGAAATGCTAATATTTATCTGGGCTTATTTTATATCCTGCTACTTTGATAAAATTATTAATAGTTTTAATTAGCTTTTTAGTTAAATCTGTAGAATTTTCCAGGCATATTATCAGATTGTCTGCTGAAAGTGATAGTTTTATTTCCTCCTTCCCTTTTCTGATTCCTTCTATTTATTTTTCATCTCTTATTGCTATTGCTAGTATTTCTAATACAATATTGAATAATATTAGTGATAATGGGCATCCTTGTTCCACTCCTGATCTTATTGGGAAGGCTTTTAGCTTATCCACATTACAGATAATGCTTACTGATGGTTTTAGGTAGATGTTTCTTATCATTTAAAGGAAAAATCCCTTTATACTTGTGTTTTCAAGTGTTTTTAATAGAAATTCAGTGTATTTTAAGTTTTTTTCTGTATCTCTTGAGATAATCATATGTTTTTTATTACTTTTGTTATTGATATAATCAATTATGTTAATAATTTTCCTTATCTTAAACCTTTCCTGGATTCCTGGTATAAATCCCATTTGGTCACAATATCTTTGTGATATATTGTCATAGTCCCCTACCTAGTATTTTATTTAAGATTTTTACATCCATATTCATTAGTGAAATCCGTCTATAATTTTCTTTCTCTCTTTTTTGCTCTTCCTGGTTTGGGTATCAGTACCATATCTTTTTTTTTTTAATGAAAGAATTTAGTAGGGCTCCTTCTTTGCCCATTTATTATTCCAAATAATTTGTTTAATATTGGAATTTGTTGATCTTTAAATGTTTGGTAGGATTCTATAATGCCATGCACCAGCAGATTCCCAAAAGAATGCTACTATGAACAGCTTTTAAGGTTCAGATTACACAGTATAGTGAACACTCCATTAATTCCATTACAAATCAAGGCAAACATTCACAACAAATCATAATATAATATTCACAACATTACATCTTATCACAGAAAATCAAAATATAGTGTTCATAAGAGCTTAACATTGGAATGGCCACACAGTTTTCACTACAGTGGCCACAATATTTAGAGCAAAGAACAAAAGAATAATCATCTGGCTTCCCTAAGGGAGAAACCCTCCTTACTTAATCATTCAATCAATTCACAATACAATAATCAATCTTCCACTCATGGGGCAACCATTAACTTAATCAGTCACTAATCTAGATTCACAATTACAAAATATCATTAATCACAAGTACAGTCATTAGAAAACCATACAAACCCTCCACCCCTAGGTGTCCAGCAAACCTCAATTTCATCCAAGGGGAGGCCTTTTCTTCATCTTGACTCAGGGTGGTCTCTCAGATTCCCTGGATCCCCTTCCATGGTCCCAGCTTCTACCTGAATCCACCAAACAATCACCTGGATTCAGAAGCAGACAGCTCCCAGGTCCTCATCCAGTCCTCAGAGGTGGACAGCTCCCAGGTCCTTGTCCAGTCCTCGGGACAGTCCCTTGCACACATTGAAGCTCATAGGGTCCAGCACATCTCAAACCCTTCACCACTTCTGTTGCCAGGAACTCAAGGATCAGCCAGGCCACAAACAAACAAAGTCTTACCCTGGTCATGCATCTTCAGTCCTCTAGCAGTTCAGCTGGCCCTAGGACCCAGTAGAAAACTCAGCTTTCCAGGCAGCAGCAGCAACACTGGCCTTCCATTCGACAGCAACAGCCACTTTGGCCTTCAACAGATTCTGGTCTCAAGAAAAACTCCAACTCAGTTCTTCAGCTTCCAGATGTTGGGAGAGAAACTCTCTCTCTCTCTCTCTCTCTCTCTC
>CM053581.1:476327883-476395806 GCA_028627135.1 Pseudochirops cupreus
TCAGTCTCCATGATTCTTCCTCTACCATGAGCCACCAGGAGGAACATTCCCAATTCTGTCTCTCTGTCTCTAGAACTCTTCTTATATACACACACTGGCCTCCTGTCTCAGCCAATCCCCTTCTGCCACATCAGGAACAGGGAAGTTCATACCCTCTCAACAGGGGACAGAGCTCACACCTTCCATACTTAGCCCTAAGTTACTAAGTGCTAAGTATCTGCTAAATTGATTGCTGTTCCAGATTCACTTGTAGATCCCTCTGGTACTGATACTTTTTTCTTTGGAAGTTTGATAATGACAGTCTCCAGTGTTTCTACTGATCTAGAAGAAGTTTGGGGTTATAGCTCTTCATCTTAATATTTGAAACCCAGCACAGAGTTGAAGGCTTAGACTACAGTAATCTAGCAACTAGTGAGAGCTGACATATTCTGACATCTTTTGTAATACTGCATAGCTTGCCATGATGATTGAAACATTATTATTGCTGGGAAACTCTCTCATCAGATAAAGTTGACAAATGCTTCAATAGGATGGAAATTTGAAATTTTGGAAATGTTCAATTTAGTTATAGACATAACATAAATTTGCCTAAAGGCAACTAATTGGAGTAGTGAATAGAGAAATGAAGTCTAGAAGACCTGAGTTCAAATACAGCCTCAGACACTTACTAGCTATGTAACATTGGTCAAGTCACTTAACCTCTGTCTGTCTTAGTTTCTACATCTGCAAAATGGGGATAGTATGGATACCTAGTTTGCTGGGTTATTTTGAGGATGAAATGAATAATATTTGTAAACTATTCTGCAAATCTTGAAGCACTCTTACTACTGCTGCTGCTGCTGCTGCTACTACTACTACTAATACTACTACTACTCTATCAGATATTTATAATTTGCTGCTTATCATGTATATAAAGAAAACATTTTGTTAGTTATCACCCACAAGGCACTACAGAATATTGTCAGTACATTATTTTTCTCTGTATTTCTGATGGTAGCAAAAAAAACCCCAGTTATTATGCATACAGGAGAAAGAAACATCTTCAAGGTTTTGAAATTTGTCCATTTTCCTCTCTTAATTTAATCTGCATGGTTAAATTTCCAAGGGGAAACACATTTTTTGAAAGTGTGAACACAGCCTTAATGATGTAGTTCCATTGTGCCTTAGGGTTAAGAGCAGTGTGGGATATAGGATCATGGTGATTCCTCCATATTTGTAACTAGGTAAGCAGTCAGTACATGATGGGTGTCCTAAAGTGGCACATGAATGGACATTAAAGTTTCATGCTGAACCTTTTGAATCTTAAAAGCCAAAATAAGTTGGACAAATTTTCAATAATACCTGAAGTACATCCTGACTTGTAGACGATTTATTCACCTCTTTAGTCAAGCTGAGAAATGATATAACAAAGATGTAGATATTTAGATACAGAAGGATCACTGGTTTTCTCACAACTGAAAGATCATAGAATCTCAAGGTTGAAAGGTATCCTTAGTGGTCATTCAATAAAATCCTCTAACTAAAGAAGAATCCTCTCTCTAACATGTACGAGAAATGGTTATATGCTCTTTGCTTAAAAACTTCTTTTAAGAAGGAATCTACTGCCTCTCATGGCAGCCCATTCTACTTCAGGGTAGCTTTAATTGTTAAGATATTTAAATTAACATCAAAGTTTAATCTCACTTCACTGCCAATTTTCATCCATTTCTCCTGGATCTACTCACAGAGGACAAGAAAACATTTATAATCCTGCTTTTATTGATGGTTTTTCCATTACTTAAACAGAGCTATCATATCACTACTTAGTCTTCTCTTCTCCAGATTAAAAATTCTTAGTTGCTTCCTTTGAAATCCATGTGGCTTGGCCTTGAGATCCTTTATTGTATTAATTATCTTCCTCTTATCACTCTTCAGTTTCTTAATGCCATTACTAAACTGTACCATGAAAAATAGAATCCAATGTCCCACATGTTATCTTACTACAGCAAAAGAGAGTAGGATTGTTTCTTCCCTGGCCATGCTCCTTCACATGACATCTTTCTTAATGCAGCTTCAGATCATACTAGATTTTTGACTGCCTTACAACAACAGCATGGCATAGGGAACAAAGAGATGGCCTCATAGTAAGGAAGACCTGGGCTCAAGCCCCACATATGACACATATTATGCCCTGGGAAAATCATTTAACCCCTCAGTGCTAAGATTATAAATTACAGAGAAGGGAGCAACCTTCATTGGTAGAAGAAACTCCTTACACCAAAGAATTCATAGGTCCAGATTTTTTGCATACCACACAATTGGCTCATATTAAATTTATGGTCCACAAAAACTATTAGATCTTTTTAGACAAGCTGGTACCTAATCATACCTCTCCCATTTTTATGCTTGTGAAATTGAGGTTTTTAACTTAAATGGAATTTGGGGATTTGCTTATCCTCATTAAATTTTATCTTGATTTAGCCTATCCAGATAATTTTGAATCAATCGTACTTCTATCATATGATGTGTTAATTTTCCCTCCCAGCTTTGCCATCTGTAAGTTAGATAAGCATGTAATCTAGGAGTTTAACAAGCATTCTTTAAGATGTTAAGCAGCATGGGGTTATTTTTCAGTGACTGAAAAACAAAGTATGCCATGGGCCTTATACCACAGAATGTTAGAACTTCTAGAAATAATCTATGTAGGCCTCCATTCACTAATACATATACATATTAGCATTTCATTTCAACAAACACATTGATTATGAAATTATCTATAAAGAAGGCACCTGCCAGTTCCAAAATTTTATAATTCTATGAAAAGGAGTACTGAATTATTTGTTCTTCATTACTTTATATTATTCAGTGGGGGTAAATGGTCATTTATTATATATTTTTCTCTTTTGTCTCCATCCGACATTTTTGTTCTATTCATGGATCATTCTTTGATCTTTCTTTCGTTTGTTAGAGTGATATGTGAAATGCCAAGCAGAATGGAAATCTGGTAACTGACACATGAAATAACACAGACACATATATTCTAGGTGATGTTCAAAACCCAGCTGTAGCTAAACATTTAATTCTTTGGGTAAATTTGATGGTGTTATATAAAGATTTTGACCAGTACAGACACAATATCACCCAAAACAAGTACCAGAGAGAACAGATGGACTTTGGGGAAAGAATCCCGTATCTAAATTAATTTCTTTGTGTAAAGATTCGTGCAAGTCTTTTGACATGGGACATTCTTTTATTAGGTCACTTTTTATTTACTACCCCCATCAAAACCAGCCATGCATCACGAGGACCACATTGTTTTCCTAATATATCTGTATAACATGTTGTTACCAGATGACTCATTCAAGGATTCTTATACTTTAACAGGTTGAGAGCTGTACTCTTTAGTTTCTTCAGTGCTACAAGTATTTATAATATATTATTAGAATAATTAGCAGAAGATCATTTTGTTTTAGTGAGTTAAAGAGGAATAAAAGATTAAATTAAGCTAACAGAAGGCAACATGTAGTTTATGTATCAATGACCAATTAAAAATGTTTTTAATCAGCCTAAAAATCTACTTTTTAAAAATCTAAAGGGACTAGAACAGAGAATTACAGAGTCTCTCAGATCCAGCTTTCTCTTCTAGAGAATCTATGAATTTTTGGTGTTCTTCTGGAATAGAGAGACTCGTGTCTTGATTATCTAATCTCATTAGATTTCAGGGCTGGAGAGGGTGTTATAGCACCACAGTTTATAATTTCAAGATCTACTTTAGTGCAAAAGTGAATCTGCATTGCCACCCAAATCATATCGTCTGGGCTACAGCCTAGGAACAGATCCTTGGAACAGATCCCATTCCCAGGCCTATTTCACTACTCATAAAAAATATTCATCAAGTCAGGGTCTTATACCCAGGCCATCAGTGGCCCATCCTCACGTAGAAGATGTGTTTTTTTAATTAAAATACAATAGTCAAATTATAATTGTTGCATATTAAAGCTCACCATGGGATGTTTAGGAGGAAAACCAAAAGTCCATCATTGTTGTTCAAATAGGCAATTTTTGCTTAAATACACTATTTTTTTTTTACCACTGACAGTTTGTTTGGAATTCATTCTATGTGAGCTGCTAACAATAGAGCACTGCTCTTCATGGTTTCCTTCATAGGTGAGCCAGTAAAAATGTACACACATAGTCTTGGGACCTGTATTACATATAGCAGATGCAATCAGCACAAGAATCTAGTCTAGGTAGGGCCAAGGAAAAATTGTGAAGTAGGTGAAATTTATCTTCTTCATTCATTCCTGAACTGACACTTCAGTATACATACCCCAACCCCACCAAAAAAAAAATCTATATAACACAAAGTAACTATTCAAATTGGACTGTTAACTAAATTGATTGCTGATTCAAATCCAGAGTCAAAGGACCAGAGATTAAATATCAGATTTGCTATTTGTTATATGACCTTAAGCAAGCTAATTCATCTTTTTGGGCTACAGTTTTCTCATCCATAAAAGTAATTAATAATACTGCAAAAATATCTATGTCTGTGATTTCACTAGAATAAGTATTCTGTCTGCTAATGCAGTTCTCAATCTTTCTGTGTCTTAATAGTCTAACTTCATGAATTGAAGTGGTTTGAAAAAATCATGGTGAAGCCAACATAGCAATGAGTTTTTCTAAACTTAGAGACAATAGATACCACTGAATACACATTCCAAGTCTTTACTGTTTGGAAGAACCTACCATAGGCTGCCCTCTCCTGACAGTTTTCAAGAACCCATAGCCTCCTCCATCTGGCTTCTCACTTCATCATTCTACCAAAACTTTTCTCTCCAAATTTCCACTGATCTCTCCTTGCCAAACTTAATGGCCTTTTCTCATTCCTCATTCTCCTTGACTTCTCTATAATCTTTAACACTGTTAATAATCCTCCTTTCCTTTACACTCTTTTTTCTCTAGGTTTTTGGAGCACACCCCTCTCCTGGTTCTCCTCCAATTTATCTGACTGCTCCTTTTTTGTCTCCTTTGCTGGATCCTCATTCAAATCACACTGTCCAAACTGGAGTGTCCCCCAGGGTTGTATTCTGGGCCATCTTTTCTCCTCCCTCAGTCTGTACTGCTTCATATGGTGATCTCATCACCTCCCATGGATTTGATTACTATCTCTATGCAGATGAATCTTAGATCTTCCTGTCCTGCCCTAACCTCACTGCTGACCTCCAACTGCCTTTCTGACATTGCAAACTGGATGTGCAGTAGGCATCTTAAACTCAACATGTCCAAAACCAAACTCATTATCTTTTCCCTTAAACCCTTCCTATCTCCTACCTTCCTTTTTACTGTACAGTAAGTACAACGCCACCCTCCAAGTAAAATATGAGGCAAAGTTTACAGCTGAGTTGGAGGAGGGGAAGGAAAATCCATCAGAGATTTGAGGATGGATGGAAAGGTCTGGAAGAGCCACTGTGGCAAGTGGGATAGTTATCAATATTTCTAGAACTATGTTTGTGGAGAGAATGAATGTCTTTGCTTCCCTCCTGTATTCATTAGAAAAAGTTCTAGTGTATTCCCATTTCATATGATGCTTGCTTTTGGTTTTAGATAGATTTTCTTTTTTAGTGATATTAACAAAAGGTGCTTCTAGGCCTATACGTTTTAGGACTTCGGGCACTATACGTTGTCAAAGGCCTTTTCTGCATCTCTTGGAATTACATATGGTTTTGGATATTTTGGTTTCTAATGTGATTAATTATGTTGATTACTTTACAAATATTGAATTATCCTTGTATCACTAGTATAAATATTACTTGGTTGGTCTTCTAGTGCCAAGATGGCATAGTAGAGAAGAAATGCCCTGGAATCCTCCCAAATTCCCCTCTAAAAAAACCTTAAAAAACACCTCAGAATCAATTTAGGAGTGGGGAGGTAACTTAACAGCACATCAGGAAAGGTATGTCTCACTGGAGTGAGAGGGGAATCAATTAAACAAGCAGCAGCATCAGGCTGCACCCAGAAAGCCTGCAGCAAGATCTTGAGCACCATGGCAAGCCATCAGAGAGGTCCCATTCTCAATGAAGGCCACCAAGGAGGCACTGTCCCCCTGGCTTACCAGTAGCAAGGCCCCACCCCCAGAGCTAGCCAACACCAAGACCTCAACTCTGGGGCAGGTGAGAAGTAGGCCCCTACTCCAGTGCAATCCAACAAGTAGACCCTGAGGCCCTGTGAAAACCAGCAGCAAGATCCCAAGCCCTAGCATAAGAGATTTGGGACAGTACAGGAGCAAAGTTCAACTCATATAAAAGTACAAAATCACAAAATATGCAGAAAAAGAGGAAAAAACAAAAAAGAACTTGGCTATGGAAAGTTACTATGGTGATAGGGAGGATGAAAGCACAAACTTAAAAGACAACAGTGTCAAAATGTCTACATGAGAAGCCTCAAAGAAAAATGGAAATTGATCTCAAGTCCAAAAAGAACTTCTAGGAGATCTTTAAAAAGATTTTTTAAAGCAGATTTAAAAAGTAGAAGAAAAATTGGGAAAAGAAATGAGAGTAATGCAAGAGAATCATAAAAAAAGATTGGACAGCTTGGAAAAAGAAACACAAAAAACGGAAAAAGATAAACAAAAATTCACCAAAGAAAATAACTCCTTAAAAAATAGACCTGGTCAAATGGAAAATAAGTACAAAAGCTCATTGAAGAAAATAATTCCTTAAAAATTAGATTTGGGCAAATGGAAGCTGATGACTCCAAGAGACATTAAGAGATGATAAAAACAAAATCAAGAGAAGAAAATGAGAGAAGAAAGTGTGAAATTTTTCATTGGAAAAATAACTGACCTGGAAAGTAGACAGAGGAGAGAGAACTTAAGAGTTATTGGACTTCCTGAAAGCCATGATTTAAAAAATAGCTAGACATCATATTTCAAGATACACTAGAACCAAAGGGCAAAATAGAAATGGAAAAAATCCAGCAATCATCACCTGAAAGAAATCCCAAAACGAAAATTCCCAGGAATATCATAGCCAAATTCCAGAACTCTAGAAGAAACAATTCAGATATTTTGGAGCCACAATCAGATTCATGCAGTATTTAGCAGCTCTTCTACATTAAAGAACAGGAGAGCTTAGAATATGATATTCTGGAAGGCAAAGGAGTTAGGATTAAAACCAAAAATCACCTACCCAGCAAAATTCAGTATAATTCTTCAGGGGGAAAAATGGATATTTAATGAAATAGAGGGCTTTCAAACATTCCTAATTCAAAGATCAGAGCTGAATTTTTTTTTCAATCTTCAAACACAAGACTCAAGAGAAACATAAAAAGGCAAAAAAGAAAGAGAAAATAGAAGAGGTTCAATAAGGCTAACCTGTTTATATTCCTACATAGCAAGTTTATTTTTGTAACTCTAAATAATTTTATCACTATAATGGCAATTAAAAGGAGTATACATAGACAGAGGTGTGAATGTGAGATGGCTATGATGGGATGATACAAAAGAAATTAGTGAGTGAGAAAGAAGATTGCTCTGGAAGAAGGGGGGAGACATAATAGGGTAAATTATCTCACATAAAAGAGGTGTGAAAGCTATTACGGTGGAGGGAAAGATGGGTAGTGGTAGAAGACAGTGCTTGACCCTTATTCTCATCAAAATTGACTCAAAGAGGGAATAACATACACACTCAGTTGGATATAGAAATATATCTTACCCTATATGGAAGTTAAAAGGAACAGGAATAAAAGAAACAGTGGGAAACTGATACAAGGCTGGACTGGGGGAGGCAGTGATCAGAAGTAAAAACACTTATGAGGAGGGACAGGGTGAAAAGCAAGATAGAAGGATAAATAAGGGGAAAATAGGATGGAGAGAAATGCACAGTTTTCATAACTGTAAATGTAATGGGATGAACTTATCCAGTAGACAGAAGTGGATAGCAGAATTGATTAAAAAACCAGAATCCTCTAATATGCTGTTTACAAGAAACTCATCTGAAGCATAAGGACACACATAGAGTAATGACGTGGGACTGGAACAGAATCTACTATGCTTCGGCTGAAGTAATAAAAGCAGAGGGAGCCGTCATGATCCAAGACAATGCAATGAGAAATTTAATGAAAAGAGATAAGAAAGGAAATTATATCTTGCTAAAATGCACCATAGACAATGAAGAAATATAAATTACAAACATATATGCACCAAATGGTATAGCATCTAAATTTTTAAAGAAGTTAAATCAGTTATAAAAGGAAATAGACAATAAAACTATACTAGTGGGGGACCTCAACTTTTCCCTCTCAGAACTAGATAAATCTAACCAAAAGATAAATAAGAAAGAAGCAATAGAATTCGAAGAAAGTTAGATATGATAGATCTCTGGAGAAAAATGAGTGAGAATACAAAGGAATATACCTTTATTTAATGGTACATGGCACCTACTCAAAAATTGACCATGTATTAGGGCATAAAAACCTCCCAATCAATGCAGAAATATTAAATGCTTCCTTTACAAATCATAATGCAATAAAAACTACATTCAGTAAAGGGACATGGAAACACACCAAAAAATTGGAAACTAAATATGTTTATCCTAAAGAATGAATGGGTCAAAAATTAAACCATAGAAACCATCGATAATTTCATTAAAGACGATGACAAGGGGCAGCAAGGTGGTGCAGTGAATAGAGCTCCAGCCCTGGAGTCAGGAGGACCTTGGTTCAAATCTGGCCTCAGACACTTCACATTTACTAGCTGTGTGACCCTTGGGCAAGTCACTTAACCCCAATTGACTTGCCTTCTCCCCTCCAAAAAAAAAATAAAGAAAATGACAAAGAGACTAAAGCTCACATGATGTTGAATTGTTGCCTGTAGTTCTTTTTAGCATAATGTAGTTTCCTTGCTTATCTCTTTTTACTTTTTGAATGTTTATTTTTTTTTGTCAGATAGCATGATTATTATTCATAGGTATTTTGGATTCACTTTATGCATAGGGAATTTTTTTCCCATACCATCAGTTTTATTGTGTGTTGTCTTTGTTTTTTTTGTTGTTGTTGCTGTTTGTTTCTTATAAACAAAAAAAATGTAGCATTTTATTTCATTATCCAGTCTGTCATTCTTTACCCTTTTATTTGATTGTTTAATCCATTTACATTGAAAATAAAGGGGTTTATATTTCCTTCATTTGTCTCTAATATTGGGAGTTTTTTCCAAGTTATGATTTTTCCTTCTGTAAAAATAGTACTGTATCTCTTCAGTTATTTTAACTTAATCTTTTTTACAGTGACCCTATTCCCACTGACTCTTTCCTTCATTTCTGATCTCTCCCCTCCCATTTGTTACCCTCTCCCCTTTGGAGTTTTGTTTATTAAGTTCTTTTTCTTTCCTGATTTTATTTAGTTATTTAATTCTTCCCTTTTTATTTTCCTCTGTTAGTCAAGTAGATTTCCCCTTCCTTTCCTCCCCTTCAACTAGGTCTGTTCCTTAATTTTTTAAATATCATTTGTGCACCCTTTTCCATAGAGTATTTCTCTCACTCTTTTCCTTATCTATCCTCCATTTTTATCTCCTCTAGACTCTCATTCTTTGGTTCCTGACTTCTGTACTTAACTATCCCTCACTATTCTGTGTATTACCCATGGCATCAAAACTTCCCAGGTATCCATTCTGTGATCTTTCCTCTAGGGAGTTTCTGCCATTGCCTCGTAGAGCTTGCCTCTCAGATTCCCCTTTTCCACTGTGCCTCACTCCCAGAACAATGTCACTTCCTCCCCAAGTGACAGAGAGGACACTGCCCCACTACTACATCCCTTAGTATGCAAACTACCATTGATCTATATATACCCTCCTTTTGGTTGCTTTCTTTCTCTATTTGCCCCCAAAGCTCTTCCCTGAGTCCATGCCCTCCCACTCTCCCAGGTGCCAGGTGCCCCCAGAAGCTCCATCTACCCTACTTCCAAGGTAGGACAAATGGTATTTTCAGGCACCAAATCCTTTAGACGACACCCAGCACAAGATCCCTACCTCACTTTACAGAACATTTGTCTTCATTCAAAGGAACATTCATCAGTGGAACCCTATCCTACCACCAAAGCAAGCCTCCCTCTTTCCCCCTTTTCAATCCTTTCTCTTTCCTCTTCACCTACGCCCCTTCAAGCTCTTCTCTTCCTGAGAGAACACAGGAGTTACCTTCTCTCATTGCTAGTCCTTAATTTGATCTGAGATCACCCTGCATTCCACTCTATCCCTATGCTCTCCTACTTCCTTTCATGAGCTCTCCCGTTTTGTAATATAGTCTTACATAAAATCATTGATGGTACTATATATAGAGTGTTGATAGGTTCTGTCCATAATACTCCAGGCCTGCTTTTCTACTTCTTCACTCTCAGATCCATCTGATTTCTGCCTTCCCCACTAAATCCTTGTGAATATTTAGAAAGTCTCTTACTAGTTTCTCCTGTCCTTCTGTTGCTGTGGCTGTTCTTGGCTGCTGCATTTGTTCACCCTCCCTGCATTTCTGTTGTCTGGGACATTTGGGAAGACAGGGCTTTCTTTCTAAAAATGTTTCAAGTGACTCTTTGTTATTGAATGTCTATCTTTTTTCATTTCTGGTTACATTTATAATTACAGAGTGGGTTACCCTGGGCTGTATCCTGAATTCCATTGCTTTTTGGAACACATTATTCCAATCACTTGGAATACTGGCCAAAACTGGCCCTAGTTGGGTGCTGAGATCTTTTCCTCTGAGCAGTACCTCACAGTCCCCATCCTGACTCACCCCACATATATGATGTCCTGTTCTGGTATCCTTTCCTGATCTCTCTTTCCCTCAGTTCTCTGGTGAAAGTTTAGAACAATGCAGTATTGTTGCTACTAAAGCCTGAAATTATTTCTGCAATTTGGAGGTTGCATCTCCAAGGCTTTGGGAGGAAGGTAGGGTGGCTTATGGGATTAAGTTCTATTTCAAGCCAAATATATGTCCTACCCCTTTCAAGCTTTTCATTCATTCATGAATGAATGATTATTGAATTGAATTGACCTTCTCTAATGATGCTTTTATTCTTCAAAAGGTTAAACTATTTATTGAACTTGATTCTCAACAAAAAGAAGGAATTATTTTCTGAGAGTGGGAGGGGTAGGTTGATGGGAACTTTGGTATTAAGTGATCATTTTATCATGAAACTTTATCATATCTATTCCTTTACTCTCTAGCAGAGCTTTTTTTTTTCTTTTTCCAGTACAGAATGCTGCCATGGTGATACCACTAAGGTGCCAGCAAACTTCCACACTCTTGGTGCTGGATCTCCACCGCACTGGAAAGAGAAGGGTGAGACCAGGGTTTTGTCATACACCCCTGAGTCCAATCCATGGATCAGATAACTGTAGTCTCAGTGTCAGTAGTGGTGAGCAGTAGAAGAGAGGGAAATGTGTGAGTTCAGGGTAGGTATATTTCATGTAGTTTTTTTAAGCCTTATTTTCTGTGCTATGTGTCCTAGACAATGGAGATGGTTTAATTTGCTTTATCTTTGATGCATAATTTCTGTTGTGGAGTTTAAGAGGTCAGTAGGATCAGAGAAAAATGTGTAGTCCTCCATCTTATTTATCATGTCTATAAGTATTTGTAAAAGCTAAGTTGGTTGATGAGTTTCCTTTGCATCATTCCACACCAATCTCTTTAGCCTACTTCCCCTTATTACTCCTCATCAGAATCATTTCTCTTAATGTCTTCAGAAATTTCATTGTGAGAAATTCTCAGTCCTGAGTTCTTTATAACTTTAACCTAACATACCTCCATATTCTTCTTCCAAACCCTCTGAAATCTGCTCTCTTAAAATCTAGGATGCCTGTCACACTATGCCTGACTTACTAGCTCTTTTCTTTCACAAATTCTATGATAAAATGATCACTTAATACCACTTCACACCCCTCCCATTCCCGGAAATGAATTTCTCATTGTTGTTGAGGATCAAATTCATTAAATAATTTAACCTTGTTTAACCTTTTGAAAGATGAAATTATAATTAAGTAGGTCACTTCAATTTGATAATCATGAATGAATGAATGAGTGAAAAGCATGAATGAAAAACCATTTTAGTACTTACTTTGATGGCAGCAAGATGTAGTTCATAGAAAGTTGCCCTGGAGTCAGAAAGTCCTGTGTTCACTTCTGAAACATACTGGTTGTGTGGCTCTGGAGAAGTTATTTAATTTTTCGACACTCCAGGCTCTAAAATTATAAGTTGTAGAAATAGTGCCAATCTACATTAGTATAGGGACTTTCCACATTCAGGAGTTTCCTGTGTAAGAGAAATCATGGTTCCAGTCCATATCCCTATCCTATGTGCCAAGCACCATGTTAAGTGTTGAAGATATAAATAGAAAAGTGAGAAGTGCCTACCCTCAAGAAGGTTACATTCTAATTGTGACATATGTGCAGTAGATTTCAACAGATGGCAGAGCTAAAAGCTTGGTGGTCCAGAAGTACTCCATCAATACATTGCTTTATGTAAAGATTACGAACTGTTTCCAAAGCCCCTCATCTATTTCCTTTTTGTCAAAATGGTCCATAGAACCACCCAATTATAATAACACTTCTGTTTCTATCTCCATTTTCCTTTAGCCAAATGCTTTCAATCTTGTTTTTCCACTCTCAATCCAGAATTTCCACAACTGAGCACATCTTCTTATGGTGCTAATCCATACAGTCCATTCAACACCACCCTTGTAATTCCCATCTTCCTTGTGAACAAGGTAAATCCTTCCAATGTAATCCTCCAATGTTCAGACATTTAAGGCAATTTTTTTTCATTTCTGTCTCATTTTTCAGATTTTTTTTTCCCCTGTGAATTTCTGAGTTTCTCTACTGTTATTCTTCTTATATGGTATTTATCTTCTATAGTAACTAGCTTGGGCGATAAGCAGTTTTTCCCCTACCATTTCACTTTTAGTTTAAAGTCCTTTTGATTAAATTTGAAAGACTATAAGCAAATATATTTTTACTTTCCCTTGTTAGGTTTACTCCAACTTTGGCCAGGAAACTTTCATTCTTGTCTTTTAATCTATGACTTTTGAAATTTCTGAAAAAGATGTTCACTCCCCAAATCTGCCTTTCTCTTCTGAACTCTTGATCTTTAACTGACAGCATAATGAAAACAATCCCTATTCTCCATGACAGCTTAATTAAAACAATTTCTATGTTTCCATTTCTTAGGAGTGTTTATATATTACTTGTGCTCAAACAAATCAACTTAAGTTGGCAATAGTCATCTACAAGTCTTAAGAGATTGTCTTGGATATATGGCTATGGAAGAGAGCATACTTCTTCACTGTTATAATCAGATTCAAAAAAATTTCTGTCTCAATGCTCCTTAACAGGGAGTCATAAACCACCACCACTCACATCTTATTTCTCTGGCTTCTACTACCTGACATGATAGCACCTGTTAATCAACATCACCATTGCTTGGAAGCCAGGTAGCAGATTTTCCTTCAGTGGTTCCTCCCCGAGAATGATCTTTGTATCTGTTATTTAGCTCTAAATGTTATATTCCCTACCTCCTCTATGTCACCTCCTTCCACTTTCTAATCTAATAATGCAAGTTAGTATTTCCTTGTGCCTTTTCCATTTGGTATTTTTACATTGAAACCCTTCTATTTTTTTAAGGAACTGTCAGAGGAGCCTACCAAATGAAATTAGTCATATCAGATTAATTTCATTTCTTTTTTGACAGTTACCAGATATAGAATGCCTGAATTTTATCAATCATTTGAGAAAGTCTCTTACAAGATGTAGAGATGATAGTATAGTTACTTGGATATTGAACTGGTTGAATGGCCCAACCCAAAAAAGCATTGATTAGTTGTCAGTTACTCTCAAGGGAAGTCTCAAATGGTATTCCCCTAAGAGTCCCGTTTTTGTTTTGTTTAATATTTTTATCAATAAATTTGATTAAGATGCAGATGGCATGCTCATCAGATTTTTAGGAATAGGAAGTGGGGAGGGATAGCTAATTCTTGGATGAGAGAATTAGGATCCAGAAAGATCTTGACAGGATGAAATAGTAGACTAAATATTGAAGAAGATTAAAGGTAGAAACCTAGACTTAAGTTCTTGAAAAATTAAAATGCATAAGTATAAGCGAGGAAAGACATAGCCAGTGAATAAGAATTAGGAGTTTTAATAGAATGGAAGCTTAGAGAGTCAGTAGTAGAACCTGGCAGTCAAAAAAACTAATGGAAACACACACTGGATTAAAAGAAATATAGTAGACAGAACAAGGTAGTTAAGAATCCTTATCAGACAACATCTGGGGTCTTTAATTCTGGATGCCACATTTCAGGAGAGACAAGGTGGAGTATATCTAGAGGACTGGTGATCAACATGCTGAGGGGACTTGAAATTATTCCACACAAGTAGCAGTTAAAAGTCTAGAGTTTTTACATTGGAGGAAAAAAGACGTATGAGATGAAGGAGGGAATAAGCACTTATATAGTGCCTATTATGTTCCAGGGCCTGTGCCCTTTTACATATATTACATAATTTACATAAGCCCTTTTACAAATATTATCTCATTTGGTCCTCACAATAATCCTGCAAGGTAGGTGCTATTATTATTCCCATTTCATAGCTGAGAAAACTGAGGAAAAGAGAGATTAAGTGACTTCCCCAGGGTCATATACTAGTAAATATCTGAGGCTTGATTTGAATTCATGTCTTTTTAACTCCAGGCCCGGCACTCCATTCATGATGCCACTAGTTGTGTAAGTAACATGGTTATTGCTCTAATACGTTTGAGGGGTTATTATATGGCCTAAGAAATAAATTTATTCTGATTGACTTCATAACACAAAAGTAGGATGAATGCATAGAAGTTACAAGAATGCAAATGTGAGCTCAATGCAAAGAATTTCAAATGAATTAGAGCTGTCTCGAAGTGGAATGTGTTGCCAAGAGAGCTACAAACTTCCAGTCATTGGTAGTTCTCAAGAGGGGACATGATATATTACCTCTTGTTTAGGATTTTGTGTGACCCTTCATGATCCCATTTGGAGTTATCTTGGCAAGGATACTGGAGTGGTTTGCTTTTTCCTTCTCCACTTCATTTTACAGATGTGGAAACTGAAGCAAACAGAGTAAAGTGACTTTCCCAGCATCATGCAGTTCCTAAGTGTCCATGGCCAGGTCCTGATTCCAAGCCCAGTGTTCTATCCACTGTGCCATCTAGTTGCCTAAACGAAATTAGCAATATACAAGTTTAACACCAATTCTATGATCATTTTTATTATTAGCATTTATATAGTACATTAAGGTTTGCAAAGTGCTTCACATAGCCTAACTCATTTGATTCTCACAACAATCCTATAAGGCAGATGTTCTAATTATTCCCATTTCACAAATGAGGAAATTGAGGTATAGAGAGGTTACGTGACTTGTCCTGGGTCACACATCTAGTAGATGTCTGGGTCAAAATTCAAACTCAAGTCTTCCTGACTCCAAGTCCTAGCATTCTATCCATTCCATAGTGATCTCTATCTGCCACTTCAGTTTTCCCTCAAACCTATTCTACCCACATCTACTCAGCTTCAAATGTCAATTGTCCAGTGAAATCAGAGAAAGAGATTTAGAGTTTTAAGGCACCTTAGACAGCATCTAGTCCACACTTGACATTTTAAAGATGAAAAACCAAGGTCCCCAGAATTACACAGTAAGTGTCTGGGGGTAGAATTTATACTGAGGACTTCCTGATTCTAGGTCCAATATTCTCTCCATTACACTATACCATCGCTACACTGTGGTAGTTGGTCAGTCTGAATATTTTAGCAACAAAAATAAATGATTTTTGCTTGGGTAGTAGGTGATTTTGCTTGATATTTAGATAGATAGATAGAGAGAGAGAGAGAGAGAGAGAGAGATAGAGAGAGATAGAGAGATATGTGTGTGTGTGTATGTGTCTGTGTGTGTATGTATGTGTGCATGCCTGGTAAAGGAAACACTTATTTAATGGCCAACTAATAGAATTTCTCACAATTTACATTATTTTCACCTATATATAGCAACTATTTTCTCACAATAACTTGAAAAATATACTCAGCTAGTTTTGTTTTGCAATTTAGGAGGAGAAGATTTTTTTTTTTATAGACCTGAAGAAACAATGTGTGCATCTTGGGTTTTGGTTATTACATATATTTTGGAAGTGTAAAGCTAAAAATTTAATTGATCACAAAGTTGTTCAAACTCATTTAAAATCTAGTTATGACATTTAATCAAAATTTTTCAATAGTGGAGAATCCCAAAAGGTTGGCTTCACATTGTGTGAAGAAGTATTTCTTTTTATTGGTTTTAAATTTATATGCCACTAATTTCATCTAGTGACCCCTTTTCCACATATTATGGACCCTGTACAAAGAAGACACTAATCAGTTTTTACTACATCTTTTGTAATGTTAATTATCTTCTCTTGACTTCTCCTTTGCAAGACTAAGTAACCTCAGCTTCTTTAGTTTCTCATCATGCTGAAAGTGAATTCCACATATCTCTAACCATATTTCTCTCCCTCCTCTGGACCTTTACATTTTCAGTTACATACTTAAAGTAAGATGAACAAAATTGAGGCCTGGTCTTGCCTAGCTAATAAGATTGGACTAATTCACAACTTGAGGTGATTTGGCTTGCTGACTTTTTCAAAAGAAAGAGTACTAGTTAGTCACCTTTCAGGGTTCTGGTAAAAAGGGGAAATGTGGGAAATATAGCCATGTTAGTTTTGGAACCTAGCATTCAAAAGAAACCAAGTGGGCTCCAAGTGAATATTAATTCAATAATTAATGAGCCAAAGACAGAACGATTTTAAAAGACCTTCCAAAAGACTCCCAATACATCTTGCATTTTCTACAATTCTCAAATCTTTAATTTGTATAAAGTATGTGTCATCACACTTCAAATTAGTTTAGATTCAATGTCTCATTATAAATGTTTCTTTTTCATTGATATTGCCTACAAGGTATACAGCAGCCAAATACTGCACATAATCATTTTATGTCATCAATCCATATTTTTAAAAAGGGACATTAATGTGTCCCACAAAATCAGTTTCACTGCAGCTTAGCAAAATAATTTCTGCAGACAATTATAGCAATATATAATGATCAACTTATCAGTTTATATATATATATATATAACTTTATTATTAATTTATCTGTAATCTCTCAAAAAATTCCATAATGTGAGACCTTGTCATGTTATGAAGGTACCCTTACATTCTTGAAAGTCGTATCAGACGATGAACCAACACAGTCCTAGTAAAAAAGCAAACAACTTTTGTCTGCTGTCCAAGTACAAGCCAGATTATGAAGAAAGTCCATCACTAGAAGATAAGTTGTTTTTGTTTGGGGCTAAAGCAACCCATAAGACTAAATGTATATCTATCTAGACACATGTATATGTATATATACACATACATACACACATATATACACATCAAATATTGCACAATATATATATATACACATATGTATTCTAGATTATAAATATAGATATACATACACCCCAATTTCAAGGAAGTATGAAGCAAAACTATAACTTCTTGCTTTGGAAAAGGAAGATTGCCAATAGAGTATCAGGATCAAATGGAAGGCCTTAGTGTTGGGCTGAAGGACAACAGGAAGAGCTGGCACAACAACAGAAGGCAGGACTTTCTGCACTTGCTGACCAAAAGCATCCAATGTGGCCCCCAATCCTCTGAAGCCTTCTTTCACAGTAACACTGGCAGAAAAAGCTGATGGTGTTAAGAATCATGTAGTTCTTAGAATGCCCATAGACACTGACTGAACTGTTTTCTTTCATACTGGATAATCTTTGCCCAGTGACCTAAGTGTAACATAAGATTTATGGAACTGAATGGCATCTGTTTTGACGTTCTCACTATAAAAGACATTCAGAACATTCGTTGATTCTAGAAAAAACGTAGATAGATGTACAAAATAATGAAGAGCACAATGAGCAGAAAAGTTATGTACAGTAACAGCAATATTTTTTTAAGAAGAACTTTGAGTAACCAAGTCATTTTGACAATTACAAACAACCAAATTAACTACAAAGGACATATGAAGGAAGATGCTCTCTGCATCCAGAGAAAGAACAGATTAACAGAAGTATATATAGAATGATTGTATGTGTGCTATATGAAGAAAATCCATTACTAGATGATGGGTTGTTTTTGTTTGGGGCTAAAACAACCCATAAAATCAAATATTTATCTATACACATATGCATGTGTATATTTATACCACACATATACACATATATATGTGGACACATACCTATATACATGCATACATATGTACACACATTTGTGTCTAGTGGTATCCATCTCTAAATGGGGAAGGGAAGAAAAAAGAAAATTACATGATAAATTTATTATATATTTAAAAGGAATAGCAAGCAGTACATAATAGATCTGTGGTTTCATGTGCAGTCATCTTTTTATCATTCTACTTTGTTATGGAAATGATCATTTTATTTCACAAATAAAATATTTTTTTTAATAAAATAAAGAACACCAAAGGGCAAAGTCCTTTGAGGACAAAGAGGGTGAAGAAAGGAATTTTGAGCAGTTGATTCATGACATGCTCAAAAGCAATTTAAAAAAAGCCATTTGTATCCCTGCTATCTAGGACAGTGTCTGGCACATAGTAGGCACTTAATAAATACTTGATCATTGATTGATTCCATGGGGAATATATATATATATATATATACATATATTATTTAAGATGAGCAAAGGGAAAGAGATTATCATGGAGCTAACTGCACCTTATGTGATAGCAGTATATATGACAAGGAAGAAGAAATGTTTTGAAAGCCTTAACTACTCCCTTGTTACACAGTGGTTTTGATGCAGTGATGGGCACAGTGAAGAGAATAGGAAGAAATATAGCTTCAGATCAAGAAATAGGATCATGGATCTAGAGTGGAAAGGGCCCTTAGAGATCAACTTGTTCAGGCCTTCCCCCTCCCCAGCCCCTTTTTTGCAAATTAAACAAAGACTTGGAAAGTTAAGTGATTTTCCTTAAGTCACCTAGAGCAATACATTTCAGATGTGAGATTTGAATCCAGGTCCTCATTTTCCAAAACCAGTGCTCACCACTGAACCATGAAGACCAAAAGTCCATCACATCCACATAGAATGAATATTTTCTTCAAGAAGAAAGACTGATTAACGAAAGCCCAAAACAGCATCTCAGAAATGTAATTAGCTATGTTTTGATAGAAAACAAATGCTTACAGATGTGGGAACCATGTGGGGAACCAACTGTCTCTGTGCGGTTAAATCATCACCTGGTTACTGCAAAGATAAAAAAAAAAAAGTAAATAGCAAATTAGAAAAGAGGAGAAAGACAAGAATATGACGATGTGTTTTGTTACTATAGACCTGTCCTGATAGATGAAGCTCTCAACTCAGGAAATCAGGAACGGGCAGAAGTAAAAGCAGTGACTGGCAGTCATGACTTCTTCAAGAAGTTTGACCAATGCACGACAGCTAACAAACCAGAGAGGCTGAAAGAACTTAGAACATGCCTCAGCCAGGGATATGGCAAGCAGGGGCAACACCTTACAAATACTCTTCTGAGACAGTATGAAAGAAAACTACAAGCACGATCACTGCGAGGAAACAGTGAAAAGCAGCTGAGGTAAATAATAATAATGATAACGATGATAAATAATGAGCTTAAAGGAAGCTCTGAGATACCCCACTAAACCAGCCTTTCTTTGAGCATTTATTCTTTAAGGGAGATCACAAAGAGAAGATTGCTGACATTTTGTTTTTATTTCTAAGCAATGACAGAAAAACTACATTTGGATCCAATTACTTGAAGTCATGAAGAGATGCTAGACCTGACCAAATACAGAAAGGCCAGATTTGTGCTGAAGTTGTAGCCACTGTTTTCATTTACATAGCGATTATGTATAATGTTCTTATTTCTATTCACCTTACGTGATTTTCTGTGTCTTCAGAAAGCTCCCTGACGACCTCATGTTTGCAGTGTCTTTTGGCTCAATAATGTTCAATTATAATTTGTTGCAATTTATTTGGCCAGTTAACAATGAATGGACACCAGTTTTGTTTCTAGCATTTTTGCTACTGCAAAAGTAATATTATGGATATGTGGGCATATATGGAACCTTTCTGTCTTTGACCTCCTTGGTCAGTTCTTTTATCCTTGTTCTGGAAGTAACTGGGCCAAAGGGTCTGAACATTTTAAATTTCCTCAGATAAACTCGAAGTCATTTTTCCAAGTGACTGGAACACTCACAGAGTGTCTCTTTTCCTACCTATGTACCCTCTTTCCATTACTTATCATTTTCACCACTTTAAGGAGTGTGAGGTTATACCTCAGAATCATTTTAATTTGTATTTCTGTGATCATTAGTGATTTGGAGTCATCTTTCACATGGTTGTTGATAGCTTATAATTCTTAATTTGAAAACTGTTTATACCTTTTTTTGTCTATTAGGAAGTGGCATATATTTATGCTTTATGTATTTGTGTTAATCTCCTATAAATCTTGGATATTAAACTCCTGTCAGAGTTATCCGGTATGAATTTTTTTTTCCATTCAAGTCTTTTAATATTCTAATTGTATTGATTTTGTTCATGTAAAAATCTTTTAATTTAACTAATCAAAATTCTATATTTTGCAATCTCAAACGTCTTTTTTTAGTCACAAGAATTTCTCTTAGCCATAGTCATTCTTTTTTAATTTTTTAAAAAATGCTGCAAACTTTCATATTTAAAATAAATATCTGATATTCACTAAAAATGCAAAATTAGATCAAGAGCATTGATTAGACAAGGAAGATTTTTTAAAATAATGAAATTCAATATACCAATGTTTAGTAAACCTAAAAATGTAAATTACTTACAAATGAATCTACTCTCTGATAAGAACATGAAAAAACTGAGAAACAGGCAGAAGTTAGGCTTAGACCAACCTCTTACACCACATGCACAGTTAATTCAGAATGTATATGTGCTTTGAATATCAAAGATGATACCATTAAAATTTTGGAAGGGTGTTGTGCCAGTGCAATATTCACATCACTGGCAGCCACTGGAAATATGCTGGCATAGTACTCAACTGCAAAATATAACAAACTCTCCATATAGAAGACCGAAGCAAAACATTTATTCAGATACCAGAAAACCAAATCCCAAAACCAGTAAGCTGATTCCATCATAGTAGCAGAGAAGTTAATAAGCCATAACAACAGAGAACCACAGCATCCTTTAGCCTTCCCACAAGCCAACATTTACTCACAAGTCTGTCTCCCTTGGATGCATCCTCTCTTCCCTCCAGTCTAGCTGCTCTGACTCCCAGCTTCCTGTGGGCTCTGCTCTACCCTTCAGCAAACTCCTCCCACCACAGGCTCCATGTGATTACATTCAGCCTATTAGGGGGTAGGGTATATCTTCAAAGCAGGGAAGGTCTTCAAATTCCCTTAGGCCTATTAAAGGGCAGGGAATATCTTCAAATTACCATTACCATTACAAAGGAAAACATTGTATATCTTTAGCAACTATGGGGGGGGGGGAGGGGGATCTTAAATGATAGAGATAACTATGAGAGATAAAATAGATCATTTTGATTACTTGAAATTTTAAAAAACTTTTGTAAAAAATAGAATTAATGAAACTAAGATAAGAAGGAAAACAACTGGGAATACATCTTTGTATTAAATATTTCTGGTAAGAGTTTGATGTCTGAGATATAAAGACAATTAAAAGAAATATATAGGTCCAAAATACATTCCCCAATAGAGATCAAAGGAAATGAACAAACAATTCTCAAAATAATAATTCCAAATTCTTAACAAGCATATTAAAGAATATTCCAAATCACTACAAATAAATACAAAACTAAACAACACCGAGGTTACACATCAAGTATAGCAAATTGGCAAAGATAACAAAAGACAGGAATAGTGTTGGGAAACTGTGGAGACACAGAATTACTGATGCATTTTGGTGTAGTTGTGAATTGGCCCAAACATTCTGAAGGACAATTTGGAATTATGCAATAAAGAAACTGAATTGTCTAGGGTTTCCAGTAGTGACCAAGGAGGTCACAGACAAAAAGGAAGGCTCTATATACCCTGAAGTATTTATAGCAGCAATTTCTGTGGTAGCAAAAATAAAAACAAAAACTGGAAACAAAGTAGGTTCTCCAGTTTGGGGGAAGCATTCAATAAAGCGGTGATACATGAATGTAAAGGAATATTACTGTTATAAGGAATGATGAACATGACAAATTTAGATATGTTTGGATATTACTTTTATATATACATGCGTACATACATATATCTGTATATATAAACTGATGAAAAGTGAGGTAAGTGGAGCCAAGAAAACAATATGCATAAGGACTACAAGAATGTAAATGTAACGAATGACAGCCACAAAATAGTTGAAAAATGAATCATGTGAAATTATAATAACCAACCTTGGCATCAAAAATATGAGAATACATCCGTTCCAGCTTCTTTGCAGAGGATAAGATCCACAGTTACATAATAATGCATCTAATGTTAGACTTTGTAAATGTCTTGGCCAGTTTTGCTGATTTTTTTTTCTTATTTGCTTCAGTCTTTTCTTTTCCAGCACTCTCCTGATATAATTTCTATAGGCCCTTTTCTCTGCCCTTCTCCCAGACAACTAAGTAATGCCGAGGTCCACCTCAGGCATTCTTTCTCTTTTCTCTTTCTGATGTCTCTACATAAGGTAGAGACTTGAATTTAAAAGTATTTTCCACTGACGTTTCTTCAGTCTTACCCTGGATATAAGTCCTATCAAGTCCCTTCTTCAGGGCAAGAAGAATATCTCTCAGTTTAATCACCATTGCTCATTCCCTACTATGGTACACTCTGTAAGGGTAATAATAACCATGTCACAAACTCTGTGTATACACACATATCCATAAATCAAAGTGAAAGAATTCCATGGCAAGCCACATGGAAGCTGAAGGTACCAACCCTCTGCATTTGTCTGTTCACTCTGTCCTATCATTCTGAAATGTAAAATCTCACTTCCCATTGCGACTGCCTTTCTTTACATGCTTCTGCACTCACCTGACCCCAGCTAACTTTCAACCATCCAAATGACGTATATGCTTACAAGCTGACTACTTAGTGACACTCTTAAATATCTCCTTCAGAAATATAATCAATAGTTTCTTTCTCCAGTGGCCCTGAAAAAAGTGAGAAGGGAAACTTTTGTTTCTGTTTTTCCCTCTCACTCCCATTTCATCCTAATGTAATATTTTGGAAATCTTTCCTTCAACAGTTTCTTTGAAAAGAAAAGTTATTAAAGGTTGGTTTCTAAAAGAAAGATGGAAGGTGGTATATAGGCTAGTTCACTTCATTATCACATTTTCTTTCCCTAATAATCACCTTCTTTGTAAGGAAAATGTAGAGCTGGATCAGCTGTACTGTTTGTAAGATTTAGGAGAATAGAATTGAAAGAAGCTAATTTCCCTTTCAAATGGTAACAAATAATGACAGTCTTTGGGTACTTTTGTTTGATGCTGGTTTAAGAAATATAATGCTCTATACAATATGCTCGTGAAGCATTTAATCTTTCATGATGGGCATCAATAAAATTTCATTCCCTCTAAAGTTTTAACATTTGTTCAGCACATTTTCTTGTTAAATCTTATCCAGTTAAACTATATTCTACTACTTATATTTATTAGGTAGGATTGGCCTAAGTAGACAATGTCTGAATCTCCTTTTCTATAATAACACTTTGACTCAACAAATAGTTGTTACTATTTTATTACCTCAAATCAAATTATAGAACCCTGGAATACTGAACATTGATTTTTTGCTAAACAGAACATCCTATTTTTCCAAGCTAAAATGTTTTACGATTCTTAATGGCCCAGTTATTTGAAACACTGTGAAAAGTATCAATGAATTTTTTCCAACTGGTTAAAATATCATACATTTCTTTCACCAGTTCAGATATCTTTGTCTTTGATCTTTACTCATAGAATTTAGTGAGAAGGTGGAAAAGACGATTGTTATAGAAAATGAATCAACAATATGATGGACAAAAGATCACATAGAAGTAATAAAAAGATTTTTTTACTTCAAAAAAACTCAGAAAAAAGTGGGAGTCTTTAGATAAGAACTTTAAAAATCTCTTTAGCAGAATTCTGCCTAACTCACATGATGTTATTAGAAAACCAAGCGTATCTACTTGCATGTACACAATGATTAGTATATTATAAAGATAAAGTCAACTAAATGAAATCAGTAATAAACTTAGGGTCCACAATTACTTTAGAGATAGTAACATATTTAAATTAGTTAATAAAATCATTTGAAGTATCATAATTACTAATATCTTATTATCTATAACTGCATGAAAAGTTTATTATCAATTTTATTTTATTCTATTTAAGGGGAAAAAACTAGAAGTAAGCATTAAATCCTATGCACATCAAGCTGAGAACTGAAGAGTAGAAAGAGGGTGGGCGAGATTGCCTTGGGAAATTGTATGGTGTTTGAATGAACCAAAGTTTCTCTCTGAAACAAGGGTTCATCTTTTGAACAAAATTACCATATTGAAAACAATAACTTTAATGACAATAGGTACTTATATTTTGAACTGAATCTGTACTTTCATTAGTATAGGAAACTCTCAGTGAGAAAAATTTTTACCAGTGCTCTATAACTTACAGTTTTGGGAGTTGTGGCAGTGAGAGTTTAAGTGATTTGTTCATATTCACCTAGCCAGTACAACATACACACACACACATATACACCCCTTACGTAATACAGAGGAGTAATAGAGAGTATAAAGCACGATCTTCGGCGGTGGAAGAAAAGACACGGTAGAGGCGTTGTATTCTTTCTTCCTAGTGCTAGCCGCCAGGTGGTGTAGTTATCCTAGGAGAAATGCTGCTTACCTTTCTGAAGGGAGGGGATTAGAGAGTAAAGGACGTTCTTGGGGGATCAAGGCAGGCAGAGGAACTTCGCATGAATAGGGGGAGAAGTTCATATATATAAAATATTAATAACTTGGTTATTCATAATTCAAGGAGTGCCTTTAAAGGGTGTGTTAACAATATCTTTCCTTTTTTCTCTGTATATTAATATAACTATTTTTCTAGTGGTCTGAGTATGCTTCTCTAATAAATAGGAACTAATATGTTAGCTAGGTCCTAATTAGTGCGAATAATGAATTCCCTGAAATGGTCACATGTATTTGAATTTGCAACTATTCAAAGTTATAATTATGTCTAAATATGGTCATTGGTTCTAGCCCAATGGAAATATGTAGTATGAATTCAAATAATCCAACCACTTTAAGACATTCAATATATTTACTAATGTGGACCCAGTTTAATAAATGTATTTTAGACTTAAAACACTAATAATATGAGATCTGCTGATTTAAAGACTATTTGTTAATCCAGAGCTTACCTTTGATATTACCAACAGATAAGATATTTCTACTACTACTTTATGGATTTGGTTCCATAAATAAAGTTATTCTTACTGAGGCAGCTAATTGGTCGTAGCAGGCAAAGGTTTCACTGGATTTTGCTTTTCTTAGACTAATTTAAACTAATCACAAATCATGTCAAATAAAGACACATAAAAGGTCTCTGAGAAACTGGGAATAAATAAACATTTAGGAACTTTAATGCCAGCTGGTGTATACCTTGTACCCATTTTCTAAATTTCTACCTGAGAGGTGATAAAAAGTGGAAATAATAGTATCATTACATGGATGATTGGACTTGGGCAAAAACAGACCAAAAAATCATGCATCAAAATTGGAAAATGGCACAGAACTAAAAGCTAATGATGGAACTTTCTTTTTAAGGCTCTGTATCATTTTGTCTCCAAAGGTTGCATGTTAAATTCAGAAGTCATACCTGATATTTTTTAATACTGAACAAATTGAATCATTCTAAACATTCACTAACTATGGAGATGACAATAAATGACTATTAAGTTCTGAACAAAAGTAAAAACCTGTCTTGCCAAGGCTTCTTTAAGAACATGTGAACTTATAGTTGTTAAAATTTTTTAAAGTAAATTATTAGAACAAGTCTATTGATAAGGAAGAATCAGAAATAACTGAACTCTAACAATAATTGATAAATCTGAGAACAAAAATTACTTAGGGAAGAATTCCCTTTTTGACAAGAATTGCTAGAAGAATTGGAAAGATGTGTGGCAGAAATTAGGTTTAGACCAACATCTTATACCACCTACTATAGTATCTGGAAAATAAATATAAATATTCTGAATATGAAATATCCTGAATTATCCTACCATAAACAAATTAGAAGAGAACCATATGAAGTGCCTTTCCCAGCTATAGCTAAGGTGACAACACTTAATCAAAAAAGAGAGAGTTGATACAAAGAATAAAATGGATCATTTTGATTATATAAAATTGGAAAGCGTTAGCAATAATAAAATTAGTACAAGTAAGATAAAAAGGGAAACAGTTGATTGGGAAAAAAATCTTTGCATCAATTATTTCTGACAAGGATCTGATATTTAAGATATATAAACAACTAACAGAAATATTAAGACCAAAAACCATTCTGTAGTGGATAAATGTTCAAATGATTCAAATAAACAATTCTAAAAGAATTGCAAACTATTAACAACCATAAGGTAACTATAATAATATAAGAAATGCAAATCAAAACCATTTTGATGCTTTATTTCACAATCAGCAAGTTAGCAAAAATGACAAAAGAAGGAAAGTCAAAACTGCAGAAGTTGTGGCAGTGAAGGCAAACTAACACCTTGTTGGTGAAACTGTAGTTAGTCTGGAAGGGACTTTGGAATTATGTTGAGAGTGATTAAAATATCCATACATTTTGATTCTTAGAGTAGGTGATGAGGCATATACCCTAAAGAGGGCAACGATACAAAGAAAGGTCCCATACATACCAACATGATTCTGTTTATAGCCAAGAACTTGAAATAAAAAGATATCCATTGTTTTTGGGTATGGTAAAATAAATTGTGGTACATAAGTGAATTGAATACTATAAAGATGATGACTACAGACAAGAATGTGAACACTTGTATGAATTAATACAAAGTGATGTAAACAGAATCGCTAAAACAATGTATACAATGACTGCAGCAATGTAAATGAAAATAACGAAATTAGAAGTGAATACTGTGAAATTATACTGATCAAATTTAGTCCTAAAAAAATGTATAAAGTATTAAAATTTTGATTTGCATTTCTCATATTATTATGGGTATCTTATGGTTATTAATAATTTGTAATACTTTTAGAACCATTCATTTGAATCCTTTGACCACTTATCCACTAGGGAATAGCTTTTGGTCTTAAAATTTCTGTTAGTTGTCTATATACCTTAGATACCAGATCCTTGTCAGAAATTATTGATGCAAAGATTTTTCCCCAGTCAACTATTTCCCTCCGTTTAGGGATGTGGGGGTTCTATGAGTATGGAACACTGTATACAAGGTCAGACTTGGTTGATATTTTCGTTAATTTTGCTAAACCACTGTTTGTTTTTCTTTGTTATAAGAGACAACTCTCAAGGAGGGGAAGAGAAATTTTCAGAGATGTCAAAATAAAAGATATTTATAAAATTTTTTCAAAAGAATATTGAAACTCCTTTTTGTAGTGACAAAGAATTAGAAATTGAGGGGATGCCCATCCACTGACTGAACAAACTGTGGTATAGGGTTATAATGGGATATTGCTGTGCTACAAGAAATGATGAGCAGGCTGATTTCAGGAAAAACTGGGAAGGACTTATATAAACTGATGCAAAGTGAATTGGACAGAGTCAAGAGAACATTGTACATTGTTCAAAATGGTACAATGATCAACTGTGCATGACTTAGCTATTCTCAGAAGTATAGTGATTCCAAGACAATTCCAAAGGACTCATGATGAAAAATGCTATCCACCTCCAGAGAAAGAACTGATGGAGTCTGAATGCAGATCAAATTATACTGTTTTTCACTTTCTGTATTTTTTGTGTCTTGTTTTTCTTTGAGTCTGTGTCTTCTTTCACAACATGACTAATGTGGCAATATGTTGTATGACTGAACATGTATAACCTATATCAAATTGTATACCATCTCAAGGAGGGGGGAGGTGAGGGAAGAAGAAAGAAAATTAGGAACTCAAAATTTTTAAAAAGTGAATGTTAAAAATTATTTTTACCTGTAAGTGGAGAAATATAAAATATTATTTTAAAAAGAATATGGAAATTTAATTAGTTGCTGTTACATTCAGCTACTTGAATTTTTTCATCAATTGCATCTACCTGGCAAGTTATGAAGCTGAACTATTTTTGTTACTGTATATAACTATGTATCTAGCATTTTCTGTAAGTACAAGATTAATGAAGATATGATTTTTGTCTCCTACGAGCCTCTGAAGACAATTTAAAATCCTGAAAGGAGTTATAGGTTAATATAGGGCTAACATTCATTTTTAGTTTCTCAATGATGAACATTTATATTTAGCATTTAGGTGCCACTTTAGTGCCTATTGTAGAATACACACAAAATATACACACGTATACATATACATCCATACACACACACACACACACATATACATATACACACGTATACATATACATCCATACACACACACACACACACATATATACATACACACATATGTTTGTAGGCAAAGATAGACTTCCACAGTGAACAAGTCATCAGATATATCTTCTATCTCTTCTGCTGAATGCCACATGAGAGCTAAGCATCTTTAATACTGTACTGACATCTAGAAGTACTGTCACTACTCAGCTATCACAACCATAACTCTGTAGCTCCATTGGAATGGCAGATCATGTGAAGAGAATGGAAGGTAGCAAATATTTGCTGAGAAGTAATTAATTTTACTGGGAAAGTAATTTATTTACTGAAAAAGAAATTATACTGAGACAATGCACTATTCAATTAATCATCAAGCACTTATTAAGTGCCAACTATGGGCTAGGCAAAGGGCATAGAAAGGCAAAAACAACTCCACCCCTCAGGGAACTTATATTCTAAATGGAGAATTTTGGTAAACAAATCAATACAGGCTAACAGAGATCCTGGCATGTGAAGTTCAGGGGTTTGGTAGATCAATATTCTCTAATTTAAGGTCATAAAAGCACTAGCCTGAATTATAAGGTCAGGGAAATCCATACATTTAATTCATAAATGGCATAATTGGAAAATATACCATAACCACACTCATTACTGTTACAATTGATCACTATTCATATTTGAATCTGTTGTCAGTCATTATGATGTGAATGAAGATCCACTGAACACTAGGCTGATGTTCTGGTATTTCCATTTCTGTCCCGATTTTCAGAACATTGACTCATCTCATTAAGTTTTCAGTCCCCAAGTTGACCGATCATAATTTTATCAGCTCATTTCTTAGGTGAAGTTATCCATCTGGTGTCCAGAAAGCTGTTATTGGATTTAAGATTTAACTGTCAGGAAACTCTAGATTCTAGTAATATATTTTCTTTTGCTTAGTGTGTTACTGTGGGACAAATCATTAAGCTTCTTAAAATTTAAAATTCCTCTTTTCTAAAATAAGGATTTTATAGTCTGCTACCAAACTCAGAGGAATATCAAGAAAGCCAGTCATTTAATACTTTGTTGGGTGCTTCAAGTTCTTCTGAAGAAACTCTAAAATTACAAACTACTATAAATACAAATTGTACCCCAAAGTTCTTTTTGTCTTTTCTTTCATTCTCATACTTTTTCCTTCCTTCCTTCCTCCCTCCCTCCCTCCCTTCCTTCCTTCCTTTCTTCCTTCCTTCTTCCTATGGAGCTTAAGGGATACTTGTGAGGCAATGTTGGAATTCTTTATTCAGCAGTAGCTACATTTCTATATTCTTTCAGATAAAGGTTTCCTTGGTGTTGAATCTACTGACTACTGATTCTGCAAGATTCTTTCTCAGAGTAATTGATCTTTGTCTCTATAGCAAGATTAACCAGTACTAGAACCTGATATTAACAGCCTTTTCAATCAATTTCTTTGGCTAGACACTCACAGGCAGCCTCTTAGGGAGAGATATGCTGCGTTTACATGTTTCAAGATTAGATATACTAACAAAGAACTAGGTTACATTCTAGAGAGAATTAAGAGTCTATTATTCACTCCAGGCTACTGGTGGCCCCTGTAGTCTAGTTTCCATTGTTCATATCAGCAGCCTACTAAGGGGAGGGAGGAAAAAAAAAGAGTAAACCTGAGGCGTAAAGCACATTTGAAAAGACATTACTGAAGCCTATCGGATGTGGGGCGTTCTTTATTTACTTCTGCTTGCAGGGAAATTAAAGTAACTTATCTACAATTGCAAGTTTCATAAATAAATATTTATCTTCAAGATCTAGACTATAGGCCAATGTGCGATTTTTTTTAAAATTAAAAGTATAGTCTGGCCTACATAAAAATGAAGTTGGCAAAAGCTCATTAAGATTTATTATATGTCCCAAATTTTGTAGTCCCAAAGCTTAACGACAGATGGTGGTGTAACTCCACCAATTTTGCAACTTCTGCACTCAATTTGATGTACTATAGATTAGCCCTTCATTTGACTTCGGAAAACCGGTATTTTCTTCCCTTTCTAAACTCTAAGAAGCAGGGGAAATATGCATATGTGTGTGTGTGTGTGTGTGTGTGTGCGCGTGTGTGTGTTTGGGGAGGCGAAGGGGGTTAGGAGGTTGGGGGTAGTCAGTTGTGTTGAAGAGCAGTCTGTTTGTTTCTCTTTCTGCAAACAGTAGTCATGAAAAATAGAAACCTGATCTGTGCAGTTCTGTGATCCGAAAGGAAAAACACATTACAATAATTAAAAGAAGACGTTCGATAAAGGGTTATCTGAAGCGAGTAATACAATACAACTTTGCAGATGGTAGCTCTAACAGGAAATCGGGAATAAACAACCATTTGGCTAAACCTTTTCTATTCCCTCTTAATATCTCAACTATATTTAAAAAAAATTAAAAACAGTAACATTGATAAAAGGCATTCATAGAAAAATGTAGTTAATATTTGACTGGAAAATTTTCTAAAGACAACACTTTAGCATCAGAAGAATCGTACAATTTTGTGGCAAAGCAATTAAATAGAAGCAGGGGAACAAAAAAGTGCTGTGAATGAAGTACCATTAAACAATACAGATGTTTCTACTATGTGTCATTCACAGAGATTTCCTTCCTCCTTTCTCGTCTGAGTGTCTCACTTGGGTTGCTTCATTTCGCGAAAGAAGCACTGGCAAAGAGCATATCAAACGAACTTAACTGGTACCTGACTCCCTGATGGAGCACTGTCACAGATTTTGTTGTTTTGAGGATTTTTTGTCCAACAAACATTATATCATATATTTCTTTAAGAGGGACTTATAGGGGGTACATTCAGTGAAAGATCTTTTGTTTCGGAGTAAAGCAGTTCAAGTTTCGCCCGAATTATCTTTGAATGACGGGCTGACCAACGTTATAGAACTGAATGGAGACCAGACCTATGCAACAGGAGCAACCGGGGACGCAATCCTAGAAACAGGTTTCGGCTTTCCTCCTCCTTTCCCCAATGTATTGCTTTTCGTTTAAAAGGCTATATTGAGCCAGTTGAATAACACTTGACTTGTGTAAAAGACAAGTATTCGTTCGCTTTTTGCCCTTCCAGAGTTTGCCTGAGCCTCGGAAACCCGGCTTGTCAATTATGATTTCAACTTTCTTGAATTCTGTTAGAACTGCGCCCTTCAAGCATGTTGCAGTAACTAACCAACGTGAAACAAAGCGTTTAGTGTTTTGCTAACATGATGGGGGAGTTAAAAGAGTAGCGAGTAACCAAACAAATATACTTTATGGCCACCCATCAACAAAGAACATGCCACCGTGGCAGTGAATGGTAACGTGTATGTACGTAGTGTGTGGAGAGGGAAGAAAGAGGAGAAAAGAAGGAGGGTGGGGAAGTAGAAGAAGAGGTTGAAGAAAGAGGTAGAGAGAGAAGTGGAGGAAAGAAGGTGGAGGAGGACGGAATAGAGAAAGGTACAGGGAGAGAGAAATCAGAGACAGAAAGAAGAAGAGACGGAGAGAATAAAGAGGAATAAAGAGGAGAAGGAGAGGCAGAGGCAGAGTACAGAGAAGAGGAGAGAAAAAGAGAGAGAGAGGGAGAGGGAGAGAGAGAGAAAGAGAGAGAGGGAGAGAGAGAGAGAGAGAGAGAGAGAGAGAGAGAGAGAGAGAGAGAGAGAGAGAGCGAGAGAGCGCCCTGGGGCTGAACTTTCACCTCTCGAACCCGGGCTAACCCTATTGGTTGAGAGTTAGGAATCAGAGAAGCAGCTGAGCTTTGCTGCTTCCAGTCGAACCTGCAATTCTCACCTCGCCCTCCTTGTTCCCTGGGGGGATGGGGTAGTGGTAGTGCTAGTCAGCCTCAGAAGAAATATATGCAGGTTTGTAAAGATAATGACTCGAAGTACAAAGGGAAGCGTACTTCTAGGTGTGGACAGCCCAGCAGAGATTGATTAGTAGTAAGATTATCCCCTCACTCTAAGATAGGCAACTCAAGCTGCAACTTCCTTTTTGCACCTTTTATCTCTTGGCTACTTTCACTCACAGCAAAGAAACTTCAGAGGCTAACAAATTTCGCAAAAACGTGTGTTTATGTACAGAAAGGGCGGAAGGTGAAAGACTAACTCTATTCCTCTTAAGAGTCTCCAGCTTCTTTCCCCCTTTGTCTTTTTTGGAACCTGAACTGTACTGTCAGGTTGACCCCAGCTCCTTTATATGAGCTCCCTCCCTCCTTTCCCTCCTCAGAACACCAAGTGAGAAAGAGAATACAGTTAAGCAGGGGAAAAGGGTGGGGGTGGGGAGAAAAAGAGAGTAGCAATCTGTCAGCTCTGTGACCGCTAAGCTACCTTCATTCATAAACCTAGGGAAAAGAGTATGCAACCAGCTTTCCCTGGATTTACTATCATTTTTTCCCTCTTTGTTTTTCAAATTGGTTTCTTGTCAATTCTGACTGACATCCACGTATGATTCAGGTCTGTTAGCCACAGAGGAAGGTACTTAACGTGGACGCAAAATTATCCCCAGGATTCTGAGGGAGAGGAAAATAAGTCTAGTTTTGATCAGGAGAGTCCGAAACACAAAAGAAATTTTCTTTTGGTATTGTTAAATGTCGGTTAGTTCTCTCGCAGTTAAGGTAGAATTTCTGAACGGTAAATATGAAGGAGGGCACTTTATACCTAAGTAGAGTTTAAAATCCATCCAGAAAGTGAAACAATTAGAATTGTATTGGAAGCAAAGCCCACCCTCCTCCATTCCGAGCTCCATTGAATGAACGGGCTGACTTGCTTGGACGTGTAGTCTAGCTTCCTGATATATTAAATTGGTTTTAAAGGAAAACGTGATGATATGTTTACAAATGTGGGTGCCAGGGGTTGATACTTCCCAGAGATAACTTGCGATTTTGGTGGGAAAGAGGAGTGCGAACTGTGCATGAACTCGCTCCTTCCTTTTTGGAAAAAGGGCTCTGTTGCTCTTTGCGGAAATGAAAGACACTCGAATGCAGAAGTTAATGCCTGTCTAGTCTCTTGAATCACTCTGCCTGCCACCAGAGACTTTAAAACTTAACAGTTCTTTCTCCTGGGAGGGGTGGGGAGCAGCAAAGAGTTGGGCTTTGCTTACACCAGCCTCCCAGTGCCTGGAGATATTTGGAGTAAAGTTTCAACGCCTTTTTGGAAAACAGGCTTTACAACTGAGGCGATTGCAAGGAAATGAATGTACAGTGTGGGTGATCAGAGCGGTCGTGTAAACCTGGGGAGAAGAAGTAGAGAGCAGGGCTGGAGGACTTCGCCCAGAGCTAGCAAGGAGAAGCAGAGCACGGACCACTACCAGCAGTTGGGGGGGAGGGGAGAGTTGTACCTCTCTCCCCACCTCTGTCACTGGCCTGAATGATGTGGGCCGAGATTCTAGACGAGTCCTCTATCCAGATTTCCCTCCCTATCTCCTTTACTTTTTCCTCCACTCCCCGACCCTTTAAACCCAGCGCAGCCCCGTTTGCACACCCGGAGGAGCAGGGTTCAGGAGAGTATCCACCCTGCCTGCAACATGTGCGAGCTCCTGCTGCTTCTTCTTCCTCCGCTCCGCTCTTTGAAGTGCACACTCAGAGCAGGGTACTTGCAAGATTGTTTTCTTTCATATGTGTTACTTTTTGCTCCCCATCCATCAGTTGATAGGAGATGTCACGGAAGGATTCGGATCCCTAAAAGGCCAGACTGGTACCTCTCTTCCCAACTCCCCCCCCCTTTCCCCCGCCCACTTCCCCATGCACCATCCCTTTACCATCCCTACCCACTCCTCCAATCTTCCAAGAGTAGAACACTTATAGGGGCTATCGTAATTGTGGGGGAAGTCAAAGTAAAACAACTACGAGGACTTCGTCCAGAAAAAAAAAGTCAATCTCACCCTACCCCAGGCAGTAGATGCACAAAAACAAAAAGAGAAAGCAGAATCTTAGCCAACATTTTAGAATCTCCCCTTCTAACTACATTGTACTTTTCAGCTCCTTTCTACTGATGGCTTTGGATCCCTTCAAGGCTTTTTGCACTTCACATGGAATCCCCTGTTTCATTTGCCAGCAATTCTGTCTGCATAGGACTGTACTTCGGAGATTGCCAAGAAGCTGCAGACACCACTCAGCATTGCCAATACAGCATAAGGTTTTGTTCTTCCTCCTCCCACCCCCACTCTTAATGCCCCACCCCCCACTCCGCCACCCCACTCCCAAGTCCTAACCCCAAACCTACACTCCAGGTCTAAGTGGAACAGGAGGAGTTGGAGAAGGACGCGGGGGGGGGGGGGGGGGAGTGGCCGTGGGGAGGTGGGGAATGTAGAAGAAAGATCCGGAGAACAAACAACTTCTCCCAACTATTTGTTTACATAGCAGGTGGACTTGACGTCAGCTAGGACGCTTTACAGAAAATCATAACAATATCCTGCTCCGCGTTTTCCCCCTGCTTGGAACTAGGAAAGAGGTGGGGAGGGAAGGGAAGAGAATCTAGTTCCAAAACACTTTTTATGGAGGTGGGGTGGGGGGATGCTCTCCCCCTTCTATTTTTTTGGGTGGTGGTAAACCATAATAAACAATCCCCACGCAGCAGCCTCTGTAATCCTAGGGAGGAGTCCACTCACCCCCCCCCAAGTTCCCCGTCCCCCCACCTCTGGCAAGAAGAGGTTGCAGCGAATGGTGTGTGTACATTTCACATTGCCAATAACACACACACACATACACATACACGCTCTCGTGTGCGCGCGCGCACATACACACACACATACACTCCGCACACATACACACAGACACGGCTTGGGGAGAGAGGAGAGACAGCGCGAGACAGCGCGAGCCTCCGAGAAAGCGCGAGACACGCCGGCGCGTGTAGCTGCCGCCGCCGCCGCCGCCGCCGCCGCCGGCGCAGCAGCCTCGGAGCTCCCAGCGCTGCCCAGCGCCGCCAGCGGAGGAACAGTCCCAGTTATTTATGCCGCTGCTACGTCCGCCGCCGCTTGTAGTTCAGTCCGACCCTCCGAGTGACTCCCGCGGCCGTCCCCTCTCCGCCGCGCGCGCGCACACACAACATACACACACACACACACACACACACACACACACACACACAACGCACGCACGCACATACACTCTCGCCCCCCTACCCCCCCATTCCCGGCGGCAGCTGCAAAAGACTTTGTGCACGGTTGCGTGGGCTGGGCTTTCGGCAGCTACTCTCCTCTTCGGGGGTCACCTCCTCTGGACGCCCCACTCCGTGTCTCGCTCTTCTTGGTAAGTTTCTTCTCCTTCACTTTTTCTTAACCCTCTCCCCTCCCCTCTCCTCCACCTTTTCTTAACCCCCCCCCACCTCTTCTAACCCTCCCTGCCATCGCCCCCGCCCCCGCCCCATACCATCCACCTCCAGTCTCAGACTCCAGGCTGGACTTGACTTTCATCCTCTCCTGCTACTGTTGCAGGAAAGTTTCACCCCAGCGGCTGCTCTCTGCGCCGCGGTGCAAATGTGACATGTGTCAGATTTCTGCATGGCATCTGGTTCGCGTTCCTGCCTGCCTTCACATCACCACTTGTTGTCTTTTTTTAAATTTTTATTTGTGATTTGAGTACGGGAGGGAGGATTTGTTGCTGTTGGCTTTTTTTTTTTTTAAAGCATGAATTTTAGCTTTAAGTATGCAAAATGTTGCTTTGCCCGGAGACACTGTGTTTGAGGAAAGTATGTGTCGAAACACCAGATGTGGGTGTTTACCAGGATTTGTGGAGGGGAGGGGGGTTTGAATATTGTTTGTTGCTTCTCTCTTCCTATTCCTCATCTCTCTCTTCTTCCCCCTCCCCCTCCTGAAAAACCAAACTAACAAACATCTGGTGTTTAGAAGCACACACTTCATGGTTCCATTTGTTGACCCGTGTTTACTAAACTGCACAAAGTGCGTACTTCTCATTATAAGTTAGGAAAACTTCAGTTTTTATTTAAAAGTACTTTTCTAGAAATTTTAAAAAGAAAAATCATAGAAGGAGAGGGAAGGACATTTCTTCTTATCTCAGGAAACCTTGTTAAATTGAATAAAGAAATTGCCTTCTCAATCCAGGAAGCTTTGGGATAACAGCATTTCACGACTGGCTCTTGACATTCTTTACCTTTTCCTAATGGCCCACTTTCTCCCTCCCACTGTCTTTTTTTCCTCTTTGGAAATTTCTCAGTTTAATTCCTTGTTTATTTGGGGGTTGGGGTAGTATTGCTAAATAAATTCCCCCTTGGTTCTTTTACTAGGTCATCTGAGAGAAGCGAAACCCCCTTCATGTGTGTTTGTTTTTGGATGTCGGTGAATAGGAAAGAGAGGGAAGAGAATTAAGTTGTGGCATACATCTTGCGGTTGGTACTTTTGTGTCCTTAGCCCCCTTCGCGTCTCATCAGATGCACGTGCAAATGATGGCGTTCGCCACCCACTCTCACTGGCCAGGGGAGGTTACTGCACTATATTCACGCTGCCTCTAAACGGTTAGCTCTAGCAGGTCTTCACAGCCCATGCCACAGCTGTCCTCTCAGCGGGCTCATGGAGAATGCTTACTTTGATCCAAATGCCCCAAACAATACACTGATAAGTGGTATGTGAGATCCAGGGAATTTCTAAGGACAGTTAAGTATTGTTGAGGGTAGCAGTGTTGACATTTACTTGAAATTCAGGAGTTGTTGGAGACTCTCTGGTGGTGGGGGCAGAATTATTGAAAATATATATATTATGGATCAGGAAGGCTGAAAGTATCATTCTGAAATCTTAGTAAGTCACTTTTGGGTCTGGTGTTTCCTGACTGAAACAGATAGTAAAATTATAAAGTTTGAGGTTTTCTGTAAGCAGAATCAAGCCTAGAGATGAATCAACAGTTGCAGACATTAGTCATAGCTGGGGAAAATGTATAGAATACAGCTCAATCTAGGAACTATACCAATCTTCGTTTTCATTAAGCATTCTCTCCCCGGATTTTAAACAATTAATGGACAGCTGTTCTCTACAATAATTTTTTTTTTAAACACAGTCTCTCCACATGTTGAGTTGCAATCAATTTCTGAAGGATTAGATTTAAAAAAAATACTAGTTTCCTAACAGGTGGTAAGCCAATAAAAAAAAAAGAGGTCCTTTTTGACTTTTCCTGACATTTTATAATAGAACTGTTTTGAAAAAGGAATGGAGTGCATGAAAGGAGTTTAGGTTTAGTTGAATTAGGACACATACATGTGGGTGGGTGGGGGTGGGTGTTTGTCTAAATATGTAGTTATAGTGGAGATCAGATTTTTTTTTTCCACAGTGGGATACTTTTTGGTGAAAAGAGATACAAAATTCTCTTACTCTGTCTGCAAGATGAAGGCAGAAACAGCAGGTCAACAGGAGGTAGAAAATGAGTATGAGCATGTTAAGTGGTGGAAGTGGAAGTTTTCCAGCTGGAAGTGTTCAGAGTTTTACTTTTTGAAAGCAAAAGTTTGCCTGGAAGGCATGCCTTTTTTTTTTTTTTGGCATGCTCTTGTAGATCTATTAATTTGATTAAAGAGTAGAAACTAGAAGAGGTGTGTATAATAGTGTGTCTGTGGTATTTGTCAAAATTAAGACAAAAAAGATTAGTTTGGAGATACTTTGTTCTCAAAGTTTGGCACTGAAGCTACGGTCTTCTATTTTATCAAAAATGCTATTTATCATTACGGCCACTAAGAGTTTTGGAAAAGCTGTTTTTTCTCATTGTGGCAACTTTGGAATTTAAAAAACTCAATATTTGTATAACATTGCTAAACAAATCATATCCCAGACTTCTAGGGTAGTATTATGTACCATAATCAACTATACTAATGGCTAGATGAATAAGCTATGTGTGCTGCTTAAGAAATGTAATTTGGATTTTTAGATATTTAGATTTTTTTAAATAAAAGATACCAGAGCTTCCAGTTTCATAGTAGGTCCTTAAAGGAATGAGTATCAAACTGTTATTACTTAAAGTTGAGCAAAAGGAATATCTCATATTTTAGGTCACATTGAGGTCACTAAATCTTAAAAAGGAGACAAAAATCTGAACACCCATCCTTCCGGAAGGTAAGTGGAAAAGGGGACAATATTCAGTCTTATTTAAAGAGGTTATTCCAAAAGTATACTTTTAGATACTATGGTAACAGACTTTTTAGGTGAATAATGAAAAAAAAATCCACTACCTAAATGAAATGACATTTTTATGTCTATGTTATTAAAATGTTAATAGAATATATTTAATTTGTAATCAAAAATAAATTTAAGAAAATCTATGGATTGATAGATCAGGAAAAGATTTTAAATAACCACTGTAGATTATTTAAAATTGGCTGTTATATTTTGCCTTCTAAGGTGATATGTAAGCTAGGACTGAAAGTCATTTTTTGACAGACTAGATAACCTGAAGTGCATGCTGGGGAGGCCTTTAGTTACATTATACTTAGTTATGTCCCTGTGCAAAACTGATGTTAGTTTATGAGTTTTGCTTCCTTACACTGGTAATGTACTGGTTTTGCTGAGGGATTAGGAGGTAGAGGAGAATTTGTGTTGTGTTTTTTTTTTCTTCTTGACACCTCAAATAAAGGAAAAAGAATTGTTGACTAAGGATCTAGTGTACAAATAGTACTAATTCTTTTTATAGTAAAAGAAAATTGTGAATATAGTTGCAATTATAGCTAGTATATACAGGTCTATTCCTCTGAAAGGTTTTATTCCCTTTTTATGAAGGAAATTTTTTTATGCATAAACAATTATGTGTAATGTAGCCTAATTAGAATTATTCCTTATAAGAAGCCCATTTAAATATGTGAAAATAGATGTTGTTTCATACTGGGAAATAACATGTTTTGTTGTACTGAAAAACATGGAATAACCATGGCAATATAATGACTGTAGCATCTTTACTATGTGTTCAGTTATTTTTCTTCTCTGAGAAGATGAGTAGGGTGTAAAATTTTAATTATGTAAAAGACAATTACATGTGATCTTAAAGTATTTATATTTAGTGCTATATCACCCTTGAATATTTTCTGTGTTGACAGGCTTGTGTTAGAACAGCTATGCTCTCCTTTGAATAGAAAACTGAGTGATGGAAGTCTTCGTGTTTTTTCTGCTTCTCAAAATGAAATAATGAAGAGGTCATTTAGTTGTATGAAGGAGAAGTGAATTAGGACGTAGGTCACTAAGAAGTATTCAGTGTGTGATTGCTAATAGAGAGAATTGCAAATCAGAGTTAAATTCATAAATGTATCAGTTCCATTGCAAAAAATTAATACTGATTTTTGGTATTCTCAGCATATGCTTAGTGATAGCTAGTAGTGCAAGTCATGTAAAGAATATCAACTGGTTAATCCTATATTGATGATTAACTCACTGTCCCTTGTTTTGTGGGGGGAAAAATAGCATTCCTTTCATTTAGATTGAACCATGTAATTACAGGATCATAAACTAAGAACAGGCTTTAACTATAATCTAGTCTTATACATATACCTAATGAGTCCATAGCATTCAAATGAAACTTCACCAAACCCATTACAGAAAGGTGATTATCTACATGCTTAGAGGTCTTTCAGGAAGGCAAACTGTCTTAAATGTCTTTGAAAATACTCTAGTGTCTCTCTCACAATCCATAGACTTCCTAATTCCTTCCCTAAATTTCTTGTGCTGTAAGTTGCTTTTATTTTTCTTCCATTCTTAGTGGAAAGAAAGCAGCTTCTTGTCTGTTTCTATATCTCTTAATATACTTGAATTGTTGGAGTATCTCTTCATATATTCTTTCCTTTCCCAGGTAATACGACTTCAGTTTCTTTCTATTTTCATAGGGTTGAAATAATTTTCATTGTTATCTTATGAAACTTCGCACAGAGTCTCCTTTCTCTGTTTCAGGACATCAGATTGGACTTTTGCAAAAGTCTTAGACAATGTTGGATAAAATGGTAATGAAAAGGCAGTTTTACAGTTCTTACAAACTATATAAGAACTATACAGTTCTTATAAACTGTAGCCCAGGTGAGCAGAAACTGATGTACAGAAATTCATTATCATGGAACTTATGAATGTAGCAGTTGCATTTTATGAAAATCATATTAGAGATTTTCCAGTTATCTTTGTGTTACCAAAAAAATGTATTCAGTTTGTGAATTTATGCCTGCCTTTTGATTCATTGCCTCTACTTTGTTTCTACATGTCTTCTGCTGATCTGCTCAGATTAACCTACATTTCTAAAAATGTGTAACTTCCACACAGTTTAAGGAAATGGATCTGAACATTTATTTTAAGATAGTATTGTGGAGCAGTCTTCAAAGAAGTTGAGTGATTCTTCAGTTTAGTTTGTTGTCAGTATTTTCCCTTGAGATCTTTTTAACTTTTGTGGCAAATATAAAAATATGTTTAACTACTTTATATTTAGATATAAAGACATTTTGAGAAACTTAATATAGAAAAATAATTTTTATAACAAGTATTTGATTTTTAAAATACTTGCAGTATTTTAAAATGTCATTTTATCAAATATTGCCCTTAGGTATTTTGAGGAGACTGTAACTCCAGTTTTACAATGTAAGCCAATAAAGAAATTTTCTGTTTAGTCAATTTATTCATTTGTTCATTTTATAAATATTTGACCACTTTATACATAGCATCGTACCAGATGTGGGAGGGGGATGCAGACATAAACACAATCTTGCCCTGTAGGAACTTGCAATCTAGTTGGGGAGATAAGGGATAGAAATGAAATAGTTATATAAGTGAAAAATCACATATGACTAAATGCCAAAATAGTTGATACAGAAAATGCTATGTGGCAAAGGGATAACACTTATTAGCAATGTTTTATCTGTCGTGTAAAAAGAACTATGCCTGCGTCACCTTTCTCCCTTCCTCTTGTGTAGTTGATGGTTGATTATGAATCTTAATCCTGATTCATTTTGAATTTGTAGTTTGTTTATACACTGTAAATTTAATAGACTTGTTAATGTTTACAACTTATAATAGTTATTTTGAAAGCTAGACTTTCTGCCTTACTGAGAAAATGCATTCCTTTATCATGTAGAACATTAAAGGGAATGTAGTGTGGTAGAAAGTACACTGAAATAGCAGTTAGGAGACCTGGGTTCTAGTGTGGACAGTGTTGTTAATTGACTCTTAATGCTTGTCATTCCTTTTCTAAAATGAGGGGGTCAGACTTAGTCTCTTCTAGTTCTTAAGTTTACATTTTTCTTGTAAAGATGCTAAACAGTACCCAGTCCAGAATCATTTATGAAATTATGTACTTGTATGTTCTCTTACATTCATCTGTTGATGACTTTTTAAAATTCAATCTTCCCCCACCTGTACAACTAGCATTGTTGAGATAAATCATAGTTTCTTAGTACTTTGAGGGATATAAGCATGTTCCTATTTTGACATTCCTAGAATTTTGGATTGTACATTTATTTTCATTAGCATGACAATGAAATTTATACGTTAGAAAAGTATGTTGCTACTAAAGAAATGAATACCCTAGACTTTAAAAGCTTCCAACATTATTAAGTTGTTAACAGTCTTCATTTTCTCCCATTTTGTCTTAGAGGAAATATTTTAGAATTCTAAATAGAATTTTAAGATATTTTTGTATTTTTATTATAAAACTTCTCTCAACAGAAATCTCAATTAAGTGAGAATAGTCAATCAAAATTTTGTTAAAATTTTTATTATTTTTGGAACTTTTATTTAAATGCCTCAGAATGATGCTGCATGATTTAACTTAGACTTTATTGATAATAGATTGGTTTTTATTTCTTTTCTCAGTCATTTTGTCTTTTTTTGGTATTATCTGTAATGGCCTATTTTTCATCAGTTTAGGAAAATTTCAAACATAAAAGTTACAATTTTTGCTGCACAATTGTTTTCAACTGTAAGAAGAAATAAAGGATTTATGAGTAGGAGAAAAATCAATGGTACTTGTATCTGAAGAAAGATATTTGCAGTTTTTCAGCAGTAGATGTCTGGGGAAAGAGCTTTCTAATTTGAATATTCAAACTAACAAAACACACTTCAAGTTTTTTTCTTTTCATATGATCTCTACCATTCCACTAATGTCCTAATCTGATCACTTCTCATGGCTTGAAAACGACTCTGGGTTTTTGAAGGATTTGCCAGCAATGCATAGATTCTGCTAGGACCAACCAAGCTGAAAAAACTTGGAGTACAGACCCAATGATGAGTTCTGTATCAGGTGTATGTCAGGATCAGCCCAGCTGAGGTCAGAGGCTCATCTTTAGGTTAGCTGCAGGGTGACAGATTTTTCCAGGAGCTTATGAAAACTGTCCACTGTAACATTTTATGCCAGTGGAAGGAGTTACCCACCCTGACAGAATAACAGTTGCTTGAAAAGTAATGTCCCTAAGAATCCTCTTCCTCTTGCTAATCCTATTCCTCATTATTTCCACATCTAAATTTTTTTAGCCTATCTGAATAATTTTAATTTCTTTCTTTTTTTAACTGTCCTTTGCTCCCAATCTTTTACCTTTTTTATTCTTTCCAAAGTATATTTCAAAATAACCTCTTTGTTCCCACACTTTTAACTAACTTTTGTTTTAAATTCTGTATGGTAATGGCCTGTCATGAAGGAAACTTTCTGGCAGAGTTGTGGGGTTCATATCTTGGGTCTGAAAGACACATTGACTGCTTGACAGAGTTTCTCAGTTCAACTCTCAACTACTTTAGGTTGTAGAGAAGGTAGGAACTTGTGTTGGTCCAGGAATTTACTCACTTGATAGAGTTCTCCAACCTAATGAAAACATAGCTCGCATCCCTTCCCCTGTGTCCTAACTCAGTGACCCCATTGATTTCTTCCAACTGTTAGTAAAAGATTCAGTTCATTCTTGATTTAAAACCCATCCACTAATTTATCACCCATAGTAATGAGTAGTTGGCTTGTTTTTCCCCCCTCTGCCTCTTTTCATTACTTGTCTTTTTTGGGGGGGTTAGGGGTGGGGAAAAAAACCAAAACTTCATTTCACATTGGCCAAGTTACCTCCTTTTAGCTTCCAGTACTTAAAATCCCATTTCATCCGAGAAATATCACCTAACTTGCTTATCAGAGTAAGGATTTTCTTCTTTCAATAACTTAAGCCCCCCTTAAAACTCTCCTCTTTTATCTATAAATGGACAGTTATACTCTGAGCAGCAAACTAGGAAAGTTGAGTGTGTAAACATTTTAATGTTGTCGCCAAATAAAATTTGCAGCAAAGCTAATTTGACACATCCAATGATACACATAATTACTGTTGCCCTTTATTGTAATTAAGTATAAATTGTAAATTAGTCTAATCACTGTTAACTTTATAGAATTGTAGGGAAGAGATCATTCCATTCTTCATGGATAGAATGAATGAGGGAAGTGCTCTGTTATCCCTCTTGATGGTCCCTGGATCCATTATCCAGGAAAATTATCCAGCTCTTCTGCAGGGTATAGACATGTTTAGTCAAAGAATTTTGGGACTTGGGTCTTATGAATTCCCTTTCTCTTCCCCAGGATTTAAATTGCCCAGGACTCTAATCTTCAATAGATGAGGCTAAGTGGTTGAATTTGTTGGAAGGCTCACCTATCTCAATCAAAACTTCCATTCTCCTAGAAGAGGTGACTAATCATTTTCCTTTTTAAAATACCTATCACTGAAGTATGGTTGAGTTATAGGTATTATTTCCCCCCTCTTTTTCCTATGGTCTTTGGGAGGTATTTGACCAAATGAATGTCTTATTGAAGGCTTTTCAGGCAGTAGTGTTGGAGAGATAGATAATGAAGATTTTGGTGGCAAAATGACAGATAATTTGTCTTCCTGAGAGAGAAGGGAAGGAGGAAGAGCAAGGCAAGATTTTACATGGAGATTCTTTAGTGCTCTCTCACTTTTTTTTTTGTTTCCTTCCATATTATGCTCCTCCTTATCCCTTCATCCCCTCTGGTTGAGCACAAAACTATGAAGAATCTCAGCAACAATCCAACTTAACATACTTCTTTTGCATATGAATGAACTGAATCCCATAGAGAAGAAGGGATGGGCTTTGTTCAATGTCATTCAGCGACTAAATGGAAGAGCCAGGATTCAAACCCAGATCTATGTGTTCAGTGCCCTGCCTTTGTGAATTATAGCAAACCATTTTGAGAGTTAGTGAACTCTTAAAGGTGCTTGGAGTAAGGGAATAATACTGCTATACTTTACTATGCTGTTAATACTTCCTTCCCTTTTTTCTCAGTGTTTTTTCCCCACAGGTGGAAGACTGGGGAAAAATGCAGATTTGTGACCTTCCATTCTAGTTCTGATCAGTTGATGCCAGGATGCCATTCATTTAAAGTCTTGAAATGAAATAACAAAAATTGTCATCTCCATTTCAGAAACTTCATGCCAATTCTTTCCTTTTTCCTTTTGCCTCTTCTGACACAATTATTTTTATATGACTGGAGTTACTCCCATGACACTCTTGTAGACCTTCCTGTTCCAAATGTTTGATTTTTGTTCTTTTCCTTTAAAATTTTTCATCTTTGAATGCACAATAGCATTTAAATGTTAAGGACACTAACGGGAGATAGTAATTCACACTTAGGTGTAGATTATCCTTCATTCTCCCAGTGGCTGTTTATTTGTTAAAGTAAATGAAGTTCTACTTGGTGAATTTATATGGAAGAAATTTGTTATTGAGTCTCCTTTCCTTCTCTAGTTTGTTGGAACTTAAAACTATAACATAATCCACCCCTATCCTCAACACAAATACTTTTGGGAAGTAATCCATAAATCCCAGTTTAGACAAAGAATTGATTTAGTTTCCATAGGGATGGATTTCCTAATTCATGAAAATAGAATTGAGGAGAGACTCACATATTTTAATAGGATTATTGTAGTGATTAAATCACAAGATTGGAGATAGGCAACTTGACTTGATACATGTAGAGGCTTCCCTAGACTTGTGAAAAATGAAAGGGATAAAAGAATATTAGGTAGGTATAAACCTTAGCAGAATTATATGCTCTGAAATAAACTTGATCGTTGGAATTTTCCTTCCCAAATGAATGTTGTGTGGGTTTGTTTCACATATTTCATTCATTTTCCAGTGACTGAAGAAGACAGCTATCAAATCTTTGCTGCAGGTTAAAATTACCTAGATCCTTCAACTAATACTCATATGGCACAGTTTTCATTTCCTTCAAAATTTTGATCATTCTCTCCCAAATAGGATCCTTTCTAAAATATAATCAGCACTGAATATATTATTTTAGATATGATCCATGATACATTAAAACTACCACCTTCATTCTGGATTTTACACTTCTCTTTATGCTTCCTACAATAGTCCTTTTGTCATACTATTTATTGACGTGTTTTTAAGTCTACTAAACCTTCCAGGTCTTTTTAACAAGAATTTTTATTTAGCTACCACCATACTATTTTGCCCTTGTGTGGTTGATACTTTAAACCCAAGTCAAGGACAATACATTAAAACCTTTCATTGTATTTTTGGATCTTGTTTCTTTCATCTAATATGTTAGGTATCTCAACTAGTTTTATATTATTTGAAGATTGGGTAAGTATGCCATCATGTCTTTGTCCAAAACATTGTTTAAAATGTTGCACGGTACAGAGTCAAGCAGATATTCCTTTGCCACATTATTGGATAGACTCTTTGTGAGTTGGTATCTACCTCTCAAAGACTACTTTTTGGGTCTTCAGTCTCCTCTGAATCCATCTAACTGCATTTTGTTAAAGAAAATAGAATAATAAATTTTGCAAAGTGCCTTGATGAAAATCCAAGTATATTGCCTCACAGACATTTTCTTGTTCTGTTTGTCTAGCATCCCTGTTGTACACAGGAATAAAGTTAGTTCTCATAGCTTATCCTTGTTGAGGTCATGCTGGCTCTTAGTGACAATTGCTTCCCTATCTAAATGATTATAAATTATTCCTTTAATAATGTTATAGAATTTTATGAGAAGAAAAGTCTTACTAGCCATACTTTATAGATATTGTTTTATGTTTTTTTTTTTTGGAGGGGAGTAGAGAAGGTGGAATCAGGACACTTGTCCATTTCTACTCATATTGCATCTCATTGTGTTGAAGCTAGTTGCTTTTTTTTTACCTATTACCTCACTTATTTTAGGTTTTAACTCCTGTTAACCCTTAAAAAACAAAACAAAGCCTATCTTCCCTCCAAAGGTCATCTTCTTTCTTGTCAAAGAAAATAGGATCAGAATAAGAATTGAATAATTCTACCTTCTTTCCATTGTTCATTGTTTTGTAAAGGAAGGAAGCCCAACTGACAATGGTAATATTGCTGTATCAATCCTGTGCTTCATTTAACATATTATAAATAATTACTTTTCCATAATATTTGCCTTGGTAGCCTTATCTCATGCCTTTTGATCCTGATTGTTTTAAACTAGGGAACTCAGTGTGGTGTTAGATTATATATTTGGCAAAGTTTGTTTTTAAAAACAGACCTCCACATCAACTCACAGACTCCTTTTTTTCCACTCCCGTGAATCTCATAGCTAGATCTCATCCCATTAGATTGTGAGTCTTGAGGGCAGGAACTCCATTTTGCCTCTTTTTGTATCTCTAGCACACTGTCTGGCACACAGTATATGTTTAATAAATGTTGATTGATTGACTGATTAGTGTAGTGTAGAGGCTGACTCTGCATTAATTGGGACTGGAGTTCAGCTCCACTTGACAGTGCAGTATTGAGTTATAATTCTAGCAGAGACAGCTAAACTTTTTGAACTTTACAAACTGACTTTACAAACATTACTTTATCACTTATGAATATTATTTCTAAGGAAAGCCTTCTTTCTTTCTTCCCTCCCTCCCCTTCCTTCCTTCCTTTTCCTCTCTTTATCCCTTCCTTCCTTCTTTCTTCCCTTCCTTTTGCCCTTCCTTTCACCCTTCCTTCCTTTTCTTCCTGCCCTTCCTTCTTTCCCTCCTTTGTTCCCTCTCTCCTTCTCGCCTTCCTTCCTTTCCCTCTCTTTCTCCCTTTCTTCTTTCTTTCTCTGTCTCTTTCTCCCTTCCTTCCTTCCTCTTGTTTTCTTCCTTCCTTCTTTCTTCACTTCCTTTCTCTCTTCCTTCCTTTCTGTCTTCCTTTTTCCCTTCCTTCCCCTCTCTTTCTCTCTTCCTTCCTTCTTTCCTCCTTTCCTTTTGTCCTTCCTTCCTTCTTTCCTTCCTTCCTTCTCTCCTTCCTTGCCTCCCTCTTTTCCCTCCCTCCTTCCTTCTTTTCCCTTTATTTCATTCTCTCTTATTTTCTTTCCCTATATCTCTTTCTCTCTTTTCCCCTTTCTTCTTTTCTCTCTTTTTCTCCCTTCCTTCCTTCTTTCCTTTCCCTCTCTTTCTCTCTTTATCCCTTCCTTCCTTCCTTTTTCCCTTCCTTTTGCCCTTCCTTCCTTCCTTCCTTCCTTCCTTTTCTTCTTGCCCTTTGTTCCTTCTCCTTCCCTCTTTCCTTCCTTTCCCTCTCTTCCTCCATTCCTTCTTCTTTCTTTCTCTGTCCCTTCCTTCCTCTTGTTTTCTTCCTTCCTTCTTTCTTCACTTCCTTTCTCCCTTCCTTCCTTTGTCTTTCTTCTTCCTTCCTTTTTCCCTTCCTGCCTTCCTTCCCCTCTCTTTCTCTCTTCCTTCTTTCCTCCTTTCCTTCCTTTCCTTTCATCTTTCCTTTCATCCTTCCTTTCCTTTCACCCTTCCTTCCTTCTTTCCTTTCTTTCTTTCTCTTTCTTTCCTTTTCCCCTTCCTTCCTTCTTTCCTTTCTTTCTCCAGTTTGTCATTCAGTTCCTTCCTTCCTTCCTTCCTTCCTTCCTTTCTTTCTTTCTTTCTTTCTTTCTTTCTTTCTTTCTTCCTTCCTTCCTTCCTTCCTTTATTCCTCATCCCCTATCTTGTGTGCTTTCAGTTGCTATTTTATATACTTACGATAAGTATACCATTGTTCTTTTTTAAAGGATTTTTTAAAGCTTTCTTTCTCATAGTCATTATGATCATAATTTTATAATCCAAGGAAGAAACAGATCCCATTACAAAGATGCTGTATTATTACCTTGTGTTATTGGTTTTCACTGACCTATCATCTTAGATCTTTTCCCTAATTGTGCTTTGAATGCCTTTCCATTAGTGTTACATTCCCAGTGGGCAGGAATCTTGCAAGATTTTGTATTATGGATGTTATGAAGAAATATTTACTTTTATTACTCTGTTTATGAGGACATCATTATTATTCAGTCCCTTAAATATATCTGGGCCACACTGATAAAAAAAATATACTTTTCTTAATTTAGGAATTTCTTCAGTTAAAAGTTTTTTTAAAATAAGTATAACTGAATACATTTTGTATGTACTGAAAAACAGAATTGAAGCTAACTTCTCAAATATGTTAAAAATGAACATTTTTAACCTAATAATTTGGTTAATATAATTGGAAATAAGATTTTTATTCAAATAGGTTGCCACTTAAAAAGTAGAATCTGAGTGACTCATCTTTTGTCTGTTAAATATTTATGAAATAATAAAAAAGTAAAAAGTTTAATGTCTGCATAAATTTATGTTTTTATATATTTATGATATTTCTGTTTTTAAGATATTTCCTTTTTATTATTGAATGTTGATTCCTTCTCTCTAGAAATAAGGCTCAATATTTTGAATGTCAAATTTTTTATTTTGGATTATTAATTACATGTCATCTTAATTATACTCTGACTTCTTATTAAAGTAGTCGTAACTTCTTCATCTTTTGGAACATATTTCAGTTTTTTTTTTAAAGACAACTACTTTAAAAATGCTTATTTGTGTCATAATTCCTTGGGGAGATAATTTAGCACTAGAGCTGTCACTTCTTTTAAACAAAATTTTACATGCCTCTCAACTTTGTTTTGGTGTAGATAGAGATGCAACTCCCACAAAAAAATGAGAGACATTTTTTAGATATTGATCCATTAAAATTAATTTTTAGTTCCTCCCCATTGTTTAGTCTCCTTGTTACCTTGCTATCTTTCCTAATCCTCTGTAACCCCCACCACACCCTCTTTTTACTACCTTGAAATTGCGCAATTTTTTTTCTTCTTAATTATCACCTGTTTCATTGACTGAGGGAAAACTTAGTCAGTAGACATTTATTAAGTGCTTATGAGTGTTTGGCATGTACTGTGCTCAGTGCATAGAGTAGAAAAGTAGGGCAAAAAGAGTCTCTGCCCTTAAAGAGCTGACATTTATATGGTATTTGTTTTTTAGTTACAAAGATTTGTAAGTGCTTTTCTCCATTATAGTCCTCATTATAATCCTCATTATAGTCCTATATGGTTATAAAGTAGTGGGAGTAAGAGAACCAAGACTTGAACTTAGATATTTCTATCCATTCAGATTCTTCTGATGGAGTAGCCACTGTAGTAGGAATAGGAATAGTAGGAATAGTAGCAGGAGAAGGAAGAGGAGGAGGAGAGACCCATTGTGCTGATGGTCATGGTAGTGAGGGTTGTTCGTCAATTGAAAGCTACATTCTTTAACTAGCTATTTGTTACTTGGCCTGTGAAAGCCAGTTTGTGTGCCAGACACTATGCTAAGCAATGGGAATATAAAGAAAGGCAAAAACGTTGTCTTTGCTCTGAAGGAACTCCCACTTTAATAGGTAAGAGAAGATGCAATTAATTGTGTACATCTAAGACTCATACTCTGTAAAGGAAAGGTAATTTTAGAAGGAAGACTTGGGCTGAGGACAGAGAAAAGTCTACTGAAGATCTGTGAGATCTACCAAGTCTTGAGGGAAGTTTGGAGTTAGACATGAGGAGGAGCTTTCCAGGCATGGGACATATCCAGGCTCAGAGCCTGGAGAAGAAGTGTCTTTAGGAACTTCAAGTAGGTCAGTATAGCTGGATTGTGGAGTTTCTGGAAAGGAGTATTGTAAAAAGTCTGGAGAGGGTAGAAGGGGCCAGATTGTGAAGAGAGTTAAAGGCCAAATAGGACTGTATATTTGATTCTGGAGGTAATAGGGAGCCACTGGAGTTTACTGAGTAAAAGAGTGATATGGTCAAGCCTGCACTTTAGGAAGATTGTTTTGATAGCTAAGTGGAAGAAGGGCTGGAGTAGGGAGAGAGAGACAAAGCAGGGAGACCAAGAATCAGGCTGTTGTAATACTTCTGGCAAGAGGTGATGAGACACCCTGTATTAGGGTGATGGCTGTGATTGGAGAGAAGGGGATATACTGATGTTGTGAAGGTAAAAATGAAAATATTTGACTACTTACCTTAGATGGCTATAAATAAGAACTAGGGAAGAATAATGATGTAAATTAAAGGTGTGGTGGGGGGAAAAAGAGGGCTAAAGAGTTGTTTTCATACTTCCTGGCTAAAGGGATGGAGGAAAGTGTGAGAAAGGAAGAACAGACAAAAAGAAAGATTGCTTCAAAGAACATTGCCTTGAGAAGATGCTAATTACTTGGCACTCTTTTTCTTCCAAGTAACAGTCTCTAAAGTTGGGGTTGTGGCCTTGACACCAAAGGAACTTATTCTCACTCCCTGCTAACTCAAGACTGCTGGCAGGTACCTCTCAGAGGGTGGGCTTGGAACTCTGGGGCAGTAGAAGGTGAGTATGACCTCCACACACTTCACCCTCCCCACTTCGAAGATTTTTTTTTTTTGTTCTTCTTTTATTAGTGAAAAAGAGTGAGTAGCACAAGATGAACAGGAATGGATGGATTGAGATAGGCCTTGCTGATTTTAGCACATTATTTTTCCCCAAACACTCTTCCCTATATCTGTGGAGAGAACTACTATCTTCCCAGTCTCCATCAGCCTCATCTTTATTCTTAACTCCTCATTCAACTGAAATTGTTCTCTTCAAAGTTACCACTGATCTCTTGATTATCGAATATGACGGCCCTTTCTCAGTCTTCATTGTTCTTGAACACTGCAGCAAACTGGTGAACATTCTCTCTTTCCAAAATACTTAACACTCTTTTCCCTCAGTTGCAAGAAATGATGTGTTACCTATAAAAACTGTTATTTGCACACTTAAGCTTGGAAACAGAATTTTCTAACTTGTATAAAAATTTCCTAAAGAGGAGTTTCAGTGAATTTCAAACCCATTTGTTTAATATGGAATACCTTCCTGTTAGTTTTTAGGAGCAAATGCTTGACTTCAGAGAAGATGGAAATTTAAAAAACCCCAACAAAAAACTTTTGCATGATTGCTGGATCTGATTTAAAATGATAATTATTTATAACACAGTTAAGTATTTCTTTCATTTGTAGATATATGTCTTTGTGATGCATTTTTTATACTGTGAGAGCTATTAAAATCCAATTTCTGTTTGACCAGTTTTTGCTTGATGACTTGCACTGATACGAGTCTCACTGTTAAGACAATCAATTCCACTTTTCCATATCTTTGATTATTGGGAAGTTTTTTCCATTTAACTAGCCTATGAATACCTCTCTAACTTCTACCCCATTGATCTTAGTTATGCATTTGGGGACAAGCAGAAGAAATCTAATCTTTGTTCTATATGATAGCCCTTCAGATGGCGAAAGATAGTTATCATGAATCTTTTCTTCATTAGGCCAACATTTTCAGGGGAAAGATAACTTGACTTGAAGTCAGAAAACTTGACTTTCAATGCTGTGTCTGTCACTGTCTCTGTGTAATGTAAGATAAACTGCTGAACTTTAGTAGGCCTCATCTTCATTTTTTAAAATGATTTAGTTGGACTAAATTCATCATTAAGACCCTTAAGATTGTTAAGTTTTAAACTTTCCATGAGTCTGAGTTCCTTGAACTCATCTTCTTATAGCATGGTTTCAAGTTCTCTCACCAAGCTAGACCCTGCCATGCTCTCACAATCCTTCTAAAAATTATATACTCAGAAGTACTTCAGGTAGGGGCTCATGAGGGCAAAACACAATGGGATTGTTACCTCCTTTTCGCTGTACTTTATGGTTCTGTTAATCTGGATTATATCCACGTTAGCTTTTTTGACTGCCATTTTGCATTGTTGTCTTTTGTTGAGTTGCAGACTACCAGGATATGCTCTTTTTCTTCAACATGAAATGTTACATAGCCCTAACTTCCCTGTTGTCTACATGTGAAGCTAGACTTTGATCCCTGTTAAATTTCGTATTGTTAGAGTCAGCCCATCATCACAACTCACCAGTATCCTTTTGGATTCTGATTCTGATTTCAAGTTGACAAACTTGCAATTCCTCCCAGCTTTGTATTATCCATAAATTTGGTAGGCATACTGTTTTCCCCTTCTTTAAAATAACAGAAACTATAAGTTGGAAGCTTGGATTTAGGTGACCTTTAGGAAGAAGTAGGCAGAATCTTTGTTCTGTGAACTTCATCCTTTTGACAATGACTAGCTTAGAACTAAGCTAAATGGATTAAGTATTCATCAAAGGGACATTGTTTGAAATCTGATTTGGAAATTCCCACTTTGAAATTAAAATAAAATCTAAGATCTATAGAAATGTCTTTTCATGTTTGGCTTTGCCACAGTTCACTTGCTGCCCTATCAAAGAGCTTACTGATCACACAACTGGTTAGTAGAATTGGGTTTAGAGGTCAGGCCTCTTGTCATTAGATGTTTACTAAGGGAGACTGTGTGATCTAATGTAAAGAACAACAGAGTAGGTGTCCAAAGATCTATCTTCAAATCTTAGTTCTGCCTTTTTCTGTGTGACCTTGGGCAAGTCATTTATCTGGACCATACTTTTTCAGCTGTAAAATAAGAATATGGAATGTCAACATGAAGGACCAGCAGCTCCAAGACTGTGAGGTGATTTTGGTCCTGAAGACCTTGGCCTTGCCATGAGCTTTTTATATGGTTTCTGGTAGGAGAAAAACCAGTTCCAGTGTATGTGCATCCTGGGACTCATAGAGCAGAGTAAAATGATAGATCTAGCTGGAAGAGGAGAATGAATGAGTGGCATTCAGAGGTTGATGAAAGGACCTTGTAATCTAAAGTAGAGATTTAAGTAAATTGGTAATCTGTGCATCAATATACAAAGACCACACCTGCTAGTAAACTTACCAATTCAAACCCTCTAGCAGGTTCAGGCTTTGGATGCCATGTCATTTAGGATTTTTATCCCTGTAGTTAAAAAAAAAAAAATTGACTTTAAGAACAATTCTGTAGCAACGGCTTTTTTTTTTCCTGGTGAACACTCCTAGTTGCTCTGTCTCAGCTGGAGCATATAGGGTAGACGAATGACAAGATAAAGAATCCCAAGAGTAGAGAGTTCATTTCCTTGTGTTCTCTTATTCCTTGCTTCGAGAAGATCCATAATTCACACCGGGAAGCCAATTTACTTTTTTTTTTTTTAATTTCAGAGCCTTGGTCTTTTTTTTTTTTAATTCTTAGGTTTGTTTTCCAGTCTCCCTTATGGAGCCCTCTGATGGGAAGAACTGTTAGATTGATAGCCCTTTTCTTCACAAAAAAAAAAAAGTCACTTCCCTTCCTTTTACTGCTTATCTCCTTGGTTTAAACATCTATGACTCCCAGTTCCTCTGTAATATCAGGTTGTGTTTGTTCCTTTTGTAAAGATGTAATCCCTTCCTGTTGTCATTATTTTTATTTTTTCTTGTTTTCTTTTTACAATTTAGCCGAGGGGGTATTTTGTATGAAGTCTGTCCTTTATAATTTGGGGGTTTTATATGATTCCTTGGTTGTTGGAATTTATATTCAAATTATATACAATTTGGTTGTGCCATTGAATTGTCATTTTAGGGGATGTCAGCTCCTTTTATTGTAAGACACAGCTCTGTCACTTTGTTCATAAGTCGGGACCAACCAAGCTTTTGGGAGGCAGAAAAAAGTTTAAAACTAAGCATTTATGAAAAATACAGGCTAATTTCTTTTAGAGTTAAGACAACATGAACTGAAATATTTATGATTTGGGGCATAGCCATATGAGAAAACCCAGACACGGCTGTGGTTTCATTATGGTACTTACAGTATTTGCATGACCCCCAAAAAGGAAAAGTACAAAAGATCTAATGTAGTCAGGTGTGCAGATGCTGCTAAGATGTGTATAGCTCATGAACTGTTATGTTTTCCCTCAGAACCAAGAAGTTCTCAATCATTTGTGTGAAAGTATTAAAAGTGGATGAGTGAATACAGATAAAGAGAAAACTAGTGATTATCATATGTAAAGTATAGGAAATGTCATGTAGATGATGTTGAGTAAAGGAAATAGAAAACAGGAAAACAATTTTGTAAGACTTAGTCTTGCTTCATTTCTCTAGTCTTTTCCCCTTTTGATCTATTCTTCTTAAAGCTGCCAAAATAATCTTCTTAAATGCTGAGGTTTGACCATGCCACTCTCTTTGCACAAATGCCCTTAGTATCTGCCTGCTGTTTGTTTTAGCTGGAATTTAAAGAGCGCTTTAAGGTTTGCAGTGTATATCACATTCATTATTTCATTTTATCCTTACAGCAACCTTGTGGGGCTAAGTTCTGTTATTTGCTCCCATTTTACAGATGAGGAAACTAAGCCACAGATACACTAAATGACTGTCAAAGAATATGTGAGGCAGGCTTCAAACTCAGGTCTTCCTGACTCGGAATCTGGCGCTCTATTCACTATGCCACCTAGCTTCTTTGCATAGACTATAAAGAATTAGTAGACTAGAATATAAAGGCTGGAGGTAGGCGTTTAAGGCACCAACAGTTTAGTTCCAATATACCTTCCAAAGGACTACTTTTTAAATTTACTTTACTGTTAGGTTGGAGTAGTTGTTTTGTCTTGCTCGTCTCCTGAACTCTACCTTGCAGATCTTCCCCATCCCTGTAATATATTTTTCTCTTCATCTATGTCTTTTGATCCTTTTCTCCTTTCTAGGCTTAACTTAGATATCATTCTCTCTGGGAAACCATTCTTGATTCTTCCATCAAAAAGTTGATTTCTCCCTTTTCACATTTTCTTAAAGCAGAAGTTCTAAACCTGGGTTCGCTGAGCTTTAATGATATATTTTAATAAATGTATTTAAATATAATTGGCTTCCATTGTGACCCAATGTATTTTATGCATTTAAAAATACGTTCATAGGCTTTATCAGACTGCTAAAGGGGTCTACAACCTCCCCAAAAGGTCAAGAACCCTTGTTTTAGAGTTTTTGGTATCATTTTCTTTGCCCCATTGTATTATAACTTATATAATAATAACTTTTGCATGCATTGTATCCCTTTAATAAATCTTGTAAACTTCTTGAGCTTAGGCATGGTGTGATTTTTCATCTTTGCATTTCTAGTACCTACCATAGCACCTTCTACATTGTTGGCAATGCGAAATATTTGCTGAATTAGTATATATGCATAGATATTTTTAGAAGATGGAGTTACTGAAATGTTAATTTGCAAAAAGTGTAAATTTACCAGGAAAGGTAAAATTCATTTTTTAAAAAATTGATATTTTTTGTTTTTGTAAGACAGTAATTATTCTACAGAACAACACCCTCTCCTGCCTTGAATTTGCCCTTATAGCAAATAGAAAAACAGGCAGAACCCACCAACAAAACAATTAAATTCTGCACCTGTTGGTCCCTTGTGTGTTCTGTGAAACCTGTGCTGGTCATCACACATAATCTGAGTTTGGCTGCTTTTTAAAAGACGGGTTATTTTTTCTTCCTGTTTTGTAGTCCTTGTGTGCTCTGCTTGATGAGCTCGTTCATATTTTCTCATATTTCTTTGTATTCCTCATACTCATAATTTCTTATGGCACAATAGTATTCCATTATGCTTGTATTCAGTACTTTGTTCAGCCAGACCCCAGTTGATGGGCATCCACTTTCTTCCTAGTATTTTGCTACCACAAAAAGAATTGCTGAAGATATTTTGGCACGGCTGAGACCTCTCTTACTGTCTTTCATACCCTTGGGCTATACATTCAGTAGTGGGAAAGCAGGGCCCACTGTTACAAACTGTGTATTGACTTTCTCACATAATTATGGATTATTAGCAGCTCTTAAGTTAAATTTAAATAAAATAATGATGCCTGGAAAGTTGAATTCCCTATACTTTCTGAGGTATATGCTAATTAGACAATAATGTAAACTGAAATGTGTGACCTTTCTGTTCTTGTCCTTGATTTCTTATCTACTTGCCACTTTCTCCGTGCAGCGTTTCCTGATCTCACTTGGTGAATAACAACTTTGTCCCTTGGATTTCGCATAGAGCTTTGTTTTGAAATTCGCTAATACACTTATGTAATATTGTGTATTATAATTATCTGTGTTTTATGTCATTGATAAAATGTAAGTGATACTAAGCTTGGTGTGATGATAATAGTATTTATATGGATAGCGCTTTAAGGTTTGAAGAATGTTTTACAAATATCTCATTTTATCCTCACAACAACGCTGGGAGGTGGGTGTTATTATTGTCCTGAGTTCCCCCTCCATTTTTTAAAATTAGGTGATCAAACTGAAGCAAATGGAGAATAAGTGATTTGATCAAAGTCACACAGCTAGTAAGTGTTCAAGACCAAATTTGAACTCGGGTATTAAGGACTCGAGGCCCACCATGCTACCCACTGTGTTACCTAGTTGCCTTTGTATAGCATTTGACGGATTGTGAAGCAATTCACCTATGTTGTCATTTGATCCTCTCAACAACCTTCTGAGTAGGTGCTGTTCTTACCATCCCCATTTTATAGATAAGGAGACTGAAATCGATAGAGGTTAATTGACTTGACAAGGATCAAACATCTAGTGACTTTCTGGGGTGTGATGTGAACTCAAGTCTTTGTTGACTCCAGGTCCAGTATTTTGTCCATCTATACCACCTGTTCCTCGACAGAAAGGGCTGAATCAGAAGTTGATGTCTACCCTAGGTGGATACAGGTGAGACTTATTAAACGTTGTATTTCTTGTTCTTTAGTTATTTCAGTCATATGTGATGCGTTGTGGCCCCATTCAGGGTTTTCTTGGCAGAGATACTGCAGTGGTTTGTCATTTCCTTCTCCAACTCATCTTACACATGAGGATACAGAGGCTAACAGGGTTATGTGACATGCCCAAGGTCACACAGCTTTAAGTATCTGAGGCCAGATTTGAACTCAAGAAGATAAGTTTCCTTAAGCCCAGATCCAGCACTCTATTTACTGTGTCACCCAGCTGCCTGTTGTTGCATAAATGAAAGTGTGAAGTTTTTAAAGAAAATTTTATGAATGGAGTGAATTCTTTAAGTTGATATAATTATTCTACTAATAGAAAAAATTAGTTCATACATTTAAAATAGTCTTAATCTAAATAAATAAATATTTGTTTTTAATACTCATATTAAAGTAAGAAAATAAACATACTTGTGGCAAGAACCAGAGCAGATTTCTAACATTTTTGAAGTGGTTCTGTATAGAAACTCTAAGAAAGACCTTTAAAATTCTGAATGAGCAAAAAAAAAATCCTTTTGCATATTAAAGTGGCATAAGTATAGTATCCCAGTTACTAGAGTAGTCTCTGCCCTGAGCAGGTACTCAGTCAGTGTTTATTACATTTAACTAGGTTGTTATGAATGATGCTTTGAAAAATATATAGGTAAATTCCTTTAATTCCTCAAACACTGTCTCTGTAGTGTGTATGTAATAGATGTAGCTGGGCAGCTAGGTGGCCCAGTGGATAGAGTGCAGGACTTGGAGTCAGGGAGACTCATTTTCCTGAGTTCAAATTTGACCTCAGATACCAACTAGCTGGGTGATCCTGAGCAAGTCACTTAACCCTCCTTGCCTCAGCTTTCTCATCAGTAAAATGGGCTGGGACAGGAAATGTGAGACTACTCCATTATCCTTTTCCAATCATAGTAAGTAATAGTATATATATACTGAAGAGGACGTGGACTAGAAGGAACAGACTACTAGAGTGGAGTCAGGGACAAAAGGACATGACTTAGTGGACTGAGAGTTGGCCTTGGACCCAGGAAGACCTGACCTTAAGTCCTGCTTCTGACATTGCCTGTGTAACCCTAAATAAGTCACTTTTGTTCTCAGTAGTCAGGGTAACTCTAACAGTTTAAGGTTCAGGAAAGGTGCAGATCTGCATTGGTAGAGGGAATTTCCTCCCTTTAATCAGTGAAATCACAGATCCAATTCCTGTCATCTCTCAATGATTATCTCTATGGAATTGGAGGGAGGGGACAGTTTATACTGCAAAAGTAAAGTACCAGTTAAAGGGCCAAAATAATTATTACTTACAGATAACCTCAATAATCCTAATAAGATTTACTGAGATTATTTTCAGCGTCCTGATCACTTCTAAAACTGCTCTTGCTGTTTCTCTCTAACTTTTAAATGTTTAGATTTATAGTGCTCTCCCTAGTCCTTCCTACTGTACTGACAATAACCCTTTATTTAGAGGATAGACCAGTCAGGGAAGGCTTTCTAAAGGGGGTGGAATGTAAACTGACCTATTAATGGATAGGTTGTGGATCGATCAGGGATGTGGGGGTTGTGCTGGGGATAAGGCCAGGACAGTAAAGATGAAAACATGAACAGAGGGGCAGAGACGAAAGCGTTGTAGGACTCTGCATGTGTAGATAGGAGACGGTAGTTAAGAGTACAAAGAATACTGGGTTTGGAATCACTTGATGGGTTTGAATCCTACTCCTACTTAATAAACATTTATTAAAAGCCTACTATGTGTGAGCTGCTGTGCTAAAGTGCTACTTAACCACATTTATGACCTTGTCTAAGTGACTAAAACTCTCTTGACCTCAGTTCTCTTCATCCATAAACTAGACCAGGGATTCTTAATCGTTTTCATGTTATGCAATCCTTTGACAATCTGATGAAGTTTATGGATCCCTTCTCTAAAGAATGTTACTAAATAACTGAAGGAAATGAAAATTTTCAGTTAAGGGCTAATAAAAATAATGATAATATTTTTTTTGTAATCATAGATTAGTTCATAGATCCCCTCCCACAAATCCATCCCATAGAGTCACCCTTTGGTAACCGCTGGTCTCAATAATCTGTAAGGCACAAATATATATTGTTTGTTATAAGCAGCAAAGTAACTAGTTTGTAAGTAACGTTTGCTACAAGTAGCAAAGTTCAGCTATGCGTCTCAGCCCTCAAGAAGTTTATGTTCCCCTGGATTTCGTTAGTAACCAGAAAATAATACAAAGTTATAGGTTCATATTCATACTATACCTAAAGGGAAGAAAAATCTGCAGAAAAAACTAATTACAAAGGTTTAGTGTCCCCTTTTACTGTGTAGGGAGTCATGAGCAGGAGCTGAATTGTACCTGGTTGATTTAATTTGTGCCTGTATGTTGAAAAGAGCACTCCATTGGGAGTCGCAAGACCTTAGTTCTAGTTTTGGCCCGTTAACTAAGATCAAGAGAAATTGTCGTCTATTCTGTCACAAATAGCTAGCTACAGAGTTGGAATTCAGACCCAGGTGTGTCAGTTCTTGTTCACTTCATGTTCTTTGCTATTTTTCTACACAGAAGAGAGTGGAAGGAGGGTTTCTGTTGAATTTGGGGACTTTTATAAAATTCATTAGGTTTATTTTTCATATCTCCTGATAAATCTTTGTGTAAGAAATTATCGAGATTATGTCAATAATGATAATTTTGGCCATTTTATTACCAGATTTCCTCTTCACTTTCTTGATGTAGAACTCACCCTTCCTTCCCTACTTAGCTTCCTTTTCCTCCCTAGTTTGTGGTTTTTGGTGCTCTGTACCTGTAATCCTAGTTTCAGATCATCCACACCATTTGTGCTTGACATTCTGTCCTATAACCTCACCTTTTTCTCTCTCTCTCTGATCATCTGGAAAAATTAAGGTTCAACTCTTTCTCCCACATTTCAGGGTGTATACCATTGTGGGGGAGGGAAGGTAGAGAAGAGAAAGACTCAAGGAACTGTATGGTTGAAAGGGGGACACAACGACAGAGCACAACTGAAGGATAAAATTTATAGTGTATCATTATCCATTAGAAGCTTGAATGGAGCATCAGCCCTGGAGGAGGGGAACAAAGATTCTAGGGAAGAGAAGAGAGGCCATCTAAATATGTTGGTTCCATTGGATTTACTGCCAGATCCCACTGCTCCTACTTGGACTGTAAATAACTGTCCTTGTCCTGGGGATGGATCCTGTTCGGGTGATTCTCCAGGGTAGTGACCACAAGAAATGAGGCAGGCAAGAAAGCAAGGATTTTGGACAAAAGCAGATTCCTCCCCTTTTCACCAGTTATCTTTATTTATATATAACTCATTTGAATGTAGTCATCTCACCTTGAAGGCAGGGACCCAGGATCTAGCACAGTGCCTCATATATAGTAGTTGTTTAATAAATAAAGCAATGTCTGGATAGTCCTTATACATGTATAATGTAGGTTCAGTACTCATTGAGTGTACTCTCCCACAAGGCTTCCAAAAATGGCCTTTTAAATCCTTTTCTTAGAGGTTAGGACCTTGAAAGCATCTTTTATGCAGTATGATTGTATAATATTCAGAAGCACAGTGCTGGAGGTTTGGACAGTGTGTCTGGTTTTGGAACAACAGCAGTGAAACATATCTGATCCTTATGGTTCTTTGAATCAGATGGGCAAGGGAAGCACATATATCTATCTTATCAAGGACTAAAGAATATCATTTCTTACTCCTTTTCTCCTCATCTCAGGAAATTAAAACACTAAGACCTGACCTAGATGTATTTTTTGCTTAATTCAGATACATGCTATATACATTCTAATAATAAATAATAACAAAAATACTAGCTAACATTTATACACTTTAGGATTTGCAAAACATTTTTACATAGATCTCATTTGACACGAGAGAAATATTATCAAATCGGATAATATATGCTGCTTTGGAAACCATAAAGTGCTGTCAGTATTATGACGAAACAGGGGTTCTTCACCCTGTTTTTTAATGGATCACTTTGACATTAAGGTGAAAATTACGGATCTGTACTTGGGATATTGTTTAAAATGTATGAAATAAAATAACAGGATTATAAAAATTTTATTGGAATATAGTTTTTAAAAATTCATGGATCCTAGATTAAGAACTCCTAATCTGAAAGAAAATCTTAGAAGCTGTATACCATGCATGTTCTGATAGCTTGAGTACTGCAGGAATTAGATATTGATTGCTGTGTGAACCAATATACATTTGACCCATGCGAACTTTCAAAATTAATTTTGAATTTTAAGTTTGTGGTATTTGCAATTACAATTCTTTATTTATGAAGTTCTCTGAAGCTATTAGGTGTGGGCAAAACTAGAAGTTGGCCTGGCTATTTTAAAATTCTCTGAATTTGCCTAAGTTTCTTTTTGGCTTATTGAAAGGCCTTAGGGCATGCTTATTGATTTACATTGAGCACAAAGTTTTTAAAATAATAAAGTCAAAGTGACAGCTCATTATCTTGAGAAAAACATTTTAGAAAAGTGTCAGTAACCACCTAAAAGATACTAGTAGATCAGTAGTAGTGATTACCCTCATTTTATCCTGCATAGTGAGTGTTTTTCTGTTGTAAATTTTGGGCCTGGGAAGTAAGCTAGGGTTTTCTTATTTTTCAGCTGGTTTTACTTGAAGATTAGTGAATACTACCCCCAGCGTTGACATTGAGTAACTTTCTATTTACTTAAGCAGACTGAGAATACGTTAAAAAAGCAGCACACCATTTTGGTGTACCTCCCTAACTTGCACTTAAACCAGCCAGCTGAAGTTTGGATCCTCAGGAGTGGTCACTATAGGAGTACAAAAGATAATCTGTACATTTGAATTTTAAAAACTAAAGCTCACAATTCCCTCCAAATTTACCTTTAATAGTAAGCTGAAACAATTAGCTCAAAACAAAGGCATCTAATAATATAGCATAGTCAAAATAGTAGCCATAAAATATTCCATATACCTGCGGTATACTCTCCCTTGGATAAAGCACCCATGGGAAAACCAGACAAAAACAAGGATATAATAGTAGAGAGGCATATATGTAGAGTGGCCAAGGCAACTCACATCCCCAGCATTGCAGTGCCCTGACTTCCTTTCGCTTCTTATGGAGTCTTCAAGTTGCTCTCCATGACCCTACTTTACAAACAGATATTCTGCCATATTTGGACTTTTCTCTATGCCTAAGGGTCCACTGACCCCAGTCCATCTTATTTGGGATGTGAAACCTTAATGTTATACTTTTTTTTAAAAGATACAAAGAGAAATTTTAAAAGAAAATTAGAAGAACATGAACATATTACTTATCAGACTTATGGATCAGTGAACGATTTATGAATTAAAGAGATAGAGAGCAAAATTAGGTATAAAATGCATAATTTCAGTTACAATAAATTAAAAAAGGTTTTTTGTACAAAATAAAATGAATATTGCCAAGATTAGGAGGAAAGCAGAAAATTGGGGAAAAATTTTTATAGAGTAGTCTCATACCTTAAAAATATAAAGAACTTTGTCAAATCTGTAAGAATATGAGTCATTCCCCAGTTGATAAATGGTCAAAGTATATGAACCAGCAGTTCCAATGAAGAAATCAAAACAATTTATAATCATAGAAAAAATGTTCTAAATCATTATTGATTAGAGAAATGCAGATTAAAACAACCATGAGATATCATTTTACACCTACCAGATTGGCTAAAATGATAGAAAGGGAGAATGACAAATATTGGAGAGGATGTGGGAAAATTGGGACACTAATTCATTGTCGGTGGAATTGTAAACTGATCCAGTCATTTTGGAGAGCAGTCTGGGATTGTGCCCAAAGAGTTATTAAACTACCTATACCCTTTGACCCAACAATACCCCTACTTGATCTGTTTCCAAAGATGATTAGGGAAAAAGGAAAAGAACCTATATGTTCTAGAATGTTTATAGCAGCTTTCTTTGTGGTGACAAAGAACTGGAAATTGCAGGGATGTCTATCTGTTGGGAAATGACTGAACAAGTTGTGGTATATGATTGTGATGAAATACAAATGTGCTTTAAGAAATGATGAGCTCGAAACTGTAAGCAATCTGAGAGAACAAGGGATAGTTTACCTGTCAGATCTATGGAGAGAGGAAGACTTCATGATGAAACAAGAGTTAGAGAGCATTATAAAATGCAAAATGAATAATTTTGATTGCATTAAATTGAAAAGCTTCTGTACAAATAAAGCCAATGTTCCCAAGATTAAGAGGGAAGTGGAAAACCTGGAAAGAATTTTTACAACCAGGCTCTCTGATAAAGGCTTCATTTCTAAAATATACAAAGAATCAAATCAAATCTATAAGAATACAAGCCACTCCCCAAATGATAAATGGTCAATGGATACGAACAGGCAATTTTCAGAAGATGACATTAAAGATATCTATAAGCATATGAAAAAAATGTTCTGAATCACTATTATTTAGAGAAATGCAAATCAAAACAACGCTGAGGTACCACATCTCACTGGCCAGATTGGCTAAGATGACAAAACAGGAAAATAATAAATGCTGGAGAGGATGTGGAAAAATTGGAACACCAATGCATTGTTGGTAGAGCCGTGATCCAGCCATTCTGGAGAGCAATCTGGAACTATGCCCAAAGGGCTATAAATAAGTGCAGTTGACCCAGCAATACCACTTCTAGGGTTATGTCCCAAAGAGATCAGAGAAGTGGGAGGAGGACCTATATGTACAAAAATATTTATAGCAGCTCTTTTTGTGGTGGCAAAGAATTGGAAATCAAGGGGATGCCCGTCAATTGGAGAATGGCTGAACAAGTTGTGATATATGCATGTAACGAAATACTACTGTGCTATAAGAAATGAGCAGCAGATGGACTTCATAATAACCTGGAGAGACTTATACAAACTGATGCTAAGTGAGAAGAGCAGAACCAGGAGAAATTTGTACACAGTCACAGACGCAACGTATGTGTGATGACTAACTTCAATAGACTGGGCTCCTCTCAGCAATGTAAGGTTATAAGACAACTCCAGATGACTCATGATCGAAAGAGATATTCACATCCAGAGAAAGAGATGCGGAGTCTGAATGCAGATTGAAAGAAACTACTTGCTGTGTTTCTTTTTCTTGTTTTGTTTCCTCTTTCCCACTGATCATTCCATCAGTTATAATCCTTCTTTACAACCTGACTAATGATTAATGTGAAGATACTTGTAGATCCTATATTCAAGTGCGTGCCACCATGATGGGGGGGGGGGAAGGGAAAGAAGGGGGAGAAAATTTGAAACTCATGGGACTGTGGAAGAATGTTGTAAACTAAAACTAAATAAACAAAGCAATTAATTTAAAAAAAGAAAAAAAGAAATGAGCTCAATGCTTTTAGACGAAAAAAAAACGTGGAAAGACTTAAACAAAATAACGAAGCGCAAAATGAGCAGAAACAAGAGAATGTTGTATACCGTAACAGTAATATTGTTTTAAGAACAACTTTGAGTGAATAAGTTATTTTGTCGATTATAAATACCCAAATTAGCTTTAAAGGGCATATGGAGAAAGGTACTGTCTACATTCAGAGAAAGAACTGGTAAGTAGAAGTCTGTAGAGAATAATTTTACATGCACAGTCACACATACATACATACACACACCTATTTGTGTCTAATGGTAGCCATCTCTAGGGTGGCAGGGGGAGAAAAAAACATACATGATAATTTTGTTGCATTTGTTGCATTTGAAAGGAATAGCAAGCTGTACATAGTAGATTTGCAGTTTCATGCACAAACATCTTTTTATTGTACTGTGTTATGGAAATGATTGTCTTACTCCATTAATTAAAAATAAAATTTAAAAAAGACTAATACATTACATGTGTACATTGGCAAAATGATGTTGTAAAATTCAGTTTTGAGTGAAAATTATAGGAATAAGTTGCTAGGTGTACGTTGAAGGTCTTTCAGAGTCAGGTTTAAGTCTATACTTATAGACTGATCTTACACTGTTTCCTTCATGTGTCCTACATGCCAGCTAAGCTGAATTATTTACTATTTGAGGAACTCAGTACATTCTTTCCTGCCTATTCGTGCTGTCCCCTAAGCCTTGAATTCCCTTTCCCTTTACTCCATTAACACCTGTTGAAGTTCTGCTGGTCTTTCAAAACTCAGTGAAGATGGCCTGTTTGTCCATGAAGCATTAGTCAGACTGATGGGAAATAATCACTCATCTTCAGAACTTTGATAGCATCTCTCATCTAGCCCTTTTATGATACTTAACACATTCTAGTTTGTGTTTTAGTAGTTTATGTATGCATCTTATTTACCCATTTAGGTTGTAAACACCTTCAGGACAGGAAAGATTCTTTATTATCTGTTTTTCTCTTTAGCAACTATTCTGGGAACTTTTCACATAGTAGGAACATAATATATTTTTACTGAATTAGTTCATTCAGCCAAGATGTAGTAGAAGCCAAACGTGTACAGTAATAAGGACACAGTCTCTACTTGTAAATAACTTAGAATCAGTAGGAGAGATAATATGTATCAAGGTTGTCCCAAAAGTCTTAGTGCTGTGTTTTTAGCTTTAAACAAAGTAATCATAATATGGAGGAGAGAATGTGCCAAGTGCCAGAAGAGAGGTGGGAGTATATATTGGAGAAGTACTTTCCAAAGTTCCATGTGAAGTTTCCTCCTCTTCTTTTAGTGCTAGAAAAAAGATCAGTTAATTTTGACAAAGAAATATAATTCTTTTTATTTATCTGTAGCAAAAAGTTATTTGCTGAACAGATGCATACATGGTACAGGGAAGGTTTTGCAAAAGACACATACTCTTTAGCTTATTGGGGGTGTGAGGATATGCTAGTGATTCCATAATAAAAAAAAAAACAACATATGTTCAAAGTGTGGTTACTGTGTGTGGGTAGTAGCTAATCTTATATAATATCATATCATACTGAAAGGTTCATTAAAAAAATTAATGTATTTTTAACATGCAGGTTTTCTTTTAGCACTTCTTTCTAAGATCGAGGCAAATCTTACTGGTAGTGTCTGTATTCATAAACTCTGGAAAATTGGGATCCCACTGTAGCTCTTAGAAGTAAATTTACTTTTATTTCAAAATACATTTATATCAATATTAATGCTAAGCAATATTAATATGAGCAAAATAGTAAATGTGCATGTTATAATAACTGTACTGTGTAGGCAGTAGTATCAGTGACTTCTCAGTGTTTTATTAGACCTGTTTTGTAAGGAATGTACAATAATGTTTACTCTCTGGATTAAAGAGGAAAAAAAGGACATTTACTTGTGTAACATGCTTTTAGCACATTATTCCCTTCCAACCACTATTGTCTAGCCACATTGGCCTAACTTCTGTTTCATGTAACACAAGATGCTCCATTTCCTTTTTCTGTGCCTTTGCATTGACTGGTCTCCTTCCCTGGAGTGCTTTCTTCTCTCAGTTCCACCTTCGAATTCCTAGCTTCTTTTAAGCCTGGCCTAAGCACCACCTCCTGCAAGAGGCTTTCATTTATTTATTTATTTATTTATTTGCATTTTGGAGAGGGCAGTTGGGGTTAAATGACTTGCCCAGGGTCACACAGTTAGTTTTGTGTTAAGTATCTGAGGCTGGATTTGAACTCAGGTCCTCCTGACTCCAGGACCAGTGCTCTATTCACTGTGCCACCTAGCCACCCCAAGAGGCTTTTCTTAATGTCCCAGTTGCTTGTGTTTTCTCATCTAATGCTGCCTTCTATGTGTTTTTCATCAATTTTGTTTGTAATAATTTATATAAATATTGACTTCACTTTGGTGATGCAAACTCCTTGAAGGCAAAACTGGACTATTTTCCACCCTTTGTTCTTTGTATCCCCACTGCTTAGCACAGTGTCTGGTACACAACACTTGGTACATGTTTGTTAATGGAGTTAGTTGATTTGTTTGCTTGATTAATAATTTCTTGATGATTAAGGACTGAATATTGTACCAGTAGAAATTTTACCTGGAGATTTTTTTTTGAGACATGTACATAAGCAATATAGTGTGTCCTTAACCACCTTTAATGGTCTTCTAACTGTACTTTAGTGATATATATAGTTTGGGGGCCAGTTTCTTATTTTTTGTCATTGATAGGGCTGTTCTTATTAGCATTAATTGACCTACAATTACAGAGAATTACTTTGCTTCAATTTAAACTTGAAATTGCATTTTAGTAAAACTATGTGAAATTTCACCCTCCCTGTCTTTTGAGTATTTAATGTCAGATTTTTTTTTGTTTTATTAATTATTTTTGGTGGAGTTTATCTTGTAGCCTACTTCATATTTTGAAGAATCAGCTCAGTGTTATTTTGGAATCCTTCTTAAAATAATACTAACAAACCTGACTTGTCTTTATAGTATGGACATTGGATTTATTTAACCTTTTGTGATTATAGTGAAATGCAAATTATAAGAAGCAAATTTAAA